>VZQC01009372.1:4272143-4659659 GCA_009823505.1 Rhizomys pruinosus
ATCTTGTAGTTCTTTAAATATGTTCCCAATTGTGTTTCTGATGTCTGTGTCCTGGGGCATCCCCAGAGGGATCCCACTGCAGGAGTCTTCCATAGGGTTGGTAAAGCTTGGCATGGGATTATCCTGCCCCTTTCCAGTGTTGTCTCTTCTTCGTGATCCTGGCATATGGGCTTCTCCTTGCCTGTATTCCAATGTGAGTCCTAAATGCCTCTTCACTGTGTTGAAGGCTTGCTTTGCTTGCCTCCTTCAGGTGCCTCTTCATAATCCCAGTTGGCGGGCGGGGGGAGGGGGGGGGCTCTTCAGCCCGCTTCAGGAGATCTCCTTAAGCAATTGTTACTTCACCTGTTGTTATTTGAATATACTGCTGCTCTACTGCTCAGCTGTCTTTGCTTGGATAGTTCAGCCATACATAAGTCATAAACAAACTGCATCTCTCTTCCTATGTCTAAGTCACCTGCAGAAACCAACTCTAGTAATGGAAATGTTAAAATAGTTTTTGGAATAAGATGTTCCAATGGAAGAAAACAGTCAATAATCTGAAGCAGAAATCATCTGTGGTGAGGGGTGGGGGTTAACTGATGGACTCAGCACTGTCAGCCATCCATCACTGATCTTCTGGGCTTAAATTAAGCCTGAGCTCTGAGAACAATGGTTGCACACACTGTACTGGCCATCCCAATGTCACATTCCCAGTTTGTACAGATCAGAAGAGATGTTGAAGGCCCATTCAATACTCATATTCTACATCTTTTTCCTTTCCCATTTTTTATGTAGTTTGAAATTATGTCTCCTCCAATCAGGAAGCTTGTGGATGCTGGGCAGACAAACCAGGAAAATATCCACTAATCACTTAAAAATAATAAGAGTGAGAGAACTAGTATTCACTAAGTACATTGCCAAAATCAGGCATGTCTTAGGGATATTATTCATGTACTGGTGTTGGGACCCTACAGGCAGACCAACATGCTCAAATCCAGTATGGCCACCTGCTAGAGAAAGTGGTGGTGGTGCTGAGTTTGGAACTGAGGTCAATCCGATTCCAGGTTTGATGCCTGCTCGCAAAATAAAAATTACTCAACTATCTAAATTAGTTGAATAAGTAATACAAAATTTTACTTCTATGCAACTTTTCTGTATACATAAATTAAATTTGACGTGTTGGTCACAGGCTCCTATTAGAATGGGTGCCTGATTCACCAACGAGAGTACAGCTGAAATGGTGGTTCATTTGAATACTCAAAATCAATTGCCCTCTAAGTTTTCATCCTGGGAAAATCTGAGCAAGGAATTTGATATGAGTCTGAAGCATCAGGAAGTTCAGCAAGCTCAGGAAATGCCTTGTTTCCACAGTCTCAGACCTTCTTGGAGTCAGCTCAGGCCACTTACATCTTTAGCTCTGCTTCTCTGCAGCTGACTTTAGGCTCAGAAGGAAGTGGAAGCCAGGACGGAGGAAGGGGATTTTATATCTCCTCGCTCCCAACACATGTGTGTCCTGAACCAAAATATTGTCTTCCAATTCAGCTGTCTAAATTTAACCATGAAAAGGAGTATCAACCAGCAAATATATCCAGATTTCCTGTTGGATAGCAAATGTTAAGCTCTTAAAGTACTCCACAAAAAATTTACCATAAAATAACAAGGTCTAATAGGATTTTTATGCTCTCCTGAAGTGCAATTTAAATTCAGAGGGCTGGTGAGATCGCTCAGTGGGTAAGTACATGCCCAGCTTGACCTGAGTTTGATCCCCAGGACCCAACTGTGAGCAGGAAAGAGCCAACTTCCAAAAGTTTCCTTTGAGCCCACAGGCACCAAGACATACACTCACCTGCATGCAAGCACATGTAAAATAAATAAGTAGATGTGAAAGAGACTAGAGAGGAACCCAGGGTAACAATACAAGGTCTATAGCAAATGGGTTTCTTCTGCCTTGTGGTTGACAGATATAGAGCCAGTGCGGGGAGCCACGAGTGAGGGTATTTAATTCTAAAAATTCATCACTGTTTATTGGAAAGTAAACCTACTGTGTGCATAACATCTCACACTCTCTAATTCATCCCCTGATTCAGCTGGCCAGGTTTAGCTGGAGCAGGAGAGACCTTGGCTTGGAGGCTGGGAGGAGCACTGTGTTCCTGCTCAGGATTAGGTCTGGTTCTAGTTTCAGAGCCTGAAGAGAAGGGCTGATCTTCCCCTATGTTTGAAAAATACTGATTTAAGCCTCCAGTAATAGCTTTGGATAGAAATGATTGCCTAGTTAGCAACTCTTATATCTTAAATAATATTGCTATAAGGAGGTATCTATATGTAAGATATTCTCTGCAGTAGAAGTGTTTATGCACAATTTGATAATATGAAGTTCTCTTACACAATAAAAACAGTAATTATAGGTGTGCTGGATAGCTTTAGTGTCACCTTGACACACCTGGGTTGAGGGAGCCTCAATTGGGGAATTGGCTCCATTGGATTGGCTTATGGCCACATCTGTGGAGTATTGTCTTGGTCGAGCAGTGTGGAAGGGCCCAGCCCACAATGAGTGGTGCCACCCTGGGCAGTTGTTGTGTACCATATAAGAAGGCAGGCTGGGCATGAGCCAGGGGAGCAAGCCAGTGGGCAGCATTCCTCCATGGCCTGTGCCTCAGCTCCTGCCTCCATGTTCCTGCCCTGAGTTCCTGCCTTGGGTTCCCTGAGTGATGAACTGTGACCCAGGAGATGTGAGCTGAATAAACCCTTTCCTCCCCAAGTTGGTGTCGGTCAGAGTGTTTTGTCATAGCAATGGAAGACAAACTAGAACAATAGGTGAGCTTATAATCTCACTAAATTGAGGAATCTTAAATGAAAATGTATTATTTTACAGAAAGTAAATTCCCCAACCTCCCTAAAGTCATGAGAAGATAGAAGATAGCACTGGCCATGTAAGGGTAAAGACTCTGGAATGAGAACATCTGGGTTTGATACTTCTAACACTATTTTGGTGACTAACTTCAGTTTCCTTATCTAGTTTTTGTTGTTCATTATTCGAGATTATTGACACAATTTAAATGCCTGGCCCAGAGTAAATGCTCAAATTATTTTACCAGTTTTATATGTTAAATCAAAACTTTATCTCCTAGGGTCTCAATAAGTCTCCCAAATACTGACTATATGATCATTTCTCAAAGGAAATCAGTATGTTAGCAGAAAGTGAACAGATGTCCATGTTTTCAAATAGAGACACTTTCCTAAGAAAAAGATGAACGTTAATGATAGCTTATAATCTGTTGGTTACGTCAGCCACTGGTAGTTAGGTGCTTAAACCATGAAGTTTATTTCATTAGCCCAAAGGAATCATTCCAAGCCATGGCATCTAGTTACCATGTTGCCTTCTCCCATGTAGACACACTGGAAGCTGTCATTCTTCTGGAGGGATAGGGAGGTGGGTGACTATTGACCTGACTGTGTATTATTCTGTTAAGAGCACACTCGACAATCCTTCCATATGAGGCTCATCATCAGATGCTGTGACCATTGCTCTGTTAGAGACTAGAGTCCTGGATACCAACAAAGGGCCAAGTGGCCATTTCCTGAGGGGCAAAGCAACTTGCAGAACATTGTGTTGCATGTTTCCTGCCAGAGTTGCTCAGATGTTATTGCCCAGAGGAGATAGCAAAGTTCTTTTCAGTATTTCCTATTTCTGGAAAGTAGTGTGCTTATTCCTTCCAAGTCATTTCACTTTTGTTCAGAATCATGTGGAAAAATCGCTGTAAAAGTTTGTATTATGACTGGTTACAGCAGGTGGAGGTTTTCTTCGCTATAATGTTTTCAAGTGTGTCACCCAGCAGCTGGATTCTTTTGCTTTGAGAAAAACTGGCATCCTAAAAGCAAAGGGAGATGGAAGCGCTTGGGGTGATAAACTTGCACCAATTTGGACTAAGTTTAGAGAAGATTAAAATCTCTAAAACTCAATACATTCTAAAGTTGTAATGCTGTCCTCTAAGAAATCATATCTGAGGAATTTTTTTCTGTTAAACATTTAGTCTAGTTTAAACCTAGTAAGATGTTAATCTTTTCATAGCTGGTTTTCCCATATTTGGTTTCCTTTTCATAAAAGCCCATTGGAGTATAGTATATTCAAATGGCTGAATACAAGGGAGGAGTGAAGGAGAAAATACCATGGGCTTGCTTCTGGGAGAGCTAGGTGAAAACCTGGATTCTGTACCTGGGTGATCCTGTGACCTTGTGGATCATCCAGCCACTGACGGCCTCCTCTACAAACTGACGATAACATTTCTGGAAAATACAGAGGAACATGGGTATGTTTAGTGATAGATGCTGAGTACTGGAAGACATAGAAAAACATTGAAAGCATCTGGATCTTGTATGAATTCTGGATGCAAATTGACTAGGTAAAGAGTAAAATGAGGGGGCTGTAGAGATAGCTCAGCGGTTAAGAGCTCCGACTGCTCTTGCAGAGGACCCGGGTTCAATTCCCAGCAACCACATGGTGGCTAAGAACCATCTTTAAGTCCAGTTCCAGGGGAATCCAACACTGGCTCTGACCTCCGTGGCAGACCTACATGCAGACAGTACCCTCATACACATAAAAAAATAATAATAATAAAGAGTGAAATGAGATAATATTATCCTAGTTTCCGTTTGCTTGGTTTGGGTAAGAATGTCTGCTACATTATTTTTATTTTTCAATATTAAGGATGTCAGTTGTGCTTAAATTCTCTACTCCTAATTAATGAGCAGATGAAATTCCTGTTTAACTCTAAAATCTTTAACATCTACATCATTGAATTTATGTGTGTCATACACACATTTCTTGGTACTGATATTCTATTGTATGTGCATATTCTTCCATTTAGCCACAGCAGAAATATAATTATGTATCCTTACAACCCCCAGAGCTGATTTATACATTTAACACATGTGTGCTGATTAATAGATGAAGAAGAGTTTATATACGACAAATTTGCAGACTTGAAGTCAGTAACTCGAATAGTATTCAATAATATCAAGATAAAATGTGACTGCCTGTAGCTTGCATTTCTAGACTCCTTAGGTATTTTAGTCTGGATCACTATCTTTCAACATATGTACAACATATTAAACTTGGAACTCTCTTGTGAGTCCACAAACCTATATTCATCAAATGTTATATTTTTAGACAGCTACCCGTGCACTCATCTACATAAAAATGGCCCTACTGAAATAAAAAGAAGAGACTCTCTTCTGTTCTACTTCATGGATATGTGGGCAAATAAGGTCACTCATAATTGGCAAGTGGGAAAAATGATGTTACAATAACACATGTCACTATGAAGTCGTTTTTATTGCTAGAATGTTAATGTTTATGCCATTGAGTGTCAAGTACCCCGGGGGATAGAAACAAGCATAGACCAACACAGTGTTATGTACAGTGCCCATTTTCTTTGCACTATTCCTCTTGGCTGAGTTTTACCATGTGTTTGATTTCTTAGAAGGACATTGTATGGTTGGCTCCACACTTCATTCATTTTGCTGTTCTCCACACAATTCTGCAGCTTCAGTGTTATTCCTCTCCATTGAAGTCCTATATTTAGTATAGCGGTTATTAGTTCAAGACTTAATATGCCTTTAAAATCATACTAGTATTTTTATTTGGGTTGCTAATAAAAGGTATGTGACTGAGTTAGCTGACTCAAATCTGTTTTTACTATAGACTGTTAATTTTACATGTGACTTTCTAGAAAACACAAAGTTGCTTTTAGGAATGAATATATCACATTATAGTAGAACTGTCTGTATTCTTAAAACTTAAATTGCATGTATTTTGCAGAATAAAAGAATTTCAGTAATGCAACTGCACTGGGCCTACTTGAGCAATTGCCTTATGGAGGCAGTTTTTCCCTTTCATCTCCTGAATGCTATGCTGGTGTCCTCAAATGCTGTTACCATGCAGCATCTTACTGAAGTCTCCCATTAAAACTTAGGGATCATTGTTGGCATTTCTATGTGACACCTTTGGAAATCAGGCTCAAAAAAGATAACTGTTTCCCTAAGGGAGATTGGTGGCAAATTTTTGGCAGTAATTAGGAATACTGTATTCAAATGAACATGTTTTGAACATCTCTTTTATTTAAGGCACTGGGAACACAGGTAACTGAGAAGCTCATATTTCCTGAGGCCAGCTCTCTCCTCTCCCTTGCATTGATTAGTGTCTCTTGTCAGCTTGAAGAGCACAGGGGTAGATAATCTCAAACCCTGAGAAACTCTAGTTTTGTAGTTTCCTAGAAGAGCCAGAGGCTGAGTGGCTCTGACTGTTTGTCACAGGGCTGTGGGGCTCCTGGCCAAGTAGCCTAGCATGGGGTCACCTGGAAGTCTGCCACTTGGTATTGCTCCTTTTATTGTCTTTATTTGGTCTCCTCCTCTGACACTGTCTACTCAGTAGAAAGAGGGCTGTGAAAGCAGAAGAGGGCCTGTTGCTGACAGCACTGTTGTTTTGCATGGGCTTCACTTACATCCTCCTGATGTTTACTGAACTGCACAAAACCCCTGGGACACACCATGAAGATAGGTCATTACTGTTTCCCAAGCTTCTTGATGTAGGAGAATGGACATAGAATAAAGGCAAGGAAACCATGTTCTGCTCTGTATTGTCAACAAACCAGCCATGGCATCGTACACATATTAGCACGACTGCTTGTACCGTAGGTGTTCTTGCCATTTGGGGATACTGACTAATTAGGTCATCTAATAAGTACTCTAGCTAGAATTGTCTGAGATTCCTCATGGGCACACTAGAGTTTGTTTAATGTGTGCTCCTAAAAAGATTCCAAGAGACCAGGTTCACAAGTTTATTGGCAAGTGAGATCTCTCAATGGTCCCCTGACTATCCTGACATCCTTTCAAATCTTGGACAAATTTTAGAAGCAGAGATGTCCAAGCTGGAGATATTAGGTCTGGATGGGGTATGTAGACATTGTTTAAGAGGTTAATGTAAAAAATACAATCTCTGAAACTGCGGAGATATTTAAGATGCAATCATTAATAAGGATGACTATGTTTCAGACCAATTGAAACTTGTGTTAATGAATAAAATATCTAAGAATTCAAATATTTTCAAAATTAATGTGAAAGTGTATAATACTTACTGTTGATTTCATGATGAGTATAAATATTTAAATCACAGACATTTAAATGTACTGATTAATAGGGAATAGCACTGTGTTTGGACACTCCAACCTTTTCCTTCTTTAGGAAAAATAAAATCAAGGACATTGACTCCTCATGTCTACTAGTTTGAGGTTTGATCCCATGATCTTTATAAATGAACCCACAAACAAAGAAATGTTCTTTACTTGGTCAATGTTTAGCCTGTGGTTTGCATTTCAGATATCCCAATGGAGACTGGGAAAGGATGGTGAAATAAAGGCAAAGGAAGACAAATAATCAGAAACTAAGAAACCCAAAAAGTGGAAAAGTGCTTTTAGAATTGTGTTTCAATTTCTTCCAGTCTATAAAGGAGAACAGGTTTTTATATGTCTGAAGTAGCCTTTAAAAGAAATTAAACATCTTAGCTGCACTTGCCAGCTTATTTCTTCTGTTGTCTCCCATTAATGATAAAATACCTAGGAAGGTTGCTCGCTCTTAATGGGCTTGTAAGTGACGAAGTGAAGCAGTGTGCATTTTTTAATTTATTTATTATTTTATTTTATTTGTTTATGTGTATGAATGTATTGTCTGCATGTAGGTTTGTGCACCCATGTTGTGCAATGCCGCAGAGGTCAGAAGAGGGCATCAGATTCCCCTGGAACTGGAGTTCTCCTGGAATTGGCGTTACAGACGGTTCTCAGCCGCCATGTGGGTGCTGGGGATCAAACCTGGGTCCTCTGTAAGAGCTCTTAACCACTAGGCCATCTCTCCAGCCCCAGTAGTGTGCATTTTTACCCAGTGTGAGTGGCCATAAGTACAAGATACAGACAGCCAGTTACACAATCTTATATTTGCCACCAAGGATAAAGGTTGATACATTTCTTATTTATTACCCCAGGAAGAAAAAGTACAGATGATGCTTGAGAAAAAGGAAACAGAAGATAGAGTATATGAAGACTCTATCCACTGTTTGTTACAATGACATGCAAATCTATATTATTTCAAAATTTAAAACAAGTTTAATTGTAAAGAAAACATATTATATATATATATATATATATATATATAAATTTTTTTTGTTCTTTTCAAGACAGGGTCTCCCTGTAACCCCAGCTGGCTTGGAACTCGCTCTGTAGACCAGGCTGGCTTTGAACTCACAGAGATCCGCCTGCCTCTGCCTTCCAGGTGCTAGGATTAAAGGGATGTGCCACTATGCCTGCCTGGCTTTTTGTTTGTATATTTAAGGAGACTAATTGAGCAGCTTCTTTTTTACTGGGTGAAAAATAAATAAAACTTATCATTTTACCCATTTTACAATTACAACTCAGTGGCATTAAATACATGTGCCCTGCCTTGAGTTTCAAATCACCGTCACTGCCCTAAAGGGAGATCTCACATCCATTAAGTGATCACTCCCATTCCTCTTTTCCTTTACCTCCTGGTAACCACAGATCTGCTTTCTGCATTGTTTTAGTTGGTTTTGCTCCTGCCTTCTACTATAATGTTTTCAAGCTTCATCCATTTTGTAGTGTGTGTCAAACCTTCATCCTTCATCCCTTTATGTATCTAAATAATATCACATTTTGATTATGTATATATCAAATGATGGGCATTTGTTTCTTTTTTTTACTTTGGGTCTATTGTAAAAAGTGATGCCATGAACAATCATAAGTGAGCTGCATTATTATTATTATTATTATTATTATTATTTTCTGGGTATGAATGTGTGTCAGTGCACCAGTGTTGTGAAATTCCCATGGAGGTCAGAAAAGGGTGTCGGATTCTTCTCTCCAGCCCGCTGAGTGAGTTTTTTCCACGAACACATTGTCAACTCATTAGTTAGTACACCTAGGAACACCATTGTTTGGTCATATGTTATCTTAGGTTTAACTTTTGAGGAATGGCTACTTTCCATGACAATTTAGCCATTTACATTTCTACAATGTTTGAGGTTTCTATTACTCTCCTTTCTTCATAAAACTTATTTTCTGTCACTTTCCATCTAACAATTTTAGGACCAACCAACTGGTTGTCAAGTGGCATCTCATTGTGGTTCAGATGTACTTTTCTCTGGCAATTAAAACTATTAAGCTTTTTTTTTCCCATGTGCCTTTGGCTATTTGAATAGCATTTGAAAAAATGCTCTTTTTCATTTTCAAATTAGATTGTCAGATCCTTTGTTGTGGAATCATGGATTGCCCTAAAAGAAATGAACCCAAGAGAACTTCAATTGTACTGGAAATGTTCATTTCATAGGCCTGGGTCTATGAATGCATTCATTTTCTGATAATTTGTGTCCTGATCTGTATTCGTTATAAATGAGGCTGAGAGTCCTTTACTGAGTCCTAACTTCCTAGGTTTACTCCACCAGATCACCAAAAACCTAGAATGTGTTCTCTCACAACCTTGGACCAAGATCAAGCTAAGACTCCTCTGCATGAAGACTCTAAAGGACAGGCCACTGCCTTTCGTACTTTCTGGTGGCTCCTGACATTTCCTTCCCGACATTCTATGGGTTGTAGACACATCATAATAACCTTGACCTCAATCTTCCATGACTTTCTATACGATTTCCTTTCCCTTCTCTTTCTTATGAAGATGCCATTCATTGAATTTGGATCTCAAAATAATTTTTTCTGAGAAGACTAACTTAATTCTCATGGGAAGGACTTATTTTTGAATAAGGTCAAATTTACAGATTCCAGGAGTGAGAAGTGAGGAGTTAGACATATTTGGAAGATAACAAAACGATGAGCTATGTCTCTTTAAAATAAGATTAAGAAAGAGAATGGAAAATAAATTTAGAAAAATTTACTATAGCTCTGAGTCAAAAGATCTATGAACAGGAACCTACATTAAAAGTATAAATCAGGGCTGGAGAGAAGGCTTAGTGGTTAAGAGTGCCGACTGCTCTTGCAGAGGACTCGGATTTGATCCCCAGCACCCCCAGCACCCACATGGCAGCTGAGAACTGTCTTTTTTTTTTTTAATTTTTTTTAATTTAATTTTATTTATTTCTGTATGTGTATGAATGTACTGTCTGCATGCAAGTTTGTGCACCCATGTCGTGCAATGCCGCAGAGGTCAGAAGAGGGTGTCGGATTCCCCTGGAACTGGAGTTCTCCTGGAATTGGAGTTTCAGACGGTTTTCGGCCGCCATGTGGGTGCTGGGGATCGAACCCGGGTCCTCTGTAAGAGCGGTTGGCGCTCTTAACTGCTAGGCCATCTCTCCAGCCCGAGAACTGTCTTTAACTCCAGTTCCAGGGGAATCCGATGCCCTCTTCTGACCTCCGCAGCATTACACGACAAAGGTGCACAAACCTACATGCAGACAGTACATTCATACACATAAAAAATAAGCATAAAATTTTATAAAAGTATAAATCATAATAAATTTATTACTGTATATGGGTAGAAGGTACATATTCATATTTTAGAGTAATATAAAATTAAAGGGAAAATGTGAATGCCTAAATATATTTTGGAATTAACATATAGTTTATTCTCAGAGATCATAATTTTGATACATATGTGATGGCTATATAGGTATATGTTGGAGCAAGACAAAAGGGAGGGAACAACAACAACATGAAGACTGGTTCAAAGAACTGACTGATACAGTTAAACTCTGCCCCAAACAACAAGCCTCTGCAGAGAAAAACTGGAAAGACTTAGAGAAAGATGCAAGACATGCATGGTAGAAGGCATGAACTGGGGAAGGGTGGGGGGCGGGGAGAGGGGAATGTGTCTAAATTGGACTGAAAAATGATGTATGAAATACATAAAACATCAATGAAAGTATTTTTTTAAAAAGAATTCTTTCATGATGATTCTGAAAAATGAACTTTTAAAATAATTTTTCTAAGGATATTTCTGGTTTTTTTTTTTCATTTTTGAGGGAAAATGAATGAGAATACTCATTATACTCAGTACTTTTTTTTACTTCTTGTTTTTGATGCTTTTTTTTAAAAGAAAATACTTTATTGATGTTTTGTGTATTTCATACATCATTTTTCAGTCCAATATAGACATATTCCCCTTTCCCTGGCCCCCCACCCCCACCCCAGTTCATACATTCTGCTTTACATGTCCTGCGTCTTTCAGTCTTTCTAAAGTTTTTCTCTGGAGGTTTATTGTTTGGGGCAGAATTTAACTGTTATCAGTCAGTTCTTTGATGTAGTCTTTATGTTGTTGTTGTTCTCTCCCATTTGTATTGCTCCAAAATATGCCTATATAAAATGTCACATATGTACCAAAATTATGACCTCTGAAAATAAACTTATGTTAATTCTAAAATATGTTTAGGGATTCACATTTTCCATTTAATTTTATATTACTCTAAAATATGAATACATACTTTCCACCCATATATGGTAATTACAATGTCTAAAAATAAGTGGTAAGTTAATTCTAGGGCTCATTAAGAGATTTACATTATAGGGGGCTGGAGAGATGGCTCAGCGGTTAAGAGCATTGACTGCTCTTGCAGAGGACCTGGGTTTGATTCCCAGCACCCACATGGCAGCTAAGAACCATCTTCAACTCCAGTTCCAGTGGAATCCAGCACCCTCTTCTGACCTCTGCAGCATTGCACGACATGGTGCACCAACCTACATGCAGACAGTGCACTCATACACATAAAAAAATTAAAATAAAAAAAGATTCACATTATAACAGCACAGCACAGTTGCTTTCAGATAAAAAGAAATATATACTCAGTACTTTTAAAGAAATTAAAAAACATTTTTCTTGGTACTGGTAAACATAAGTGACTCCATTTAAGTATCTAAAAGTTATATATATATATATATATATATATATATTCACACTATTATCTACCATGCCCTCTGTTTTTTGCATTTTTCCCTTAAACTATCAACAATATTGGGATTCAAGTATCTTTCCTACTGACTAAGGATCTAAGTCATAAAAAGAACATTGTATCTAACACTTAGCCCCACAAACATTCATATTTTAAAATGGCATATAGCTTATGACCAATCATGTCACATGTAACTATTGAATTATTTATATATTTCAATAAATATGTAAATGAATTAAACTTTTCTTCCAAGAATTATGATTCAACATATTAAATATTGAGTTATAAAAGTTAAAATCCCTGGTAGAATGTACAAGCTCTGTGAAAATTAGTTCAATGCATAGGCGCAAAAATTTTAAAATATGTACACTACTTACTCAGAAAACTGTGTGAAAGCCCTCTCTTTGGACCCTCGTGCTATTCTACAACTTTGTTTTTCTTCTTAAATTGTGTTGCTAAGAAATCGATGACAGTTTTTGGCTCACTGCATTCCCAAACTGCCCTCCACCTCAATATAAATGATTTCAAAAAGAAATTTTAGAATAGTGTATGAAAGTTTTAAATAAATCCTATATTTCATCAGGGAATATAACTTTTAAAAAACTTGCTTTTCCTGATAGGTGTTTTTAAAAATAACTTATTTGTTTATAAGTTAGCCAGAATCCATCCAGAAAGTCATTACTTGTTAATAAAAGGTAAAGAGTTAACAGAGTTCACATTTTTAAATTTTCACAAAGCCCTTTTTATACTGTTAAGTAGTAGAAAGCCAAGTATTTACAAAGTGTCCGTCTATACTTGTGCTACAAATCTTTGATCCTGATAGGGAAGGGTAGTGGCATTCAAGATAGGAGGAAACTATGCTCCGGCGTTTGTCTGGGAAGTAACTAACATGGAACAGAATCACTCAACCTTGTAACTTTTTTTCTAAACACCAAGCAGGGCTGTTAGTTTAAGTGGATCAGTTAGCTGGCACCCTATTTAGCTCTGCCCTCCTAATAAAACCATCCTGACACAAAGCTAACATTATTCTTTCGTAACATCGCCTCTTGTCCTTTTGTATGAATTTAAATGAATTTTTCTTACGTGCACAATAGAAAAAATTCAGTGTTAAATCTAACCTAGCCATGAAAGTCAGTAACAGTTCATCATATTTTCATTCTGCTGTCTGGTGCTTTGAACACAGACATAAAAAATATTAATTTACAGCCTGTAATGTAAGGCCCATTGAGAAATTTTAATCATCTGCTTGATAGTACACAATAGGTTATATTTTTCATAAAATAGAAAATAACCCAAAGCTAGTCTGAAGATCTTATTTGTTTTCAATTCTGTATTAGATAGCACATACCTCTTTAACAACAAGAAGGAAAAGAACACAAGCCAGAAATAATGGTATTTCTATGCTAGTTCATCACAGAGAGGGAGAAGTCACATTGACAGTAATCATAAACAACCCCTGAGTTTTCAACCTTCTTCATCTCATTTCTCTAAGGTTAGGACTGTTCTGTCAACCTTTTTTTCTTTGTTGTTCTTTCATTTCTCTTTCCGATGTGTTGTTTACATATGGAGCAGCCGCAGTCCCTCTCACTCTTTCTATTTTTTAAGTTGGTGGGGAAAATGTTTAATTTTTTTTTAAAGATTCTATTGAGAGAAGTTGTAATTCTGTTTCTCCTTAGCCATTTGCCCGATTCTTCCTCCCAATCCTCCCCCACAGCCACAGTAGAAGACTAAGGCTGTCTGGAAACCCATCATCTGGCTACGCTCACTTCCCTTCTATAACTTGGAACTCTCTACCTCTCTCATCTTGATCTCATACTTCATAAATCTGCTTCCTCACAAGAATCATACTCTTTCCAGTGCCTGATCATTCCATTCCAGGGCTTCTCCGCCAGGACAGGAACCTATGGTGAGGCACCAACCTCAGATTTTAGATCTGAGATCTCAACAGTGGTCTGAAAGGTGGGATACCAAATGGCTCATTCATGGTCTAAAATTAATTTTGGGACCTGTCAACTGTGAAGTGAATAGCAGGATCGGTTAAAAACATGGTAGTGCTTACTGGGACCTCCAGATGGGGGAGGATAGAAGCTAAAAGAATAATTTCTGGGTCTCATGAAATGCGAAGAATAAGCAATAACTTCAAGTGTAAGGTTCTGTGATAGCTTGCTAAATCAGCAGATATTAGAAATCATAATGAAGTCTACTCAGAGTCTTACAAACTCATTAGTTTCCTATACCTACAGCCACTCAAGTTCCCACTACATGAATCCAAATACTATGTGTGCTTCCTTAGAGTAGAGAATGAAGACCATCATTAGAAGACTGGGCATGACTGAAATGCTAGCAGATGCTCTGGGTATCGAGAAGACCTGTTTGATTCTGACAGAAACAGCTTAGTCCACATATATTTTTCTGATACTATTTCTGGAGAGTTTAGCTCTTTTTTAAAGTTTTTATTTTGGTAAGCTATTTCTAAATATGTATGATATCAAAAGACAGAAATGATTATCACTGGAAAGATGGTAAAATGGCTTTTACTAGGGTGAGCTACTATTAAAACATGAAGGTTCATGTTCCCCACTATTGCATTGTGAGACTACATCTAAGTCTGATGTCACTTAATTATCCACACATTTTACATGATGCACTCCCTCTATAACTCTGCTGGTCTTAGAAAAAGCTTCTCATAATATTATTTAAGGTATTATGGGCATTATAAAACATATGGTACCAAAAAAAAAAAAAGAGCTGGGCGTGGTGGCGCACGCCTTTAATCCTAGCACTTGGGAGGCAGAGGCTTCAGGGAGACCCTGTCTCGAAAAGACCAAAAAAAAAAAAAAAACCATATGGAAATACTTTTTACTGGAAAACATTTGCTAGCAATCGTTAGTATTCTAGACATGTTACTTTTCTCTTAGAGTATTCCACCTGATTTCACTACCCTGCTCCTTTTTAGTTAAGAGTTTTCTGAAAGTTTATTTGAGATCAACTAATATCACCTTTTTTATACCATTTTTGTAGGGTCTGAGATTCTGTTCCTTTATGTGATCATAAAGTTAAAGTGGAGAACAGGGTAATCTTGTTGCAAGAGTGTATTTAAAAATATTGTTCATATGATATATTTATTCAACAAATTTTATTGAACTATGTACCAATGAATCTATTAAGTTCCTCTGAAATTAACAAGACTATTACTTTGAGTAATTTAAACAACATAGAAAGTGAAGAAAACATTTCATGAAAGAAGTACATGTGAAGGTTTCAAGGTCAGTGTGTTGATTTATCTTCACCATCACCCTCATATTTCTGTCATTCTATCCCAGCACCCAACATATCGCTTCCATCGGAGCTCACTTCATAGTTCAACATAGCAACTGTTGCTTCTGTTAGTCTTGCCACATTGAGATATCTTAGATACCTTAAACAACAGAAATGTATTTTCTCACTGCTTTAAAAGATACAAGTCCAAGATCCAAAGGCCCCGAGGTTGGTTTCTTGTGAGGTTTCTCTTCATGCCTTGTAGATGTCATGTTTGCATGGCCTCTATGTGATAGGAAAAATGTGGGGAACAGAGAAAGAGCAAGGAAGAGCTCAGACTGGTGTCTTGCCCTCTTATCAAGACACCATTCCTATTGAATTAGGGACCTTTATGATTTTTCCATAACCTGAATTACCTCCCTGAAGGCTTTGATTCCCAATACATTCACATTGGGAATTAGAGCTTCAACAGACAGATTTTGAGGGCATACAGTATACTTGAAACAGAGCTCTATTATCCAGGAGCTCACAGCTGCAGAAATAAAGAGCGTAGAGGATTAAAGAGAAAGGAGAAAGACAAACAAGTCAAGCATCCCAGAAGACTCATTCTTCATAAGCAGCCTCTAGAACGTCTACATATTTCCACTCAGTTTTTACTGGCCGGCATTTACTCATGGACCTACATATATCTACAAGTTATCTTCTAGCCACATTTATGACTGCCCTAAGAAAATCACTTTATTACTAATGAAAAAGGAGGAAATGGATATTAGAAGTTAACAAGCTTGACCCAGAAACTAACAAATACTTTGCAGTAGAGCAATAAGATGGTGCAAACAAGCTAATTATCTGTAATATAAATGATACTTCTGGGATAAATGTTTAAAAGTTCTGTTAGAACATAGAGGAAGAATATCAGTGGAAGGTATTAGAGACGGTAAGCTTGAAAGGGCTTTTGAGAGCCAGGCGTGGTGGTGGACACCTTTAATTTCAGCACTCAGGAGGGGAGGCAGAGGCAGGTGGATATTTGTGACTTCAAGGACAACCTGGTCTACATGGTGAGGTCCAAGCCAGCTGGAGCTACAAGGAGACCCTATCTCAAAAGGACAAAAAAAGAAAGAAAAAAGAGAAATGGCTTTTGAAGGACTGTGAGAGTTTACCAGACGAAGAAATAAAATATAAGAGTACAAGATGTTTGTGGGAACTTCAAATATTAAAGAATGGCCATAATTTGACACCCTCATCCAGAAGTGTTAACAGAATTAGGAAGGTAGAATAAGGCTTACTTTAAATAAGCCTAAAATTCTATTTGGGGAATAAGATAGCATTTTTTGAACTCTGGAGAACAATCCAAAATTTAAACAGTATTATAGCTAGATAAGTGGCTTTGAAAAACACACATCTGACAACAGAAAGGAAGACAAGATGATGATTCATAGACACTGTGTGTGTGTGTGTGTGTGTGTGTGTGTGTGTGTGTGTACAAGAACCTCCTTTAAGGAAATGTATCAGTTTCCATTGATGTCACAAGATGTGGTTGCTATTGTTGGTTTCCTTGTGCTAGGTTTTGCAACTTGAAAGATCCCAATATTAACTTAAAACAAGAGACTTAAAAATACATAGAAATGATTGAAGTCAGTCAAGAGTTCATAAGATTTAAATTTTTGAGGAAAATTATCTAATACATACTCTCATTTTCTTTATTAATCTTGCTATATAAGTTGATGAGTCTTGCTCATAAAGTTTCTGATAGAAACTCTTTGGTGTTTCTTCCATGTTTTAATGTTTATATTTTTGGAAAGAGATATTCATCCTATCTCTGCTATGTTAGGAAATCCTAAACTGGACGATTATATATTTATTTTGCATCTTACTAAGTGCTTACTTACTTACCATTCATAAAACAGAGGTGGCCAGCAGAATCAGTAACATTATTATATGTTGGCTCACTTTCTTCTAGCTCTTAAACTTCCTCTGGAGTAAGAAAGTACTAGTCCAGACTTATGAGAGTCTTTCTGGCTGCAGCTCTCAATTCTATGCCTGCAAATCTCTGAAGAAACAATATTCCATCGAGACTAAAAGCAAAACACTAGGGTATGAAATGAAGACTAGACTAAGGACAAGTGCCAACAGGAAGTTCCAGTGGTCATTATCATTTGGGGGAAAGTACATACATTTATTTAAGAAAATTGTTAAATTTAACTACTTGTGCCTATTTCATTCACAAAATCCGGCTTTTTTGAGCTAATGGGTAGACCTTAGGTGATATCTACCCAAGTGTGTGAGATGACCTCCCCTGTCCTGGCCATACTGTCTTATTCATGTCTTTTGTTGCTGGCCCTTTCCTTTGATCTTAATGTAGTATTATAGAGAATAGGAAATGGATAAAAATAATTAAAATAAGCCATTAAAGTCCTTTGATTTTTGTCTCCTTAAATCTCTAAGAAAAAGAATAGCCTTTTGTTTTTTAAAATACTTTATTATTTTTAACTTTATGTGTATGAGGGTATTGACTACATGTATATAAGTGCATCCATGTCATCCAGTGCTCTTGGAGGTCAGAAAAGGGTGTCAAATCCCCTCAAACTGGCATTATGGACAGTTGTTATCCACCATGTGGGTGTTAGGAACTGAACCCGAGTCCTTTTGATCAGTACTTCTAACCTCTGAGGCATTTCTCTAGCCTCCAAAGTCCTTTGTTTTTCCTGATTCGATTGTCAAAATCGTCATGAATAAAGGAGGGGTGGAGCTTTGGTGAAATGAAAAACTTTTAGAACATGAGTAAGTGGGTAGGAAATCCCAACCCAACTTAAGAACTTTTCACAATTGATGGGTGCTGGAAGGGGGAGAGACAAGGTCTTACATGGATGGGTCTCTTGGTAGGCCTAGTACATGAGCCCACACTGAAGGACATTTGCAGAAATAAATCAGACCCTATGGGCCATATTATGCATATAAGAGATACATTAAATTGGACAAAGGGCAAAGGGGAAGGTGTGCATAGGGGAGTAGATCTAAATACCATCCAACTAGATTGTAAGAAAATTACAAAACTTCAATAAAAAATAAAGAAGTATCCTGTTGATGTATTTTTAAACATAATATAATTATACAGAGAAAATTTAAATAATTTTATTACAAAATACTCTAAGCAAATAAGAACATTATGTGGAATAATTAATAAATAGTAGAGGACCTACTACTCAGCTTTGTGAAATGTAAACATTTTCCCTTAATTGTTTGGTTTTTGTAAGAAAGTAGTATTTTTTTAAATTTTTATTTATTCTTGTATGTGTATAAATGTACTGTCTGCATGTAGGTTTGTGCACCCGTGTCGTGCAATACTGTGGAGGTCAGAAGAGGGCATTGGATTCCCCTGGAACTGGAGTTAAAGATGGTTCTCAGCCACCATGTGGGTGCTGGGGATCGAACCCGTGTCCTCTGCAAGAGCAGTTGGTGCTCTTAATCGCTAGGCCATCTTCTCCAGCCCAAGAAACTAGAATTTTTTAAAAGACCCAACAATGAGCAAATTTTTTCCACATGTGAAGTCAAATCCAGCTAGGAAATGAGTGAATCAGAATGGGTCTTAGCTTATCAGTGACATTTCTAGTGAACTCCAGAACAGGCTGCTTCTCCCTCCAGCACCAGCTGAGAACTGGGCTCTTGAGGAACATAGCGGAGCATATTCCTTCTGCAGTCAGGCTCCCTTCTGATAAAAAGTGAGAGAAGACTGGTCTCTCCATGCAATTTCCTCTTCAGACTCCTGCCTTTTAAGTGTGAAAGAGAGTGGGTGTGGAAATAGACCTCAGGGGAAGAAGCATCAGGAGTTTGAGAAAAGCACTTTCCTCTAAAACAGTACTTGGTGTGTGGTGCTGGGGACTGAACTTGGGCCTAATTCATGGTAGTCAACTGCTCTTACCAATGAGATACATCACCAGCTCCAAAATAGTTTTTTCCCCCATCAACTTATATTTTTTTAATTTTTAAATTTATTGATTTTTTTCTGTACATTTCATATATAGCATCTCAATGAGACTTAATCACCTTTATACCCCCTTCTCCATTGGCATCCTCCAAACCTCATCCTCCACACCCCTGCAGTTCATGCATTCTGTCATTCGTATTTGTGTTAGGGTCTATCGTGCCAAATTACTCTCCCCAGCCATTCACCAGTGCAGCAAGTTCATCCTCTGAGCTTTAAGCAGCCTATCTAGAGTCCATAATCAGCTGCCAATATTTCTTCAGCTAGGATTGGGTTCTGCTACCCATTTCTGCAGCTCCATGCTGGGTTTTTGTCTGGTTGAGCTTGCATGGGTCTTTTGCATGCTGTCAACACCATTGCTGTAGGTTCATATGAGCAGGGTCCCAGGAGCTTGTAAGATTCTGTTTCCATATTGTCTTGCACCACCACCCCGGCTCTTGCAATCTTTCTGCCCCCTCTTCCTGAGCCCTAGGTGAGTGAAGCTGAATATAGGTGACTTGTCCATGGACCTACAATCTAAAAACTCAATCTCCATGGTTTGGCCTTTCATGACCTTTGGGGTTCCTGGCCCCCTGTTGCATGGGGGAGCTTCTTTAATGAATGTTAAGAAGTTAATTAATATCCTCTTGGCCACTTGTCCTTCGATCCATGAACCTTAAGTGTAGAGGTTGGATTGTAGGTGTGTTGCTTAGGCATGAACAATTCACAGACAATGTCTGTGTGTTTCCTTGTGGGACTCTGTATTAGTCTTCATCTGGTGGAAAAGAAGCTTCTTTATTGAGTGCTGCTTGGGATATTTGTTTGCAAATATAAAGATACCTATTTTGCAGTTAGTAAGATGTTACTTTATCCTAGGGACATGACAACGTTGGCCTGGGGATATGACAACTGTGGGAATTTCTCCAGCAGCTCCTCCTGGCCTAGTCCTGGAGCAGTCTGAAATGCAAATATAAAGCTACATTTTATCTCCTTTTGAATGCTGTTCCATCTTTCTCCTTCCCACAGTTCAGAAGTAGGCTGTACCTTGAATTAAAGTTCTTGTGACTAACAGGTACTTGGTAACCACTGTTATGATACAAGCATCAGAATTCTTCCATTTAAGGGAAATATTGGCTGTAGTAATTGATATTGACTATAACATCTCCATTTGATTCCATTTCAAGTTAATGGGATAATGGAAAGAATGTAAAAGATGATGCTACCAGATAGGAATACAGTTTAGACCCAAGGATGGTCAACTAATGTTTTAAATGCTAAGAGACCATAACAGTCTTAGCAACAATTATAGCTAAGAAAATAAAGTTTAGAGCTATCTCAAAACAGAAAAGCAAGCATCACAAAGTTATCTCTTTCTTCTGAAAAGAAAACAACCATTCTTTTGACCCTTGCCATCTGAAATATTTCAACATTCCAAGCTACTGAGACTTTTCTTCATTTCCCACAAACCCCAATGTCTCTTAAAAATATTTTCTGATTTATTTTCCAAATGTTCTCAGGTGAATAGCAAATTATTTCTTCTTGATATTCTGGACAAGTTTGAAGTTGAACAGAGGCAGCAAAAAGCTTCTGAATGAACAAAATGATATCATGGAAATTTGCTATAACAAGCATGTAGGAATAAAGAAAAATTATAGAGATACTTTTGTTCAAATGCCAGTGGATTATTTAAGGGCATTTCTGAGTCATTAAGGAAAGAAAGAAGCTAGCTGGTTAAATGGTGTAGGAGGATAAATAATAGGATCTTTTTTGTTTCTATTTTTGGGTTTTTTTTGAGACAGGGTCTCCCTATACCCCAGCTGGCCTGGAACTCACTCTGTAAACCAGGCTGGTCTTAAACTTACACAGATCCACCTGCCTCTGCCTCCCAAGTGCTAGGATTAAAGGCATGCACCACCACACCTGGCTTAAAGATGGTGCTTTGCCACCATGTAGGTGCTGGGAATTGAACCCAGGTCCTCTGCAAGAGCAGTTGGTGCTCTTAAGTGCTGGGCCATCTCTCCAGCCCCAAATAATGGCATCTCTTATTATCTGGAATATAAACTTGCTAGTTAATGCTACAAGGGAATTCTAGGGCAAGCAATTATTTCCTTATGGATGTTGGTTAGGGTTGCAGTGTGCCATCAGACTTTGCACTGTATTTTATTTCATTATGTTAGCGTCACAAAAGTAATCTTATTAAGGTGGATGAGTGTCCATGTGTGTTCAACAGAAAGTGTCTAGATAAAACATATTGCATCACAAGTGATGTTATAAGGCTAGATGTGGTGATGAACACGTTCAGTCCTAGCAGTTGGGAGGTAAAAGCAGGCTTCCATGAGTTAGAGGCTAGCCTGGTCTATATAGCAAGTTCTAGGCCAACCTGGGCTACAAATTGAGACCCTGTCTTAAAATAAACAAGCAAATAGACGTTATAATTCTGAATTCTTGCCTCCTACTTCTAAGTAATATTAGGTAGGCTTAATTTTATAAGTTTATTGTTTCCTTAAAAATTTTCATACAGGCCTCCTGGTGCTTACCACAGGTTGTGTTTCTACACTGACTGTGTAGAAAGAGGAGGCAGAGCAAACCCACCCCATGTACACCTCAGCCTAGGCCACTGTGCCTGGTCTGTATTGTGAATGGGGAGACATGAGAAAAAAAAATTTTCATTCAAATTAAAACATTTTGTTGTTTATATGTGTGTTTGAAATAAAGTCTTCTGATATAGCCCAGGCTGGCCTTAAACTTGGAATCCTTTTTACTCATCCCTCCAAATACTGGGAATACAAATATACAGTGCTAAGCTTAGCTATAAAACTTTTGTCCTTAAGTTTAGACCTATACAGCTAGAGAGATGGCTGAGCAATTAAGAGTGATTGCTGCTATTCTAGAGGACAAGAGTTCTGTTCCCAGCATGCACATCAGGCAGCCCACAATGGACTGGAACTCCAGCTCTGGGGGATTTGATAACCACTTATAGTCTCCACAAGCAACTGTACACTTGTTCTCCCCTGTACACAGACACACACATATACATAATAAAAATTAAATCAATAAAATGAACTCTACAAATACTCTTGTTTTGAAAGAATGTTGCAACTAATTCAAAATGCCTGTAATTAGTTTCCATGATAAATAATTATGATCTACTTTAATTGGTTTTCCACATGTTGGAATTTTTTCTAAGTGATAATTAACTGCTACATTTCAAAAGTGATAGCCGGGCATGGTAGCACACGCCTTTAATCCTAGCACTTGGGAGGCAGAGGCAGGCGGATCTTTGTGAGTTCAAGGCCAGCCTGGTCTACAGAGCGAGTTCCAGGACAGCTGGGGCTACAGGGAGACCCTGTCTCAAAAAGACCAAAAAAAAAATAAAAAATAAAAAGTGATGACAGAGGAGCAACAGTGATCTCATTAAAAATTCTTTAAGCTTTACTTCTCAAATTTCAACAATCTAAACAAATGCTTTAAGATAACATATATGTATATCTGAAAATATCAAAACAATTATTTTCCATTCACTTTTTATTACTCTTAAGTGTATTTTTACTTAATTTAAGCTCTAAACTCCAAATTGTATAATGGAAAAAGAGAAAGTTTTTTTTTAATGTTCTTGTGCTATTTGGATAGTTACTAGATATCAGGTAACTGGATAATTATTTCATCCATATATTTGAAATGTTATTAATTTTAGGGTCAAATCTTACCCACCTTCCGTGCACAGTCTATTCCTTGACACCCTAGGGACTAAATAATAATGCAGACCTTTACTAAAAGATTCTCTTAATGGATTTTATTGATTTGCATAGGATTCCTTCTCAATGAGATAAATGATCCAGAAACATTACTTGTCCAAGGTTATTTTATTAATATGCATAGTTAGTTTCATGGGTCAGGAAAACATAAAAGATGACACAAATAGTTAAAGAAATGACTTTCAATTCTGAACTGATATTGGGGTTATTAAACATATAAACCAAAAAATAGTACATTAAGTCCAGTAAAATGATCAAAAACATTTTTTGAGACAGGATCTCCCTGTGGCTCAGCTGGCCTGGAACTCACTATTTAGTCCAGGTTGGCCTCTATCTCATTAAGAACTGGCCTTCTATTCCTCCTGAATGTTGAGACTTAAGGCATGCACCATTTATGCCTAGCTTTTTTTTCTTTTTATGAACATTTTTTTAATTAGTTTTTATTGATGCTTTGTGCATTTCATACATTTTTTCCAATTCAGTTCAGGCTTATTTCCCTTTCCCTCACCCCCCACCCCCACCCCATCCCAGATCATGCATTCTGCCATAACTGTCCTGCATCTTTCTTCAGATTTTTTTTTTTTTCATTTTTTAGCTATAAGTGATAATCCATGAGTACAAGCATCCTTCATGCAAACCTATCTGCAGGCTGTTGTGCCCAAACACCTAAAGCCCCACCATCCAGTGGGGGTGCACAGGGGTTGTTTGTTCAATCAAGTTGATCAAAATGAGGTCCAGACTACATTGCTGTGTCTTTCACCATTCACCCCAATCGCAGCCCTTACATTCTACCACGCCCCCTCTTCGCAGGTTGTTCCCTAGGCTTAGAAAAGGGGACAGGTGGATGAGAGGTAAAACAGTGTCCCTCTCTCTGGAGCTGTTGACTTGGGACTCTGGTCAATTCTGGCTGTTTCCTTTCATGGGCTGACAGTTTGTCCAGGAATAACCTTTCGATCCTACTAATGAAGAACAAGCAATTAAGAATATAGGTATTTAAGCAGCACTAATAGTTATGGTAGTTACTTTAGCATAGGAACAATTTTGGATTGTTAATCCATGAATTACAATTTTCCCCCTGTTAAATATGACAGGGTTCTTACTATGGCTTATAACATCTCTAACCTGAAGAGGATGTAAGCTTGTGGCATCAGCCATGGGTTATTTCTCCAAGGGAGAGCCAATAGCCAATTAGATTTGGATATACAGGCACATGGCTGCCTCTGCTGTACAGTATTTCCAGGCAGGTGAGTGTAGCTGGTGCTGACGGTGGGAGTCTTGCTTGACTCAGGAGACCCATATTTGCTTTTCATATCAGCTATCAGGTTTCACTCACTTTGATATAGTATGACTTCTCCAAACCTCTACTTTGCCATCAAAATCATCAATTCATTGATTAGGAAAAATCAACAATAGAATCTCTTAATTTCTAGAATCTAAAATTGCTAATTAAGACTGGGTAAATTTTCTTGTTTTTTTTTTTTTTTTTTTTTTTTGGATCTTTTCAAGACAGGGTCTCCCTGTAGTTCCAGCTGTCCTGGAACTCACTCTGTAGACCAGGTTGGCCTTGAACACACAAAGATCCGCCTGCCTCTGCCTCCCAAGTGCTAGGATTAAAGGCGTGTGCCACCACGCTGGGCAAGACTGGGTAAATTTTCTAAAGTCATTTTACAGTGCCTACTGCCTCCTAGCTTTCCTGACTCTCAAAAATACCTATTGTACATACTAACAAAACAGCATTAAGTGGGTAAAAAAAAAAGGTGAGCTCCAAGTTCAGTGAGAGAATGTCACGAAGGAATGAGGGAGCCATAGAGAGAACACTTGACATTCTCCTGCACAGTCATACACCAGCATCTTCACAGACATGTGTATATACACACACACACACACACACACACACATAAGAATAACCTTAAGACTGACATTGTCTTACTGTTCTTTCTATCTATCTATCTATTTTTCTATCTATCTATCTCTCATCTATCTGCACATGTCATTATATATGAAACACTAAGAACTTTTATGTAAGTTAATAAAATGCCTGAAAATATTCCACCATCAAAGGTAGAGATGTTTATTTCAGATTCTTGCATAGCCAAAGACTGCTTATCTCATATTTCTGCATAATACTTGGCAAGGGTGCCATGCTGCTTTGTTTTGAACTGCACTTTGCCTTTCCATACGCAGTGCTCATGCTGGGCCGTCACGGAAATGATGAGCTCAGCTCTCAGAATGCCCAGGCAGCTGGAGAACAGCCCTGGGCTCATGTTGCTTGCACAAACACATGAGCTGTGTTCCCACAGTGGGATCCAGGCACTCCTAAGGCTCTGCAGCTTTCTTATCCTGTAAAACACACGATGCTGACAGAGTGGAGGGGGTTGGGATCCAATACTAAGAATTTCTGTGATCAGAGTAGGGACAGCCTGAAAGGAGCTGGTGAAGCAGTTGTGTTTGGTGGGAGGATATGGCAGCTAGCAGATGTCTGTAGATAATACAAAGAAAAATAAACATGACGGAAGAACAGACTCATGTAGAAAGACTTTCAAAAGGGATTTTTTAGCAAAGGATGTTCAGGAAACCCTCCTGTAATTTAGTATTCTGGGTAACATTTTTGAAAGCTAGAATGACCTCTGTGCTCAAAATCCTTATTTTCCTATTTATACTTCCTTTCTTCCCACCAGCTATATGTATACTGATGTACACACACACACACACACACACACACACACACACACAAGAGAGAGAGAGAGAGAGAGAGAGAGAGAGAGAGAGAGAGAGAGAGTCTTGAAGATCAAATAAAATTTAGAACAACTGGAGACCTGTGGGACTTCAGAAGCAAAGTCCAAACAACTCACTTACTAGAAAAAACTAAAATTACAAAGGAAGAAGCTGGAAAGCACTTGCATATCGGGGTGTTTATTTGAATTGGATTTTCTGGCCTGCTGATGAAGGGAGATAGCTTACTGATATATTACATCATTTCCAATGAAAAGGCTTCGAGTGGTGCTATGTATTGAGCCAGGTTTTCTTTACTAACACCACTGTATTGGGGAAGTTCCATTTGTTTAAAAGAAATGGTGAATAGAACATATAACTTTTTACAGCAGGTATAGATTTCCTGTGTTTGGAGTTAAAGTATCATGTCCAAATACTTTTATTCATTCTGTACTCTTTGCTCAAGGCTCTATTATGGTCCTTTTTCATTACAGATTTCCAATAACCTTAACAGTGAAGATCTTTGGCTCATAATCAAAAAGCTATAAAATAATCTCAAACTTCGCAACTAGAAAGAAGTCACACTATAGTCATTTGGGAAAGATCTAGTTATTTTCTCAAATTGTATCTTTAATGGTAACCATATACATCAAAATTGAGATCCAATTTCTTCACGAATAAAGACTAAATTCATTAAGATTTCAGAGCACTGATATTTGTAAAACTCATTATACCTTACGAGGAAGGGTGTAAGGCCAACTGTTTTTATTGAATTTTAAAAATTCTATTTTTATCACAAAGCCATAGATAAATTTTTCTTAAATACCACTGGATATGTCCACTTAATGATTATAATTAGCTGTTGGTTCATATTTCTGCTGGAAATTTAAGTTTCTAGTAATTCTACAAGATGTCTTGAATTTCCTCATATAAAAAGTCTCAGTTATCATGAACAGTGAACATTACTCAGATGGATGGGGTGTCATCTTGCTAATAAGAAGGAGAAAAGTCTTTCAAACTTGGAATTAGAAGCAAAAGGAAGAAACTGTATAAACAGTGACTTGACATGCAACACAGATTATTTTGATAAGGATCATGCACTGGGTTCCCAGAGAAAATGTTAATCCCTACAACCCAAGAGCTAGGCCATACCCATAATAGTCACCAATTGTTAATAAAATATTTTTCTGGGGGCTGGAGAGATGGCCTAGTGGTTAAGAGCACTGACTGCTCTTGCAGAGGACCCGGCTTCAATCCCCAGCACCCACATGGCAGCTGAGAGCCATCTTTAACTCCAGTTCCAGGGGAATCCGACACCCTCTTCTGACCTCTGTGGCATTGCACAAACCTACATGCAGACAGTACATTCATACACATAAAAAAATAAATAAAATTTTTTTAAAATTAAAAAAATAAAATATTTTCTTCCAACATCATAGATTCTCTCAAATTTGAATGTATTTATACAAATCTAAGAAAGAAAAAAAACACATAAATTTGAAGTCATAGAGATGCCTTATTGCATTATTGCTTACAAAAAGCATATACAATCTTGGAATATAGGTGCATTTATACTGAAAGTCATTAATTCAGACTTTTCAATATTTAGATAAAAGGTAATGTTAATTACATGATTTTCCCTATTTCTAGATTGGATACATATAGGAAGATATTAAAGGAAAGGGATGCTATTGTAACACATCTTCTTTGTCATTATTTATTTGATGGCCCCTTGATTTGAGTTCATAATTTGAAATGTACAAAATTCCATGAGATAGTAAGAATTCACATTTGGATAGGACTGAAGAAGCATTGCTGGGTCAGCTGGTCAAGGACAGACTTTATCTTTAAGAAACAAGCATGCCGGGTGTGGTGGCGCACGCCTTTAATCCTAGCACTCAGGAGGCAGAGGCAGGCGGATCTTTGTGAGTTCAAGGCCAGCCTGGTCTACAGAGAGAGTTCCAGGACAGCTGGGGCTACAGGGAAACCCTGTCTCGAAAAGACCAAAAAAAAAAAAGAAACAAGCATTAGGCTGAGCATTATGGTGCTCGACTTTAAGTCCAGCACTCAAAAGGCAAAAAGGCAGGCAGATTATTCTGAGTCTGAGGCCAGCCTGATCTACATAGTAAGCTCTAGATCAGCCAGGGCTGCATAGTGAGACTCTGTCTCAAAAAAAAAACAAAAGAAAAAAAACACAGAGAGAGAGAGAGTGTGTGTAGAATGCGAGGGAGGAAGGAAGAAAGAAAGAAACGAACATGTATCTACTGTAAGAAGAAGCTTCTCTGGAGAGGATTGAGAGATAAAAATATAGGAAATATGAAATTCTTTAAGAATCTATCATCTATCTGTCCATCTGTCTATCTACCTATCTGCCTGCCTATCTATCTGTCTATCTGTCTATCTATCTACCTATCTAACTATCTATCATCTATCATCTACCTATCATCTATTTATCTATCAGAAATGAGCATGCAAGCTTCAGTTACTCTTATTAGAAATAAGGATGTGAGCCAGGCATGGTGGTGCATGCCTTTAATCCTAGCACTTGGGAGGCAGAGGCAGGCGGATCTCTGTGAGTTCAAGGCTAGCCTGGTCTACATAGAGAGCTACAGGCCAGCTGGGACTAAAGGGAGACCCCGCTTCAAAAATACCAAAAAAAAAAAAAAAACCAAAAAAAAAAAAAAAAAACCAACAAAAAACAAAAAAGGATGTGAAGAAGAAGGGTGTGTGGCTTCTACCAGAGTCCACGCCCTCTGAAGATGGTCAGATCTGCTAACTTCATTTGGGAATTTTTGCCAGTCCTGTTCTCAATATTCCAAAGCTATGATAATTAAAAGCTACCACAAGTAAGTTGAGAGTTGTTCTCAGCTGGGTTATATTTTTGTTTGTTAACCAGTTCAATAGCTAGTTACAGAAAGCCCATGACTGGACCTCAGATGACCTATGTTGAAGTACTGTTTCTGCCCTTAATCCAGCCTAGCCTCAGACAAATCTCTCAGCTTCTCTGAGTTTCTATTTCTTAATATTAAAAAAGAATGTAATGACTGTTAACATCTAATCAATAGCTTAGTATTCTTATTTCTGTAAAAATATTTTTGGAGGAAAATAAATACAGTCCTGGAGGTTATGTATCTCTTCTTGTTTAGTTGGGTTAAACATAAAATTTCATCCTGGAGTAAAGAATTTATATAAAATTACTTAATTTATAAAATATATCCTTTAATATCAAAAAAGCATCTTCCTAGCCTTCTTTTAAACATTACACACAACATATCTAAACATACTTGAAGAAGAGTTGACCTTTTCATTTCTTCTTTTAAACCTAAACTTTCTACTAAAGACCTTCAAGAAGCTTAGTCTGAGCTCTCTAGTGATGTCTTCTTTCCTTAACCAAACTCCCCAGCCTAACATTCTTCTCAGCCAGTTGCCACTGAAGAACAGTTTCCTCCCCAAAGTTGCCTGTTAAAAGAGGAAACAACATTGGGGCTGGAGAGACTGCTCAGTGGTTAGAGCACTGGCTGCTCTTGCAGACAACCTGGGTTTGATTCCCAGCACCTACATGGCAGATAACAACTGTCTGTAACTCTAGTTCCAGGAGATCCAAGGTTCTCTTCTGACTTCTATATGCATTGCAGGACATGGGTACACTTACATATATATGCACAGGCAATAGAATAGAATAAAATTATAGTAATAAATAAAATATTTTCAAAGAGAAGAACAACAGGGGTTAATTCTCACTAATTATAAGTATCTTTCTTTTATTTATTTTTTTAAATTTTTATTTATTTTTGCATGTGTATGAATGTACTGTCTGCATGTAGGTCTGTGCACCCATGTTGTGCAATGCCTTGGAGGTCAGAAGAGGGTGTCAGATTCCCCTGGAACTGAAGTTAAAGACAGTTCTCAGCCACCATGTGGGTGCTGGGGATTGAACCTGGGTCCTCTGCAAGAGCAGTCTTAACCATTAGGCCTCTCTCCAGCCCAAGTATCTTTCTTTTAAAGCCATACTTGTTGCTACCTTTTATCCTTTCTAGTTTTAGGGTAAACAGACAAAAATGGAATCAATGTGAATGGTGATGAAAGGTTTGTGGTTTGGAATCCTGTAGAAATGTAAGGAAATGTCTTGGCTTCTTGAGTTTCTTCTCATCTGCATAATGGTGATATTAATGCCAATTTAATAGGCTGAAACACATGAGGAATAACACATGGTGAATGATATAATTGTTATTAAAGAAAAAAATTCTCAGACGTATATGTGAAGTCAAGATTTCCTTTAGACATCTGACTATATTCTGCTTTATTTACCGTTACTTTCAGTGTTTTTCTTGAGTCTCATCCCAGTCTATTTTATTTCGTTTTATGTTTTTATTTGTCTGGATTTTTGTTGTGGTGGTTGTTTCATTTTCTCTTGTTTTGTTTTTGCGTTAGTTGAAAATAAATAGTATTTTGCCTTTTTTTCTGGAACATAAAGTTCCAAGGAAATTTAGTTTAACAAGATGAACATTGAACTAAAAGTTATGAGAAGCTGCTGTTTCCTCACTCCTTTAAATCCAAAGAACAAGATGTAAAATCATTTTTTTTAATGTCATCTCCTGCTCCAGGCTCCTTGGTGCCTCAGAAAACATAAAAGAGACAGATTTACAATCACATTGGGCAAATTGCCTGTGGAACTCTAAGAACAGGAAATGGAAAAAAAATACAGCACCCATTCCCGGACATTCCACACAACGTGTAGGATAAACAGACACGAGAACACAAACGTTCTTGGTCTTATGTTGAGGGGTACAGTGAGTGACCTTTGGGAGCCAATTTACTGAAATCAACAATATTCTGAAGAAAGAAATCCTTCAAGAATGAAACTGACCTTGAATAAAGAGAATGTTCTTCCCTTTTTATAAAAAGCCTGGTGAAGATTTTGAATGTATGTAAGATTTCTACCTACATGAGCACAGTGAAACAGAAGCAAGGAGACCTGTGCTTCTGGAACCATAACAGGAATAAGATGGAGATCTGATTCAGGAAACCTAGGTGAGACCCGAGATTCACAAGATGATGCAAATGCTGGTCTCAGGACCACAGCTGCTGTTTGTGGTAGCCGGTTCATCATTCATCCTTATCTGTTGAACAGCTGTTTCCAAGTGGAGATAATTTTAACTCCACAGGATTATGGCAGTGCCTAGAGATATTTTTCATTGTTACAGCTCATAGACTGCCCCTGGTGGCCTGTGGGTTGGGGCCATTGATGTTAAACTCCCCCATTTAACATGAGGAGCTCTTCATTGCAAAGGGTATTCTGACCCAGGTTGTCCATAGTACTGAAGCTGAGAAGCCACAATATTTTTTTTTTGTTGTTTTTCATGTAAAAAACAGTCTGTTAAAATTGTTAAAAAAGTTAAAACCTGAGAGGAAAGGGTAAGAACAAGTACTAGTTGGCTTGGAATGGAGAGTGAGGGCTGTTACAAAAGAGTATTATGCAGAAGATGGCAACCAGATGTCTCTATCATCCTTGAGGAATGAAGAGGAAATGTACATAAAAGGACCTTCACTGTCCATCCACTGCTTTTCCTTCATGCCAGCCATGAATAGCTCTTCATGGTCTTATAACCATATTTGTCCTGTCTGTCTTACTACTTACAGAGACCCTCCCAATTTCTGAGTAGAAATTTTCTTCTCATTACCAAATCCTATCTGTCTCTTACCTTAACATTTTAATTTGAAATGTTTTCCCTCACTAAGATAGAATAGTTTCCAGTTCGTCTCCAGCTACAGCTGGCACCCTTCTCCTTCAACTTGTTATCTTTTGGACTATAAACTTGTTACTGCCCATCTGTGTAAAAGGGATTGTGCTAGACTTTTTTTAATTTAAAAAAAATTTTTTTTTTTTGGTCCTTTCAGGACAGGGTCTCCTTGTAGTCCCAGCTGTCCTGGAACTCACTCTGTAGGCCAGGCTGGCCTTGAACTCACAGAGATCCACCCCTACCGAGTGCTAGGATTAAAGGTGTGTGCCACCATGCCCGGCTAATTTTTAAATTTTTTATGTGTATGAATGAACTGTCTGCATGTAGGTTTGTGCACCCGTGTTGTGCAATGCTGTGGAGGTCAGAAGAAGGTGTCGGATTCCCCTGGAACTGGAGTTAAAGATGGTTCTCAGCCACCATGTGGGTGCTGGGGATCGAACCTGGGTCCTCTGCAAGAGTGGTTGGCGCTCTTAACTGCTAGGCCATGTCTTCAGCCCCCTGTGCTAGGTTTTTATAAAGGATAAAAATATAAGAATGACTGCCCCCAGTTTAAAGACATTTCTAGTCTGGTGAAAATTATCCCATGAAGAATTATAGCATAGATAGTATTTAATAATTATCTCTATAAGAAATTTTTTTAAATAAAAGATGTTTGGGGAATTAAAAGACTATTTTTCTCAAAGAGAGATCAAGAAGGTTATATAGATATATCTATAAAATAAAATTATCACTTAGTTTCTTAAAAAATACATTTCCTGGGGCTGGAGAGATGGCCTAGCGGTTAAGAGCACTGACCGCTCTTGCAGAGGACCTGGGTTTGATCCCCAGCACCCACATGGTGGCCGAGAACCGTCTGAAACTCCAATTCCAGGAGAACTCCAGTTCCAGGGGAATCCGATACCCTCTTCTGACCTCTGCAGTGTTGAACGACACGGGTACACAAACTTGCATGCAGACAGTACATTCATACACATACAGAAATAAATAAAATTAATTTAAAAATTATTTAAAAAATACATTTCCTCAAAATTAGAATCCTGTGAGTCAAAAACTTATTATTGTAACCACAATTTGAAAGTTATGAGTTAGAGTTATCTGGGTTTAGAGCATAGTTGTGAAAATGTTTATAGTGAATAAGGTTAAGAGAGTGGAGTTAGTAAATCTACTCAATCTACAGGACCAATCTATAGAGTCTTTTCTAGAATCTGTGTGGTTGAGTCTTGTTTTGAAAATGAAATTGTGCACAGCTTAAGGAGACACCAAGTAGAAACCAAGAAGATGTTGGCTAGGGGATCCAAGCCCCCCCAAAAGGTAAAGACTTCTTGCCTGTAAACTGGGATACCTGCAAGAAGAGAGGTGATAAGGCCCTGCTGTCGAAGACCTGATGTAAACATGGGAAAGATGTATTGAGACCGCACTTGCAAGTGTACAGTTGGTCTCTGGAATACCAGAGAGTGTTACCAAAGGCCACTAAACCAATAAAGCAAATATAGGTCTCCTAGAGTCAAGCAAGACTCCCCAGTCAGCACCAGCTACACCTCATACTGCGCAGCAGTGGCAGCCATATGCCTGTATATCCCAAATCTAATTGGTTATTAGCTCTCTCCTTGGAGGAATAACCCATGGCTGATGCCACAAGCTTACATCCTCTAGTGGTTAGGAGATGTTATAAGCCACAGTAAGACCCTGTCATATTTAACAGAAAAAAATGTAATTTATGGATTAACATACCATCCAAATATCTGTGTCTATACTAAAGTAACCTACCATAACAATTAGTACTGTTTAAATACCTATATATTGGCTGGAGAGATGGCCCAGTGGTTAAGAGCACTGACTGCTCTCGCAGAGGACCTGGGTTTGATTCCCAACACCCATATGGCAGCTAAGAACTGTCTTTAAGCCAGGCGTGGTGGCGCACATCTTTAATCCTAGCATTCAGGAGGCAGGGGCAGGCAGATCTCTACATAGTGAGCCCCAGGCCAGCTGGGGCTATAGGGAGACCCTGTCTCAAAAAGACTAATAATAGGCCAGGCGTGGTGGCACACGCCTTTAATCCTAGCACTCAGGAGGCAGAGGCAGGCGGATCTTTGTGAGTTCAAGGCCAGCCTGGTCTACAGAGTGAGTTCCAGGATAGCTGTGTCTACAGGGAGACCCTGTCTCGAAAAAGACCAAAAAAAGAAAAAAAAAAAAAAAGAAAAGAAATACCTATATATCTAATTGCCTATGCTTCATTAGTAGGATTGAAAGGTTATTCCTGGACAAACTGTCAGCCCATGAAAGGAAATAGCCAGAATTGACCAGAGTCCAAAACGACAGCTACAGAGAAAGTAGACTGTTTTGCTTCTTGTCCACCCATGCCCTTTTTCTAAGCCTAGGGAACAATCTGTGGAAGAGGGGGCATGGTAGAATGTAAGGGCTGCAATTGGGGTGAATGGTGAAACTACAGCAATATAGACTGGACACTTATTTGATCAACTTGAGTGAACATACAAGCCCCCCCAGCTGGATGGTGGGATCCTTGGACCATGTGGGTTTGGGCACAACTGCTTGCAAATTGGTTATACGTGAAGGATGCTTGTACTCATAAATTATTACTTATAGTTAAAAAATGAAAATAAACAAATAGCAAAAAAAAGAAAGAAAATGAAATTGTGTTTAATCACCACTGAACATGTCTTATAACGTGCTATAATTTTATAGAGCAGCGATCTTTGGGAGAAAGTCTGTTATACCTAGAAGGGGGAATATTTTTGAGCTTATAGGCATACTTTAAACACTAGAACCAAATGAGAAATTCAGTACTATTCATCTGATGGTATGATTTCAGAACCTCTTTACATACACACACACACACACACACACACACATGCACGCACACACCTACACACACACATATATATATATATATACACATATATAGAGAGAGTCCATTTAGTGTTGCCCTTGTGTACATGTTTTAGAGTTCATCACTTGGGATTGGATTGGATAACCATTTAGGGCACTACTGTCTGGAGAAAACTTATTCTTCTTCCCTCAGAATCTATTAATTGCCCATAGCTCTTCAACCCCCCATGAAATTTCCGCTATCCACCTTGGCATATCAACTGTCTTTCTTCCTTGTCCATATCTTGTTAGACTACAATACTGGAGATTTCATGGATACAGCTTCCCTATCATGCCTAGAACGCATTAACTAGCTCTTACAATCTGACTTCTCTTCCATGATGTTTCCTGAGCCTTAGGCATAGGGATTACATTGTAGGTGTGTCACTTAGGGCTAAACCTCAGTCACTTATTCTCTGCATTTTACCAGTTGTGGAAATTTGTAATAGTCTCCCTCTATTGCAATAAAAGCTTCTTTGATGAGTGCTGAGAGCAACACTTGTATTGGAAAGTGACAGTAGTGGGTTTTTCTCTAGCCTCTATGACCTCTCCAGCCATGTGTACTTGGCTATGTTTACAGTGCTGTGCATGTATTGGGTAGGTCTTAAGTCCAATTAGACAGCCAATTAGAGAGTGGCCAGATAAAAGTGCCACTACTGCAGTGATAGCAATAGTTTGCAGGGCTGGTCATTGTTATGTTTCATAAGCTTTATAGCTGGCTAGGACCACTGAGTTGTTTGCTCCCTTGGCAACTTGCATCATACCTTCTGATATAAGAGCTAGTCTTTGGAGAGAAGGCTGACAGGTCAGGTCCAGCTCAATTGCTACAAGTCCTGTGTCCAAAATATGTCATGACTTTAGCAATAAGGCCTTACATTCAAGTTCTGGGAGGCAATCAAGTGCTCTAGCAATAGTCTATACGTTTTGGAAGTCTTTTAGTTTCCATTGACTAATGACTCAAAGGGAGATTTACCTTCCCTAACACTGTGATTTTTGTTATACATTTCCAACTAAACAGCATGCACTCGCATATAATATAATTATATATATATATATAATATAAAATATATATATTATATGTGGATTTTCTAGTAGGCTTATGAAATAATACTTTTCCATTTGGTTTTTCACAGCACCTAAGTATTATCTCTCTCTCTTCTCTCTCACCCTGTATTACCCTCTCTCTTCCGTCCCCACTTAAACTATTCTCCCTCATTTTCCCCACCAGTCACATTTCTTCATTTTTTTTCTATTTACCTCTCATTGAATTATACTACAAATATAGATATGTAGATAAATAGATAGATGATAGATAGATAGATAGATAGATAGATAGATAGATAGAAAGATAGATAGATATTATGTAGCAGGCATCCAGTAATGGGTATGTGGTCTAATTTAATCTAAAGAGCAGGTTGTGAAGTTATCTCACCCATCAATGTATTAAACTTCTATTTACTACTTGGTTCAGCAAGAGAACCAGAACACATCTCAGTCCTACATAGGAGGCCATCTGTGGGTGAAAACAGTCAGTGTGCATTTCTTTCTGAAGCAGGAAGGAGAAAGCTTTTGCCCATGAGGTTTAAATAGAACTACTCGCATCTTCTGTAGTTGAAATGAGGCTGTTTGAAATCCCTGATGGTCATGTTTTACCATAGGGTTCATTACTAGGAAATTATCTTCAATTGCATTAGTCATTTTGACTTTCTTTGAGTCTATCACTCAATCCTGAAAATTTTACTTCTGGAAACAGTAGAATAAATTCCCATGGAATTGTTAACACTTTTATTCTGTAATGCCATTACATTGATGTTCAGAGACCAGAACCTTCCTTTAGGTTCTCATTCTTTGAGTTTCATTGTTCTTTTCCTTAAGAGGACAGATGTCAGATGTAACCTTAAGAACGTCTTTCCGGGGCTGGAGAGATGGCCTAGCGGTTAAGAGCGCCGACCACTCTTGCAGAGGACCCGGGTTCGATCCCCAGCGCCCATATGGCGGCCGAGAACCGTCTGAAACTCCAATTCCAGGAGAGCTCCAGTTCCAGGGGAATCTGAGACCCTCTTCTGACCTCTGCGGCATTGCACGACACGGGTGCACAGACTTGCATGCAGACAGTATACTCATACACATATGGAAAAAAAAAAAATGTCTTTCCGCCAGGCGTGGTGGCACACGCCTTTAAACCTAGCACTTGGGAGGTAGAGGCAGGCGGATCTTTATGAGTTCAAGGCCAGCGTGTTTTACAGAGTGAGTTCCAGGACAGCTGGGGCTACAGGGAGACCCTGTCTCGAAAAGACCAAAAAAAGAAAAAAGAATGTCTTTCCTAATTTAAAATATAGTGAGATCTCATTCAACTTTGTGTAACTGAACTTTGTTTTCTCTTTTAAAGCTGTTCTAGGTTTCTGTGAATCCTTCAATGTTAATGTGAAAAATTCAGTGAGTTTCAGTGGCCCAGTGGAAGACATGTTTGGATACACTGTTCAACAATATGAAAATGAAGAAGGAAAGTGGTAAGCAAGTTCTTGTTATATAGCTGTTTCACACAATAAAAGAGAACATTGTTGGCTTGTTTTATGAATGACGCTTCAGCAGACTGAGTCTCTCTGCTAGAATATGTCATCTGGTGGGTAATGGAAACAGACTTGAAGAGAGAGAAGCATCAGTCATAGGAATTTTAAAGGATGTGGTTACTGATTTCTGTTGACTCCTGGAGGACCTCAAGGAAGGCTCTTACCCTAAATAGCCAGAATTCAGGAACTTTGTTATTTTGGCAAAAGTTCTTGGATTATTCTTATTTTACTTGAATACTTGACTTAAGTTTGGTAAGAAGGAATCAGGGAGAGGTGAGATGCCCTGAAAGGGTAAATATTCAATAGTTGGGAGCTAAGATTTTTGGTGCTTTACTGATTTGAGTGTTGCTGTCTTATGATAACAGTGAACTATACTGTGTTTCTGTTATACATTTTAAGCCTGTTAATCTTTGGTTAAGTTCATTTCACATAAAACTTTTAGAGCATATTTATGTATTTAAAAAATTACACAAAATGAATATTAGAGATTTTTGTATACCACGTTTGACCTAATTGCAGCTTTCCAAAGTTGGATATGATAGAACAAATTATGAATTGGTTATAAGTTGCCTCTACTTAATAATTTTAAAGTACATTTTTTAGAAAATATAGTAAAAAGAGTTTTATACCTTATAGGATAACATTAATTATCAGTCCACAATTATTATTTCATAGGTGGAAATATATGCTTGGCTTTCTTTTTTAGACCTATTAATTTGATAGTAATCCTCTAAAGACTATCAAAGTAATTATTTGAATTATGGTTGTGCTGGATAGCTTTAGTGTCAACTTGACACACCTGGGTTGAGGGAGCCTCAATTGGGGAATTGGCTCCATTGGATTGGCCTGTGGCCACATCTGTGGAGTATTGTCTTGATGGCAGAGCAGTGTGGGAGGGCCCAGCCCACAATGAGTGGTGCTACCCTGGGCAGGTTGTTGTGTACCGTATAAGAAGGCGGGCTGGGCATGAGCCCGGGGAGCAAGCCAGTAAGCAGCACTCCTTCATGGCTTGTGCTTCAGCTCCTGCCTCCAGGTTCCTGCCCTGAGTTCCAACCTTAGGCTCCCTAAGTGATGAACTGTGACCCAGGAGATGTAAGCTGAATAAACCCTTTCCTCCCCAAGTTGGTGTCAGTCAGTGTTTTGTCACAGCAATGGAAGACAAACTAGAACAATGGTAATATCTTAGGGGAAGGGATATCACTTTTCTGATCTCTTTTCATGTCTCAGATGAGAAATCTAGGAATACTTCTATCAAGCTTTACAGCACTGTCTATCTATGCTATCACATCCTTCCCATCCTGTCTTTAAGGTTAAACATAGGAAGTCATTCTGTTAAACACTAGACCCAGAGGCCAATTTTATTCTTTTAGAATTTACACCTGCAATTCAGGGAGCTCGGTGCATGGGGGATAGTGATGAGTAGGCCAATGGCACAAGTCTGGCCTCTAGATGAAGAGCTGTAGGAAATTCAAAGCTGCTGAGAGGACGATCAGTTTTTTCCAGAGACAATGAGCCCAAACCCTTGTTCATCCCTAAACATACATACATAAAAGTAACTCTAAATGGACTCCATGGGTTTGTGTGTGTGTGTATACAAATGTACACAAATAATAATTATGGAAGGGAAGGTTATGAATTTGAGAGGGAGTGGTGAGGGACACAAAAAGAAATTCAGGGGGAGAAGAAGGAATGAAAATGATATAAATACAGTACTCATTTATGAAATTCCCAAAAATAATTTATTTTTTTCTTTGTTTATTTTTTAAGGGATTCTACAATATAAGAGCACAGTTATTTTCAGATCACATTAACGTTGCTCAGTTTGCCATACAATTAGGTAACTGGTGCTAGCATCCACAGATGAGGAATACCTTTGTTTTTCTGGGACTGTTACTTTACTCAGCATGATATCTTCTACCAAAAGTAATTTAAATATAAAAGCTTAATTTTTGTATCAACATATCCAAAAGTCAATTTTTATTCATTAATAATAAACAACTGGATCTCTGTGAGGTCAAGTCCAGCCTGTTCTACAGAGTGAGTTCCAAGCCAGCTGGGGCTATAGGGAGACTCTAATAATAATAATAATAATAATAATAATAATAATAATAAAAAACAACTAAATTTCGTTTAACACCCTATTGCCATCCAGGAAAAAGAACTACATAAAAATAAAGGGTAGCTTTCCTAGAGGAATGCAATTACTTTAGGGCCAGAGTGGGAAACAGATCTCAAACCTCTACATGCTTTTTCTTTCATTCGTACTATTTAAAAGTAAATGCTAAAGGCCGGGTGTGATGGGGCACACCTTTAGTCCCAGCACTCAGGAGGCAGAGGCAGGTGGATCTTTGTGAGTTCAAGGCCAGCCTGGTCTACATAGCAAGTGCCAGGCCAGCTGGGACTAAAGGGAGACCCTGTCTCAAAAAGACCCCCCCCAAAAATAAAAGTAAATGCTGGCAATCACTATTTCTATAGCTAGTATTATATTTCACATACTTGTATTGTGTGAGAGTTTGTGAGCACTTGAATGTATATGGATGCAGCTACCTATTTCCACTGTGACATTTCATGTTTACAAAGATTTTATGGAGAAGTGGTGAAAAATCAGAGCAACCAAAATGATATAACTAACGGACTTAAAAGTAAAGCAAACTTTAGGGCCGGGCATGGTGGTGCACGCCTTTAATCCTAGCACTTGGGAGGCAAAGGCAGGCGGATCTTTGCAAGTTCAAGGCCAGCCTGGTCTTTACAGTGAGTTCCAGGACAGCTGGGGCTACAGGGAGACCCTGTCTTGAAAAGACCAAAAAAAACAAAAACAATTAAAAAAAATAAAGCAAACTTGGGGGCTGGAGAGATGGCCTAGCGGTTAAGAGCGCCGACTGCTCTTACAGAGGACCTGGGTTCAATCCCCAGCACTCACATGGCGGCTGAGAACCATCTGTAACTCCAATTCCAGGAGAACTCCAGTTCCAGGGGAATCCAACACCCTCTTCTGACCTCCTCGGCATTGCACGACACGGGTGCACAAACCTACATGCAGACAGTACATTCATACACATAGGAAAAAAAAAAGTAAAGCAAACTTTCATCCTTCAGTTCCCATGCAGTTGAGGGTGGCATGATAACCAACTCTGACTCTAAAGAGATCCAGGCATTACTGATGTAGAAACATGTTTAGATATTCTACTAGTGTTTACAGAATCAGACAGAATGCAGACTTACTCTGGGAGACGCACTATGGAATAATTGACATACCCCAGGGAACATGGATTCTGTTTAATTTTCTCTAGATCTGAACATCTTCATACCTTACTACATGGTAGTATCATCCCTAAAGAAAGAGCCCTGTGGGCCTATTATAACCATGTCCTTTGTGCTGGCAAAAACATTGCTTTAATTATTTTGGAATAGCTAAAACATCATACAAAAGCGACCTTATGTCCCCTTACCTTTCAGTCATTTACTGTCAAGTATAATTTACTTTATGTCTTTTGCCCAGAAACCACATGTTTTCTTGGTAACAGAACACATCGTACCTCTGATTAAGATCAGTGTTGCTCATCATGGTTAGCAGGAGCTGCAGTGTCCCAGTAATTGCAATGTGGTTCAGAAGAATCCAGAAAGAGCATAATTCACTTAATAGCTTTGCTTTGAAGAGAAGTAATTTAAATATGTTCAGTCTGCACAAAGACTTCCAGATTTGCAGATTCAGTGGTAGTCACCAGCAAGGCAATGTCTCAAGCACACAGGAAAATGCAAGATGTAGGTTGGTGCTTTCCACTCTCTCTTGGTCCTTTACTTCTTTCTGTGCCTGACTTTTGTTTTGTTTTGTTCGAAACAGGGTTTCCCTGTAGCCCTAGCTGGCCTGTAACTCACTATGTAAACCACAGCTGGCCTCAGTCTCTCAGAGATCTGCCTGCCTCTGCCTTGAGTGCTGGGATTAAAGTGTGTGCCGGGGCTAGAGAGATAGCCTAGAGGTTAAGAGCACCCACTGCTCTTACAGAGGACCTGGGCTCGATCCCCAGCACCCACATGGCGGCTGAGAATCGTCTGTAACTCCAATTCCAGGAGAATTCCAGTTCCAGGGAAATCCGAGACTCTCTTCTGACCTCCGCGGCATTGCACAACATGGGTGTACAAACCTACAAGCAGACAGTATATTCATACACATACAAAAATAAATAAAAAATTAAAAAAATATTTAAAGGTGTGTGCCACCACACCTGGCTTGGGCCTGACCTTTAAATGGCTGTTCAGGCTACCTCTCTCAGAGGTTGATTTCTTTGGCTCACTTCTTTCCCTGTCTTTTTGACCAAAATCACTCCAATAATGGGGTTGCAGTACAAGTTTCATTCTCTAAGGTGACTGAATACTTACTCCATTCATAAAAAACAACAACAGCAAAAACAGAAGAAAACAAAAACTTGGTTCACATGGGGTGTGTGGCAGTGTGATAGTGACTTTGGTTGGCTCAATTAGATATCAATAAAGAATTAGGTTAAAGAGGTGTGTTACTGAAATAATGGAAATTTGAGAAAACCCTCACCAGGGTATTGTCCTTGATAGGGACATCAGAGATCACTCACTCTTCAAATAAATATGGCAGTGTTCATAACACCAAGACTAAATGGTGTGAGAAGAACATTTTTCTCAACTTACTGTTTTTATTATAACTGGAGGTTTTTCATCGAGCAAACATGCCTTTTCTAGCTTTAATGATCTTCAAATTTATCAGGCATTTCTCTAAAGATCAATAGTGATAGCAATAACATTTTTTATTTCCTTTATGTATAGACAGATAATTGTGAAATTCCATTTTAAATAACCAAAATTTAATAGAAATAAAAATGCAATAAAAAGGGTCAACTTGAGTCATACTTTAAATGGTAAAACCCACAGCCCATAGAACAAGGTGCTATAGGCATTCACACTGACCTGTGGTTGAGGTATGCTGTAACCATCTTTCAGGCAGGAAACTGACACTCAGACCAATGGCCACAGGTTTTCCATAGCAAGCATGTGACAAAGCCAGGATGTGAAGCAACAACAGCCTCTGACTTTTGGCCAGTTCCTTTCCTCTAACAAGAGTAATAAGAATTCTCTAGAACCTTGAGCTGGGGAAAAACCTTTGTTACTCCAAAGTCTTCTAGAATCAAAACATCCTCTAAAATGGAAAGGGGAGGGAGATAGGTCACAATTCAGACCTCCCAACTGGTGACAAAGTCTAAAATGTACAGATTTCTCTCATTTAGATTCATAGAGTGTGCTTGGCACATTCACTTAGTCATTCAAAAATATTTACTCAACACCATGTTTGTACGTAAAATTACTAGCTTCACTAAGGATACACAAGTGAACAAAAATTCCCCATATTGCAGAGTTTATATTTTTAACTTATTTTTACTTTATTTGTAAAGAATTATTCCTACATGTATGTAAGTGTACCCATGTCATGCAATGGTAGACCACAGAGGCCAGAAGGCGTTGGATTCTCTGAAACTGGAGTTACAGGCAGTTGTTAGCTGCCATGTAGGTCTTGGGAATTGCTCTTGCTCTGCAAGAGCAGCCAATGCTCTTAATCTCTGAGCCGTCTCTCCAGACCCATGGAGGTTATATTTTCCTAGAAAGAGAAAAAGACAAGATAAAGGATAAATGTGAAAAAAAGTTACCTTTAATGACAGAATGTAGTCAGAACTGAGAGGAAAAAGAGAATGCAAAGTGGGGTTGGGGATTCTAGAGATTTCCCAGACTCCCTCTGCTGATATTTTTCTTAGTTCTTGTTATTTTTATTCAGCTTGGGAAAAATGGTCTTATGTAGCTTTAAAGTAAGAACTAGGTAATTTCAAGAACTGTATTATCACTAAAGCAAACAGCCCTTAGGAAAATAAACAGACTTGCTTTATTGCCTATATCCTGCTAATACATTCTGTATAGGTCCCATCACCCCAAATTCCTGTCTCTTCCACTCCTGGGTTCTGCCACTTCCTGAGCCCTCACAGGGTGGTATTTACCCCATCCCACCCCCCACCCCCAGCATTTGCAGTATACATTAGCTGCATGCAGTTGCTGTGTCAGGTCGGATTCAGTTCTTTCTATTTTCTAGCTTTCTATTACCCAAGAAACCAAACACAATACAGGGTGTATTGGGAGCCTTGTCCTTCTGAGCTCTGCCCACTGTGTCCATATTTCTTAATCATTTTCCTTTGTTAGTTTGTATTCTCCTGCCTCCATGTACGGTTTCTGGTGGTCCAGACTCTCCAGTTCCCTCTACCTTACCATTTCCAATCACGTTATTATCAGCATACTGTTTAAGGCTCCGTTTTTCCTTAGGCCATGTTTCTGCACTTGTATTTATTTTATTCAGATAAAGCAATTTTGGGATTGGAAGGTACTTTGAAACCCCAATGTTCCTCCATTACAGAAACAGATTTGAAAGTATCCCTGGCCAGCTATACCTGAGAGTCTCTGTCAGTTTAAGTCACTCTGCACAAGTCCACTACTCTGCTGCCTCGTCCCTAATTCTTTTTTTCCCCATTGATCCTCTTTTTTATTCTATATAAGAAAATCTTTATATCCCAGAGTCTATGAGTTTTGCATTTCTAAGAAACAACCTGAAAAATGGTTTTAGCTTCTTCCTTTTCACTCTTTTTTTTGGGAAGAATGATCTTGGTTCAGAGTCCCAGGTGTCATCACAGGTCAATCAGTAACAATAGGCACAGAGCCACCATCCCTAATTGCTACATGACGACAGCTATTTTCCAAAGAAAAAAGTTGATTACTAGCCCAAAACTTTCCTTCCTTCATTTAACTGTTGGTGTAGTGACTCGAAACAATTATTTTACAATTGCACACAATTTTGAAAATTGTGGTATTCTCCTATAGATTGAGCTCATTCATTTGACTTTAGTCATCTGACACCTCACCCAGACCCAGATGGTCCAAGAGTGCTTACTATGTCAGTCGTACCATGCGAACTGTCAGGAAAGCATCAGTTTGCCCCAAGGTGGCCTCTCATTCTCTGACAGATTAGAATGGGTTTCTCCAGTTACCAAAAATCACCATATGATATCTTCAAGACTTTTCAAGACCTAGCCTTGAATTCAGGGTCATTTTTACTGTATTCTGTTTACAAAACAAATTCTTGATTCAACAAGACCAAATAGATTATTTTCTTGAAGCAGTGAAGGTCAAAGCCTGTCACAAAGATATACCCAATGCCAAACCATCCACAACATTTGCTGCAAATCTCTACCTGGAGCTCTGCCAAGGGAACAGTGGCTTGTTTTGGTTTTTTTGTTGTTTGTTTTTTGTTTTTGTTTTGTGTGTTTTGTTTTGTTTGCTTTGTTTTGTTTTGTTTTGTTTTGTTTTGAGACAGGGTCTCCCTGTAGCTCCAGCTGACCTGGAACTCACCATGTAAACCAGGTGGGCCTTGATATCACAGAGCTCCACCTGCCTTTGCCTCCCAAATGCTGGGATTAAAGGCTTTTGCCTCCACAGCCGGCCCACCATCTTCATTTAAGACAACCTGTTCTTTTGGACGCCTCCTGCCTGTCTGCCTGTCTGCCTGGGGCTCCACTGCCTCTCCTGTGCCTGCAGCTTTTCTCAGCACAGGTTCTTTCTCATCATTATTCCACGTATGGAGGTTGCTCTATAGGATATTTTCATTTGCTCTAGACAGTTAATGGTTTGCTTAAAAAGGTCACAGTTATTAGCATAGCCCATCTTCCTTGTTTTTAGCATATTACTTAGAATAAGCTCTGCTGTAACCTCACTGTTCTGAGTCTTTGTCCTTCTCTGACTTCTGCAATACTGCTCTTTCCTGATTCTTCCTCTATCTCTGATAAGTCCTACCTAATTTTCTTCCTTCACACTCATTTCAGTTTTCAGCCCTTTTCTTACACTGCACTATTTCAAGCTGGCGATATTTTCTTTTAGGGCGTCAGCAAGGCTCATAATATATTTATGTGTCTTCTAAGATGGTTCTCAAGATATTCTCTAGCAAACTCACCACAGCCACCTATGGAAGTAATCCATGGTTTATTTTTATTTCTATACCCATTATACTTTTCCTTCCCTCTATCATTTTTATCAGTTCTATATTTGTGCATCGCTTAAAAAAAAAGACTTTCTGTATCAAACATTTGTCATACAATCTGTTTTAAGGAGAATTAAACTAAAATAACTTATAGTCTAAATACTACAGAACTGATTGGTTCTTCTTTCCTCTTTATTTCTTTTTTTTTTTTTTTTAATTAATTTTTATTGATGCTTTGTGCATTTCATACATTTTTTCCAATTCAGTTCAGGCTTATTTCCCTTTCCCTCCCCCCCACCCCCACCCCATCCCAGATCATGCATTCTGCCATAACTGTCCTGCATCTTTCTCTCAGTTTTTTTTTTTTTCATTTTTAGCTATAAGTGATAATCCATGAGTACAAGCATCCTTCATGCAATACCTATCTGCAGGCTGTTGTGCCCAAACACCTACAGCCCCACCATCCAGTGGGGGGTGACAGGTTGTTTGTTCAATCAAGTTGATCAAATGAGTGTCCAGACTACATTGCTGTAGTTTCACCATTCACCCCAATCGCAGCCCTTACATTCTACCACGCCCCCTCTTCCGCAGGTTGTTCCCTAGGCTTAGAAAAGGGGCACAGGTGGATGAGAGGTAAAACAGTCCACTCTCTCTGGAGCTGTTGACTTGGACTCTGGTCAATTCTGGCTGTTTCCTTTCATGGGCTGACAGTTTGTCCAGGAATAACCTTTCGATCCTACTAATGAAGAACAAGCAATTAGATATATAGGTATTTAAGCAGCACTAATAGTTATGGTAGGTTACTTTAGCATAGACACATGTTTGGATATGTTAATCCATGAATTACAATTTTCCCCCCTGTTAAATATGACAGGGTCTTACTGTGGCTTATAACATCTAACCTGTAGAGGATGTAAGCTTGTGGCATCAGCCATGGGTTATTTCTCCAAGGGGAGAGCCAATAGCCAATTAGATTTGGGATATACAGGCACATGGCTGCCTCTGCTGCACAGTATTTCCAGGCAGATGAGGTGTAGCTGGTGCTGACGGAGGAGTCTTGCTTGACTCAAGGAGACCCATATTTGCTTTATTGGTTTAGTGGCCTTTGGTAACACTCTCTGGCATTAAAGAAATTCCTAAGGCAAACTCATCTATTTGTGATTTGAACTCTGATTCTCCAGCCCCAACTTAAATTCCAGCTATACTAAGTTCCTTGTATTTATCTAAGAAGTGATAATGTCGGGGCTGGAGAGATGGCCTAGCGGTTAAGAGCACCAACTGCTCTTACAGAGGACCCGGGTTCGATCCCCAGCACCCACATGGCGGCCGAGAGCCATCTGAAACTCCAATTCCAGAACTCCAGCTCCAGGGGAATCCGAGACCCTCTTCTGACCTCCGCGGCGTTGCACGACACGGGTGCACAGACTTGCATGCAGGCAGTACATTCATACACATACAGAAATAAAATTAATAAAAAAAAATTAAAAAAAAAGAAGTGATAATGTCTCTGAATTTTTACCAACTTCATTTAGATCAACTAACTCTTGTAATAAGCACAGTTTACTTTTGGCTTAAGTAGTAAAAAATCTGAAAAGTTGTGTTTTAGCCCTTTACCTTCATCTCATGACCTGGCATAGCTGCTGAACATGTAGAATGTTTCTTGTTTTAGTCCAGCTGAGTCCCTCATGTCTATACTGGCCTCAACTTCATTACAAAGCTGAGAATGGCCTTGAACTCAAAATCTTCTCATCTTCCCACCTCCGCCCCTCAAGTCCCAGGGATTGCAAGTATACAACACCATTCCCTACTAGAACATTCTTAATATGCACGCATTCATTAATTGAGTCGCAAGTTGAATACTTTCAGAAAGAGTTGACTTACTTCTTTTCTCTAATCTGTTAACTGTAAAATGAATTTATAAAGTCATATTTCATAAGTATTTGAAAACAGTGTAAAAGAAATTAATCATAATCTCCTTAACGTGTGTCTTCTACACATTCTCTTAATTTGTGAGTATTTTGCCTCCGTGTATGTAAGTGCACCCATGTTGTCAGAAGAAGGCACTGGGTCTCTTGGAACTGAAGATATGGACAGTTGTTAGCTACCAAGTGGGTGCTGGGAACTGAGCCTGTCCTCCCTGCAAGAACAGCCAGTGCCTTTAACAGCCAAACCGTCTCTCCAGCCTACTCTGAACATTTTCTTTTGATCAGGGTATTACATAGATGTTAGCTGTTTAATAATCTGAAATAAAGATATACCATGGGGGGCTGGAGAGATGGCCTAGCTGTTAAGAGCGCTGACCGCTCTTACAGAGGACCCGGGTTCAATCCCAGCACCCACATGGTGGCCGAGAGCCATCTGAAACTACAATTCCAGGAGAACTCCAGTTCCAGGGGAATCCAACACCCTCTTCTGACCTTCGTGGCATTGCATGACATGGGTGCACAGACCTGCATGCAGACAGTACATTCATACACATACAGAAATAAATTTAAAAAATTTAAAAAAAGATATACCATGGAAAAAAACCTGACATTTAAGTAGTCCATGATATGAGTTCAGCGTTTTATGTAACTTTGTAATGGTTCTATAAGATAGGCATCTGGCTCCATGGTATCTATGAGGAAACACAGATGCAAAAAACGTACCAGACCTATCTCAAACCAGACAAATGCTCAATTCACCAAAGCTCATGCTATCTTTTACAAAGAGAATTAAATTACTTAGTACAAGGAGGGTACTTAGGGCAGTGTCTAGCACATAGCATAAATTCAACAAATGCTAGCTGTTATCGATACCACTGTAATGAGTTTAATAATTTGGTTTCGTTCACTTTAAATTAGGCCACAGCTTTTCACTCAGTTGGCTGGGTTTCACTTTGAATTAGGTCACAAATAATTTTTCATTCTAACATGCAAACACATTAACTGCTGTTTGTATGCTGGACAATATTTTATACACTGTTCCTGTGACAATTAATTAGTCTTGCTGCTGTCCATGCTTCTTTTTTTTTCCCCTTTGGCATTGCCTGTATGTGTTAATAAGCTTTTGTCCTTATTTTTAAATCACATTTAATGATACCTTCCCAGAAGTAAGAATTACACCTTAAAAGGCTTAAATATTCTTATGGTTCTTTGTGTACACTGGAATTTGTTGCACAAATGATTCACCATATATGTTTTAGAGAGTCTATTCACTAAATGAATATTTATGATTATTATGAAATTTATTTATAATTAATACAAGTTTGCCCAAAGAATCTATACAAAATAAATCCCGGCAATTGTCAATATAACAAACTTTCAAATATTTAAAAGCTTTTAAATGTATCCCTGATCCATTCATACCCCTCTACAATCATTCAGTTCTTCAGGCATTTCCCCCCCCATGCTAAATATCCCAACTTTCACTTGCAAAAACTGTCTGGCTCCTTTTAACCGTCTGAGTCACAGTCGCCTAAATGCATTCCATTGTCCTATGTCCGGCTTCATGTGACAACTCCAGACATGGCCCGACGAAGACAGAGCACAGAGGGGCCTATCACTTTCCTTGACCAGGGCGTCTATTTTCAGCCATGAAGCCCAAGGTCACATTAGCATTTTTGGCCCTGAAATGCACTGTTGGCTCATGTTTACGTGCTGTCAACTAAATCCTGTATGACTTTTTCACATGAACTCCCATTAAATGAGGTTCCCCACATCCTGTACTAATATAGACAATAATAGGCAGCTTGGTGAAGTTATTTATACAGATTCCCATTAAATTTTACTTAATCTATTGTTTGTTATTCTAGAATACTGAGACATGTCTAAATTCCCAGCAATATATAGATGTAGTTTTAAAGTACTTTAATGCTTTTTATGTGTGTGTCTTCTCTTAAATTATAAAAATTTAGTCTCACATAATCAGAAATGCAGAGTCTTCTATGGCAGAGTCCTACAGGCTGAATATAACTTCTTAGCTGACAATGAAGCAACAACTCTGGATACTCTGAAGGACTTTAACAACCAACCACATTGATTTCTTATTCCTGAAGATATTCAGAGAGACTATTGAGTGAGTGGCCTAGAACCGAATACTGCCAACAGACTGGATGAGCTGAATCACAATAGCTTTTTTTTTTAATTAAGGACATAGTAATTTTATAGTTTTGTCTAGAAAGACAGTAAATGATTTTATCCTGGACTTATAACTGTCCTTGTTGTCCTTGTAAGCTAGGACCTACACATGTTAAATCCTAGGATGATCTCACGTTTATATTTACCAACCTCTCTGTGAAGTTAGCAGTTTCTCATGGGAAAAAGTCATTTATACGTGGTGTGTGTTCCATAAACTAGCATAATACCAGGCTTAGCTATGATAAACACGATTGTGATAGATAAGACAGTAAAGCAAAACTTCAGGCATCTCATTTTTTTTACTCCTTAAAATTATTTTTAATTGTTTTTTAATTAGTACACAAAATCATGAATTTCATATGCCCTGTTTATACATATACATCACATAACTTTACTCATAATCATCTAACCTTTGCCTTCCCTCTTCCCCCTCCTCTGTCCCACAGATCCCATTCCTCCCAAATAGGTCCCTTGTGCTTTCATGTCATATGCATATTCTTAAACCCTAGATCCTGCTTATTCAATAAAACATGAGCTGTTTGACTTTCTCCCCGTTACCCTCTCTCATTCCTTTTAGATCTCGTCCTTCCATCCCCCACATAGTCCCTCTCCACTTTCATGTCATGTATGTCTGTATAAATATAGAGATACCATAATCTGGTTTCCACATATAAGAGGAAGTATACAATGCTTATCTTTCTGAATCTGGCTTGTTTTGAGTACCATGATAATCTCTAGTTCTGTCCATTTTTCTACAAATGACATAGTTTCATTCTCCTTTGCAATTAATTGAATCTCCATTTTAGATGATAGATAGATAGATAGATAGATAGATAGATAGATAGATAGATGATAAGTCTACACATATTCATCTGTTCCTGGACATCGAGGCTGGTGCTCTATATATCTTGCCTATTGCGACTAGTGCAGCAATAAATATAGATGCTCAAGCATTTCTGGAGTGTGCTGGTTTAAAATCCTTTAAGTGGTATACTCAGAGTGATATAGCTGGATCGGAAGGCAGTACTATTTTAGTTTTGTGAGGGTTTTTTGCACTGATTTCCATAATGGCTGCAGTAACTTCATGCCCACCAGCCATAGATAAGTGTTTCTTTTGTCTATACATTCTTTTCAGAATTACCTGTTTTCACAATGATAGCCATTCTGAGTGAGATAGAATTTTGCTCTACTTTTTATATTACTATTTATAATATTATTCATTATTCAGCATTATTCATGACACTTTTTTTTTTTTTTTTTTGGTCTTTTTGAGACAGGGTCTCCCTGTAGCCCCAGCTGTCCTAGAACTCACTCTGTAGACCAGGCTGGCCTTGAACTCATGACACTCTTAAATTTCAAACTAGCCAAATGTCCATTCAAGGATGAACATCTGAATAAAATATGGCCTCTCCATTCAGTGGAAAACCATTGATACATAGGACAGAGTGGAAGATCATCAAAAGCATGTTCACTAAAAGAAAGCAGAAACAGATCATGCTACATTATATGCTCCCAGTCATATGAAATGTCTAGAAGAAGTAAATCTGTAGAGAAATAAAGGAGTTGCCTCAGATAAGAGTTTGACCGTAAATGGTATCAAAGAAATTTGTGAAGTTTGATGAAAAATTTCAAAGCCCGGTTGTGGCAATCACTGCTCTGTTAGTTTTTGACACTCATAACATGTTTAGAGGCTTAAAACAACACACTATTATTCCATTAGTTCATAGTTTCTCATAGGCCAGAAGCTCAGGCGTGGCCGAGATGGGTCCCATGACCTATTCTTAAGGTGTTGGGCAGGAGTCTGCCTTCTCACCTGCTGTTCATGATACTCTTCCAGCTCATCTAGGAGGCTGACAGCACTGAGTCTAGTGTAGCTTAAGGACTGAGGCCTCACTTTTCCATCAGGAATTCACAATCTCATATAGATTTTTTTTCACAATGTTTATTGATAGATACAAATATATAAAATCAGGGCATGAACATGATTCAATAGATTAAGTAGACTTAATTTCAATACTATAATAAGGGAACAATTCAAATTAAATTCAAATCAATCTGAAATTTGGAAGTGTTACTCTACTTATTTTAGATAACATTAAATTACTAAGAGGATGATTATATAATTTTGTTTGTGGCAAAAATTGTCTACTGTCTAAAATTAGTCATAAAATATTTAAAACAAGCATCCATGTTTCACATGTTAATTTTAATGTTTGTTTAACTTCCAGGGTACTTATTGGTTCTCCTTTAGTTGGTCAACCCAAAGCCAGAACTGGAGATGTCTATAAGTGCCCAGTTGGGAGAGAAAGAGCAATGCCTTGCATGAAGTTGGATTTACCAGGTATGTAAAATCAAATATTCCATCCTAACATATTCTCATTGAAAACACTTTTCAAATGGCTCAAGAAAATATGAAAAGAACTCAATAGTCATTCTGCATTTGATATATGAAATTCACATAGGATGGCATTTTAATTCCCATTATCCTTATTAACTCATCATAAAAGACTCCATAGAAATAGAATAGATTAGTCTTTTATGGCATTTGCCTCCCAACATGGCCAGGATCCTTTGAAAAGAGATGATACCATGAATTTTCCAAATAAATGTGTCTGTTTATAAAATGTAGCTTGGTACTTAGTTCTTAAAAGAAAAATTGAACAAGAAGAATTATAATCAATTTATTAACAATTTTAAAAAGAATATTTTTATTGAAATAGATATATTTTAATAGAAATATCATTGTGATTGTACCACAACTAGAAAATTCCTCCTAGAATTATGTAAGAATTAGAACTTTCTCGGTATCTACATAATATTAAATACCATTAAGTGATTTACATCCCTGTAAGTTTATTGTACATATTATATTTTTCAGTTTTCCTTTTTGCAATTTCCAATGTATTTGCTCACTATGAACATCTTTTCCTTCACATTCATGAACCTAGTTACCATGGTTGTTTTAATGTCCTTGCCTGACAGTTCCAATGTCAAGAATGTCTGGCAAACTGAGCAATGTCAATGTGATCTGAAAACAACTATGCTCTTATATTTTAGAATCCCTTAAAAAAAATAAACAGATAAAGGGAAAAAAATTTATTTAAAAAAAATGTCTGGACATTACTTGCCATTTCACTTTTCCTTGAGTCTGAGTCACATGTTTGCTGCTTTTTACATACTAGTATTTTTGAGATCCAAGCTAGATTATTAAATATAATTGTTAAATATATACTTTCTAGATTCTGTTATATTCCTTTGAATGGTCTAAACTTATGTATATGTAGTAACGATATACTTGGCTGATTACAGTTCCCAAATTCTGATTTGTTGTTGTCTTGCTTGCACTGAGACTTAATTACAGCTCTGTTTGGTTGTTCTTATTTCTGCTAGGCTGTGTGGATTCTACTCTTCACATTGGTTGTGCAATTCATCCAGATAATTGGACAGAATACATATGCATATATTACAGCGGTCCTTTTTCCAAAATATTCCTTGCCCCTTTGTGAAGATGCTGTTGTTCACCCTAAACACCTATCCTTTTCTTCAAGACAAGACTAGGGCTTCTGTTTGAATTGGATTACCTAGTATGGCCTTCTATGAGAAAATAAAAAGAAAGGCAAAATGAAGCACAGGAAACTTACCCAGTGCCAGACTTCTTCTCCCAGGGTGTGCAGTCTTGGAGTAATTTTCTAATGCCACCAGATGGTTGTTTCTTACATTGTTTTCCATTTTCCTAGAATTTATAGCTGATTTTTCTTATTTTAACTTTTTATTGATGATTTGTGTATTTCATACATTATCTTTCAGTCCAATTTAGACACATTCCCCTCTCCCTGCCCCTACCCCATTGCAGTTCATACCTTCTGCCATACATGTCTTGCATTTTTCTCTCAGTCTTTCCAAAGTTTTTTACTACAGAGGCTTGTTGTTTTGGGCAGAATTTAACTGTATCAGTTCTTTCACCCAGTCTTTATGTTTTTGTTGTTCCCTCCCCCTTTGTATTGCTCCAAAATATGCCTATATAACTATAACCAAAATTATGACCTCTGAGAATAAACTGTATGTTAATTCCAAAATATATCTATGCATTCACATTTTCCCCTTTAATTTTATATTACTCTAAGATATGAATACATTCTTTCCACCCATATACAGTAATTATAGAGTCTGAAAATAAGTGGTAGGTCAATTCTAGTGCCCGTTCAGAGATTCATATTATAACAGCACATTTGCTTTCAGATAAAAATAAATATAACAATAATGTTGTTCAGGTTGACATTCAACTGGGAATTTGGTGTTAGCATTCACAAATGAGGGAAAACATTTTGGGGATTCACATTTTTCCCCTTTAATTTATAGCTGATATTTTTTAAAAGAGTTGTTTTCATAGGTACTACTCTTCCAGTTCTGGAAAGTAAAATAGTTTTAAAATTGGCCTAGGGATTGTGACTGCGTGAAGAACAGCAGGGAAACAATTCTGCCATTACGTCTAATTGTCCCAGGAATGTTGATCCTGGGGCAACCCTCATGTAAAAAGCCTCAAATTAAGCAGGGTATGGTGATGGATGCCTTTAATTCTAGCAGAGGCAGGTTGATCTCTGTGAGAGGGAGGACAACCTGGGCTACATGGAAAGTTCTAGGACAGCTGTAGCTAAGTCAAATCCCGATTCAAAACTAATAAACAAACAAAAAGCTCAAATCCAGATCGTTCAAGATCAATGTCTGTAATAGCCTGGTTGGAGTTGCTTTCAATGAAAAGCAGAAAATAAAGCCTTTAAAAAGCTTTATTTTAAAACACTTTAAAAAGTGTTCAGATCAGGAACTGAAACTGACCATCCGGTAATTCATTTCTCTGTTGAACTGATCTGTACAGAAGAACAACTTGCAGGGATGAACAGTAATAAGAATTTCTTTTGATCTTGAATTTTGCCACTTTCAAATATGTATGCACTCCATGAAGCAGGTTTTAAAAGATTTTAGTTTGGTGGGCTGCAGAGATGACTTGGCAATTAAAAGCACTCGCTACTCATGCAAAGGACCTGGAAACTGAGTCCCAGCACCAACATGATATTTAACAATTGTAGGTAACTCCAGTTCCAGGGGATTTGACCCCCTCTTCTGGCCTCATTGGACATTGCACTCATAGATGCACTTCACATGCAAAAATATTCATATACATTAAATAAATAAATAAATAAATAAATAAATAAATAAGTCATTTTGGAAAAAATATGAAGAGTTATGTGGAGCTTCTTGCCAGTTTTGTCAGGTTGGAATGCTGTGGAACCCAACATTTCTATTATGGAATGTCAGATGTAGTCTTTTCATCAGAATCTCATTATCCAGACTTCCTGGACACTCCTCTAATCTTGCTTCAGTTTCCTTTGCAGCTATCATGATGTCTCCATGATCTTGAAAGTTATGATCAGAAAACTTGTGTTTGACTTTTCCATGTACATTTCTCACATTCTTGCCAGAAGTCAGTCAATTTTCACAATTAGTTGTTTATAACAAAGAACAAAAAATTACATTTACAATTTTATGAAACCAAATATTTTATTCATTTCAATTAGCAAAAACGTGTGGAAGCCAACCCCATATTCTCAGGGCTCTGCTAAATCTGCATTCCTTTGCAGTACAGCCACTCTATTTGAAACAGTGATACAGACAGAGTTTCTGGGATGTAGGCCAGCTCTTCAGCCTTAACTTGTTCATTATATTCCTTAATACTGGGAAGTCTATTGAGTTGAACCAAAACAAGAATGTGCAGTGATGTGAGCAAAGCAAATAGAATGTTCTAATGAGGAGACACCTCACTTCATATTATGAAACTTATTTTCACCCTCATGAAATGTTTTCTATTTTGCAGTTAATACATCAATTCCAAATGTCACTGAAATAAAAGAGAACATGACATTTGGATCAACCTTAGTTACCAACCCAAATGGAGGATTCCTGGTAAGAAATAAAAGCACAATAATCTTTCATAACAGAATGTAGTCATTGTTAAGTCTATAAAATCTATTCTATGATGCATACTTATAGTTTTTTTTTTTATTCTTTAAAGGCATGTGGGCCCTTGTATGCCTACAGGTGTGGACATTTGCATTATACAACTGGAATATGCTCTGATGTCAGCCCTACATTTCAAGTCGTGAACTCTTTTGCTCCTGTACAAGGTACACATTTTATGCAATGTTTTCATATGTTTGAAAAGCATAAGCAATTAATGAGACATATGTATACACAGGAGCATACCAAAAGGCTACAAGGATTTTATCTTCTACTAGCATTACCAACTTAGGTAAATGTTTGGTAGGCCAGTATATAACCAACCTTTGCTGCTATGTTTGGAATTAATATTAGTGTAAATAATCCTTAGAGTCACATTTAAACTTCGTAGCCAAAAGTGTCATGCTGGTTGGATTTAGAGGGTGAGTGAATCTCTTTGGGGAGAATAACTTCCTCTGAGCTGCACAGAAAGAGAATAGTATCAAACTCTGGAGAGAAAATTTCCCAAATGAAATTTGTATAACATTAATAAAAATAAATTAGAGATGAGATTTATGTGGTGCAAACCCAAACCAATTATAACATAAAACAGAGATTATTTCTCACTTCTCTTAGTTTTTCTACTTTCCAGAACATCAGTCTATCTTTTAAGTGGAGTTTCTTTCAGCCATGAAAATATTTCTAAAATGGTAGATTCCAAATTTGCACAGTTGATTCCTTCTGTTGCAGAATGTAGTACTCAGCTGGACATAGTCATAGTTCTGGACGGTTCCAACAGTATTTACCCCTGGGAGAGTGTCACTGCTTTTTTAAATGACCTTCTTAAAAGGATGGATATTGGCCCTAAACAGACACAGGTATGTGATTCTGCATTTTAATTTCTTTTTCTTAAAGAAAATAATGTGTAGAGTTCAGGACTTGGCAAGTGTTTGAGTGGCTCCCCTAAACTATATGTGTAATAGTTTTTATTTGTGAATGAATTAGAATAAAGTGTTTTCAGCTGTGCATGGTGGGTCATTAATCTCAGAACTTGTGAGGCAGAGGCAGATAGATCTCCCCAAGTTTCAGCCTGGTCTGCATAGCAAGTTCTAGACAAGACAGGGCTGCATAGTGACTCTCTCTCTCTCTCTCTCTCTTTCTCTCCACATATATTAAAAATAGACAAAATGTTAATATTTTAATAAAATAATATATACTGAAGACAAGCTAATCATTAAAAACAAAATCAAGAATTGATGAATTTTATCCTTGTTTTATTTCGGATTAAAGGCACATTACTGCAGAACGTATTATTTACTAAACACAAAATTTGAAAGCTATTCTTAATGTTCTTGTAAAATATCCCTGTAGATCTCCTAAATCTCACAATTTAACTCTCAGTCTTCAAATAAAGTAATCCCCTTTGTGATGTCACGGCAAAGTTTCAGAATTTGTAGAAAGGAATCTGAAATCTTAAAGAATTATGATATTGCAATCTCCTTTCTTATAATATATGAGCAAATTAGTAACTGGTCACTATGTACTACTTGAAGACTGTCTTCCTATATGAATAATTTATTTCCTTAAATAAAAAAAAACTGTTCTTGGTTCTAGCTATAGTAACTGAAATGCTGTTTTCCCAAATATCCAATTCTGAACATACCTCCTTCAGTGCCTCTAAATGAAGAGGAACTGTTCGTTCAGCTTGTCCACTTTAGATACTGAGATTACATTTAACTAATTTAGTGTTTACTAAATCTACACAGTCTGATATATGCAGAAATATGGAGCCGACAGAGTAGACGCAGGGAAATTATATTTTGTGGAATATAAAAGCCCATTTTCTTTTACAGATTTCAAGAAGTTCAGGTAGGTTACTCATAACCTTACCTCTCTAGCCCTTTCCAGACACTTTTCAGCTTTGGAAGATGGCAAAATAATAGTTCTCTTTCAAAGATTAATTTAATGTCTTTAACTATCACTCTTTTGGTAAATTATATGAATATGAGGTTAGATGAAGGAAAGCATAGTGGATCTGGGACTTCATCCTCATGCAGTCCATTGTTTACCCCTTTCTTTTCTGAAATGACTTTTTGAGAAATTACTGAAAAACTGTAAGAGTCTGTATCAATATTTATAAAACCAAAGTTAAAATTAGGACACAATTTACAGGCATGTTTAAATGTGTCTCTGAATATCTATGTGGAAATGTCACCTCTCTCATACAATTTTTCCTGTGCAGTTGGCTTTAGATATGCTCTTGCATCTCGTTACACTGGGCATAAGCTAGCATGCATACTGAAGAAACACTCCACAGTTTTGACTTGCTCTTCCTTCTAGCATACATTCCATCTGAACCTCCCTCTTCTCTTCTAAAGAGCACCCCCTTTCCCTTCCACCTTTCTTCTGTTCCTTCTCACCTTGGTCAGTGAAATTTCAACAGAATTAAAAAAAAAAAAAAAAGAAAGAAACCTGGAAGGAATCTTCAAAGTCATTGAGCCTCAAATACTGATATATGAAAGATTTATGAAAGGCTAATTGCTCAGTGACCTTGCAGTTAATGACAGATTGGAATATGCATCTCTCAAATTGCAGTCCCAAGATTTTGATTTCTGGACTCTTTAGCTCTAGGAAAGTCTCACAACTGGTTCCATCCAGTTTCCATGTAGTGTGCCTCCACCCTTTTCCATCTCAATGGGACTCTGTTCCTTCCTAGGACCCTTGGCCACTCCAGGCTTCATGGTGCTCCATGACTTGCGCTGTGGTGGCTGAAATGAAGTTACTTATTCACAGTGCTTTCCTTTCTCTCCTCTCTATTTTACTGTTTTAACCAGTCTTTTCCTTCCAAACATAGTGACGTTTTTAGAATTTAAAACGAACTTTCTAATATTGTATAGAGATACCTAAATATCTCATTTAATCTTTAAATTTAGTGACCTATTTTACTATAAAATATTTATAGCTGTTTGTGGAAACCAGTGCAGCTATATATTTGAAATTGCTCTGTGGGTTCTGGAAGAAAATTGACAAGGCTGTTTTAGAAGAATAATCACTGCTTCAGTGAAAATGTGTGCCACTGATATGCGTTTGGAAATAGACAGCAATCATTTGCTTATGTATCCAACCTATCCTGTTTTTTAAATGTTTTTCACTGTTATAACTATAATTAATTGGTCTTAGCAAATATTCTAAGAGGAGCTATTCTGGTTGTCCACAAGAGAATGCATAGCTTGCCAGGGTGGGCTTTCTGGAGGTCTGTGTCTTTTCTTAGAGGGAACAATGACACTCTTCAGAAGAATGGGGGGCAGTCCTTCGGGGCTACCAGTTAATGGAGGGACATAAACTTACCAGAATCAGCAGAAAGGGAGTTAGGGTTAGTTAGTTAGTTAGTTAGTTAGTTAGTTAGTTAGTTAGTTCTAGAACTCTATTTGTTAGAAAGACATTTCTTTCTGCAATATTATACCCAGTGTCTTTAGTACTATTTTCTAACTCCACACATGGGTGGAGTTCCTAAATTGAGAAACTGACCAGGGTGTGGTAGTACATGCCTAATCTCAGTACTCAGGAAGGCTGAGACAGAAGGGTCATCATAAGTGTGAGGTCAACTGGCCTACACAGCAAACTCCAGACCAACCTGTGCTGCACAGTGAGACATTGTCTCAAAAAACTGGAGAAACTGACTCTATTTCTGAGTTACCACATCACATTTTCCTTGTGTTGTATGTTGTGAACATGCTGATTCATTTATTTATTCAGATATAATTACTGAAAGTATACTATGTCCCAGCTCAGTGTTAGGACATCGGTGGGACATCTATCTGCTGGATGCAACATTCCTCCACATCCCATCCATGGAATTCCTGTTCCAAAATGCCCAGAGTGTTTGGACTATATCCCAGAATCTCAGGAACACAATTTCTTAGGGTGTTGGGCCACACTGGACCTGAATTTTAAATTAGCTACTTATATGATTCACATATAAACACTGACCATTAATCCAGTGAAGAAACTAGATTAATGGTCAGTATTTATATTGAAGTACACCTGTCCAGGTTTGCTTCATACTCTAGATTACAGTCAACTCAACCACAAATGCTGACTCAGCCACGTCAACCCAGCTCCTGGTTCTAATAATGAATCTTCACTGAGAAGTTATTGAATAAATGCATATATCATCATTTTACTTTATTGTTCTATAATGATGGACATTTAAGGAGACTATTTCTTTATAGAAGGCACCTTTAACACTCTTCTAAGCATATTAATTTGTAAGTTAATCTTGATTGTTTGCACTGTAGGCTATGATGATATTTCCATTTTGTTTTAAGATATATAATGACTAGTTTTATAAAAATTTTCCAAGAGTAAAGGGATTTGAAAGGGCGTTTAAGCCATTCACATTTGCTAACCAATATTTGATAAGGCATTAACTAGAACATGTTTAAATTTATAAAATTTGGCCTTCAATGAATTCAGAAAAGAAGTTCATTCATAGGAAATTTGGGAAAACATTTCTTCAAAGATATGAAGTGAAAAGCATGCTAATCTTTCATGTGGTTTCAAGTCATTTTTTCAAAAGCAGACAATTTGCTTTGACAACCATTTATTTTTCTGACTGATGACTAATGTAATTTAAAGAAATTAGATTTGTGGTGGTATTTGATTTTGTTGGCTTGCTTGCTTATTTTAATTAAAGCATTCTGTTTTTATTGATTCACAGAAATAATTTCTAGAATTTCTCTTGCTCCTTATTTACCCTTTCTACCTCCATTCTTAAAAAGAATAAATATTAAAAATGTTGTATGAGAGCGTCCTCTAGAAGTTGGAAAGATAGCTACAGGTAAGCAGTATAGAAAGCTAACAGAAAGGTCATCTCATATATAGCAAAGGTATAAATGCATTAATAATGGAGATGAGAGGCTAGAGACATGACTCAGTGGGTAAACTGCCTGATTTACAAGCATGATTACCTGAATTCAGATCCCCAGAGCCTGTGTGAATTCTGGGTATGCTGGCACATACCTGTACGCTCAGTGCTTGGGGGATGGAGACTCATTGGTAAACCAGCAAAGCCTAATCTAGGTTTGATGAGCTTCCTTTTTCAAAAGATAAGGTAGAGAGCAACTGGCAACCAAGGAAGAGACATAATCTCAGCATCTTCCCTCCATACATACATACACACACACATACACACACACACACACACACACACACACCACATCACATAAAGTTAAATGATGTAATAATAGAGCTTAAAGGGTCTGTGAAGATTTCTTCATACAGATCCAACATAACCCTACAGTGAGATCTTATACATTTCCTACTGAGCATTGCTGTGATTTTGATGTGTTTTTAGAGTTAGAATACATAGTTGCTGCCAGTCAAATCAATGAAGATATGGCTGACCTGAGATCTGCCTTTTACCCAGAATTTTTTAGAACAAATAATGTGTGTATTTCTCATCTCACTATGGGTCATTCAAACCAAGTGCTAGCATGAAGTCATGTTAGGTATTATCCATGGAATCTTCTGGTAGTGGTGAATATATCTGCTGAGCAAACCAGAGGATATCTGTAATCCCCAGGAACTGAAGTCATGAATTGTATCCAATTCAGGATGAAGACATGGTGAGACATCTCAATGAAAGGGGTGCTCCAAGGAACCGTCAAAAAAAATAGTACACAACTATCAGGTCCCAAATCATCCTAAAAGAGTGACAAGCACATAAGAATTTATCTTCCAGACCTGCCTCTGGACAAGTCAGAAATTAAAGTTAGCAACCTAAGATAAACAAGAAGAAAAACAAAGAGAAAACTGGTCATTCCCCTTCCTCCACTACAAATTTCTTACTTCCATGCATGATCTGGGATGGGTAGGGGTGGGGTGGGGGGAAGGGAAGGGGATATATGCCTGAACTGAATTGGAAAATGATGTATGAAATACACAAAACATCAATTAAAAAAAGAAAGTAAAAAAAAGAGAAGCAAGAGAAAGATTGAACTCAAGTGAACTTGATGTTCTGTCTTACATAGATAGAACCAAGTGAAATTGTTTGCTGCTTGATTTTTTTCCTTTTAGACCTCCACATATAGCATTTCATACTCAGTGTAAATGAAAATATAATACCATTAAAAAACAGACATCCTATCTGGGTGTAGTGGCACATGCTTTTAATCCCAGCACTCAGGAGGCAGAGGCAGGCAGATATATGTGAGTTCAATGCCAGCCTGGTCTATACAGTGAGTTTCAGGCCTGCTGGGGCTACAGGAAGACCCTGTCTCAAAAAGACCCCCCCCAAAAAAAAAACCACACCAGACATCTTAAAATTGAAGGAGAGCAAAGTACTAAGACATCTTTTTTTCTCATCCAAAGATGTCAGAACTTTAGCCCAATAGGTGTTAAAGGGGTGATGGATACCAAAAAGAAGGTTGTGTGCTGTTTTTACCTCCTGAGGTTTTTACTGTGCTGATTACAATTATATACTTGGTAAAACAGCAAGGTTAATGATACCTATTTTCTACAGTTATGGATTTGTCATTTAGTAATAGCAAGCAATGAAAGATAGTCTCAAAGATATGAGGCATTTCTCAAAGACACATTATTCCAAAAAGATGAAGAAAGAGAGAGGGGTAGAGGGCAGGACTAAGGGAGAGAAGGCAAAATGCTTGCATGAATATTTCCATGTGACAATTTGTATACGTTGGGGAAGGGCAACAAAAATGATGGAAACATCTACCTTAAACAGTTACTCAGAACTGCTTCCATGTTTCTGTGTGGCCCCATTAAGACTTTTGCAAATATAGTCAAGGGATTTTTGCCAACCAGTCTTTTACCTAAGATAGAGTAAAGGCTATAAAATTGTCTTTAAAAAAAAACCGCCTATAAAAACAAACCTGAAACACTTTGGGCTTTCCATAAATGGTATGATAGTATAAACATTATGGGGTCTTATTGATCCTCAATACCTAAGCATAACATTGTTTTTAATAATAAATGGGAAGGATGTAAATATGTCAAATGTGAGTGCATTACCCTAAATAAAACCAGTAAATTGTGAGGCCTGATATAAAAGTGAAATATACTAATGGAACAAAGTCTAGATCATTCCCATCAGGATGGTAGCATGGCACTAAAGTAGGTAAAATGAAAGAGAGAGATTAATTAAATTTTAGGAATATTATTTATCTTTCTTTTACTGCCCATTTTATGGCCATTTTCCTAGAAGCCTTAAATATGGTGCCCATTTCATTGCTTTTATATCCAAAAAGAAATCGGAGTGAGCTCTGCAGCCATTACCTTGTCAATCAGGTTGGAGTTTCTGAATGTGTTGCACAAGATGAGGCGAACCTTCATACTCACTGGTCTTCAGGTCTGCATCCTTCCTCATTGTCATCCAACACGTACCTGAATCACCACTCCAGAGGAGAATTCGGCATTTCTTTACCTAAAAATTGACTCTAGTTGCTCTCTAAGTAATATGCAAGTTTTCGGGTAGACATAAAGGCACCTGGCCATCTGGCCCCAGTCATTCCTGGGTCCCATAGTGTTGACACCTCCCTCACTCCTCAGCTAGTCATTCCCCTGCCCTGCCTTGCCCTGGACACCTGTACCAGATTCACGTTACTCCCTCTGGAAAACCCATCTCCATCCAGGCCTGTGTGCTAGGTGGCCTTCTTATATCACTTCAAATGTCATTTTTCTATAATTTTCTGGGATTTCACCCATGAAGAAAATGGCTCTGCCTTTCCTGTTTCTGTTGGGTCCTGTCCTCACCCATTGCATCTGTCACTCCACAGCATTTGTTTGTTCCAGGGTCTGCCTCTCCTGGCTGGCTGAAAACTCTTTGATGACAGGATTGTGCCTTCATTCTTTTATTTCTGGAATGCAGTTTTGAGTTTTAGACCTTGCTTGGCACAAAAGAAGCAGGTCAATCATTCAGGACAAATGGAATCCTGGTAGTTCTTCCTGTAGTAAAGAATCATATTGTCATAGCTCTTCCCCTTCCTCTGCTTCCTTATGTGTAAGGGGCTCTCAGGGGCCCTGCTTACAGGATTTTAATCTTGCTCTGCAGGTGTTCACTTATCTGGCCCTCTTTGTCCCCATAATGATTTTTCCAATACCCTTTGCCCTTCACTGCAGATAACAGCACTCACTGTCATCTCTCCGGTCTGCATTTTTGTGCCCAGATCACATTCATTGAATCATCTTTCATCAGGCAAGAGGCAGCTGAAGATCCACTTTTTTTCTAAGTTCTCTATCTTTACCACTCAACTTGTGTTTCTAAGGACTCATTTCCGTAGAAAAGGAGCATCTATCTTTCAATCAGTCTTATTTATGTTCCTCTCCACTGTAACAAAAGATTAAGCTTAGCTTCGGCTAACATTGCTCCAGAAAGGTTTGTGCTGACAGCTAGCTCCAGTTGCAGCCTGTATTATCACCATATTTGTAGCCTGACTTAATCATGCAAGAAATATGTTTCAGGGCAAGGCTTTAGTGGCATCCTTTGATAAAAGAAAACACACATTGGCCAGACATAAAACCTGAGCTTTTGTCATATTAAGCAGTTATGCATCTTACAGAAGCATGAGAAATCTCCTGGGTTTATACTATCATTACTTCCCCCGAAGAAACTATTGATTTGATGTTGATTATTGAATGACAGCCCAGGAACTTAGTTCACACAGAGCATGAAAATTAAGGCACTACTGTTAGAACTGCCCCCAACAACCTAAGGTAATAATTAATTCCAAGTGAATGAATAATTCCATTCCTTTAAAAATTCTTTGGCTCAACATACTTAGTAGCTATTCTTAATGCTTTTTACCCCCTTCAATTCCTTTGTCAGTTAGGGAGTGCATTAAATCTTTTTTTTCCAGTTTTATAACTTTATTTGACTCTCAGCAGTTAGTTCTCATCCACATTGACTGTAGATTTTTGAATGTGGTAACGGGGACATAGGTCATCAAAGTATACAGCTTGTTTGGAGAATCCTCATCCTCATTATGTTTTCTGGACAACCGAACACAGATACAATACAGAACATTCCTTATTCCTTTGGCCCAGACAGCTTTGTTGAGCCTGTTATTTCATGACAGAATGCTCAGAATGGCCCTTCTGTCATTTCTAGCAGTGGCCTTCTTTTCCTAAGTATCTGCATTCACTCTTCTCTTTCTTCACAAGCTCCAATTACCCTTTGGATAATTCATTTATTCTAATTCAACAGATATTTTTGAAGTATCTGTCTGATCAAATATCATAGTACTTGTCATGTGCAAAAAAAAAAAAAGCCACTAAAAACATATTCCTGTTCTAAAGAAAACAAAAATAAACCCTTCCTATTTAGCTACGAGGAAAAAATTGTATAACTACATGTTTAACACTCTCATAAATATAATAGATATCAGTAAAATAAAAAAAATTTGATCTTCACAGGTCGATAGCTGCTATTGTACAGCAGTGTTTCCCAAACCAGTATATAGGATAGTTAGAATGTTCATCACAAAAATATTCCCCATGAGAATAAAATGTATCACATCCTTCTTTCAATCTGTGATTTACACACACACTTTTATGTCAAAGACATAGAGATTAGTTTTAAAGCAATTTGCCTGTGAATGTGAAAAGAGCAACAAGAGGAGAGTCAGTCTGTCTGTCTATCTACATCTCCCTCCCCCTCCCTCCCTTCTTCCCTCTCTTTCCCTCTTTTCTCTTTAAACATACTTTATCCAGCATCTTGGTCACCTGGCTGTGGGTGCCTGTTCAAGCTGGGTAGAAAAATCGATGTTTTAGCCTTTATGTACATAGGAGGAGAGAGGTAGTGGTAAGATCCTGCTGCAAAGCTGCACATTTAACTTCTTACTCTTTGTGTTCCAAGATTGTTTTTGACCACGAAATTCTTTTTGAAAACCATAGCTATTAACATAGTATAGGAAGCTAGAACTCCTTGGGAACAAAGTTAAATGATATTATTAGTTTTGAAGGACCTACCTGAAAAGGGATTGTACATCTTGTCTTTAGGTGAAGAAATATAGCAAATGCCACATGGAAGAAAAACCCAGAGACAGTGAAGGGTCTGCTTTATAGCATAGTCTGAATCGGCTCTTAGGTCTCTTTGGCCTTAGACTGGTTTTATTGGTGGTATTATCATTGTTTTGTATTGTTTTACTTGTTTGTTTTCTGTTTTTTTTTTAGGTCATAGAACAGCTTTATTTTTAACTATTTGAGAACCCTGCACATTGATTTCTATAGGACTATTCCAGGTTCCCTTCCCATCAACAATGCTTAAGGGTTCACTTTTCCCCATAGTGTCACAAGAATTCCTGTTTTTTATTTTATTTTACTATTTTAATTTTTATTGAATTCTTATGGCTTTCACAAAATAGAGTTAGATGGTGCTTAGACAACCCTTGCCCTATCCACAGCTCTCTCCACTACTGATTTGTGTCCCCAAATGTCCTTCAGTGTGGATTCATCCACTGGGCAAACCAAGAGTCTCGTCCCAGTAAGACACTGTCTCTCCCCCTCCCAACAGCTCTTAGTTGCCAAAAGCTCCATAGGTGGGGTCAGGATTTCTTTCTCACTTCCTCATGTTTATGCTGAGGTTTTGTCTGGTTTGAGCTTGCGTAGGACGGGTGCTTGCTGTCGCCATTGCTGTGAGTCCATCCATGTAACTGACTAGCTGTCTGGAGGTCTCTGTTTCCGTGCGGTCATCTATGCCCTCTGGCTCTTACCATCTTTCCACCTTCATTTCTGCAACGGTCCCTGAGCCTTTCAAGGTAGAGATTTGACAGGCGACCTATCCAGAGATAAGCACCCTGTGGCCTCTTGTTCTCTGTATACTGCCTAATGGTGAGTCTGCGTTAATCACTGTCTGCTGCAAAAGGAAACGTCTCTGGTGAGACTCAAGAGATGCATTCACCTGTGTGTAGTGGTTGCACTGAAGATGTGCCTCTTAGGGTTAAGCATCTCACATTTATTCTCCGCATTTAACCAGTTCTGGAACTTTGCAACAGTCTCCATCCAGGTTAGTCAGGTGGTGTCTAACAGTCTCAACAGGATGGGGCCAAGGCCCAGCAGAGCGGATGGGAATGGGATGGTCCGGTTCTCACTAGCTAGCAGAGAAGGCCTGAGCTCTGGAGCGGCTGGGGATTCAATTTTATTTTTTTTTTTAAGACAAGCTCTCCCTATAGTCCCAGCTGTCCTGGAACTCACTATGTAACTGAGAGTGACTCTGAAGTCCCCATCCCTCCTGCTTCCGCCTCCTTGGTGTTGGGATTCCAGGCCTACACGGCTGCCAGGTTTGGCCCTTTTGTTCTATTGAATCCAGCTCAAACCACAGCTCCCCAAGTTGAACATTGTTTCTTCCAATTGTCTCTGAAGGGGACTTGTCCTTTCCTTCCACTTGTTTATCCCCAGTTTGCAGTTGCAGACTTTATGGTTACTATATTAATCCATTCTCGCCGATACCATATTCTTTTGCCATTCTCCATGCAGGAATGTCTGCAGTGAACCTAGTTATTTCTTTCAGCTGCCAATTTTGCTTCCTTTTTTCACTTAGTAAAAAAATGCCTCAATCTTCCTATGTGCACCACAGCTCTCTACTTAAAAAGTCTAGCCCCTGGTTTCTTTACATTCTAATGCAGCCAAACACTTTGGATCAAGTACATCGTGGGTGGCTTTTCATTCTCAATTTTTTTTTTTTTTCTTTTTTGGTCTTTTTTTTTTTTTTTTAAATTATTTATTTCTGTATGTGTACGAATGTACCGTCTGCATGCAAGTCTGTGCACCCGTGTCGTGCAATGCCGCGGAGGTCAGAAGAGGGTCTCGGATTCCCCTGGAGCTGGAGTTCTCCAGGAACTGGAGTTTCAGACGGTTCTCGGCCGCCATGTGGGTGCTGGGGATCGAACCCGGGTCCTCTGTAAGAGCAGTCGGCGCTCTTAACCGCTAGGCCATCTCTCCAGCCCCTCATTCTCAATTTCTAAAGTGGCTAAGATTCTTTTCATTATCATCCTGACATTTTGTTCCTTTCCATAGGATTTTTCTAATCTGTGGTCTGCTCTTTACCTGGCTGGATTCTCCTCCTCCTGTAAGGCTTTTCAATGTGAATCGGTGAATATTTGCAAGTTCCTCTCTTCTTGATCCCTCCCAACATATCTTCATTGCTTGACTTACTTTGTATTTTTAATTTTCATACATATTTAACTCGGCTGTGTGTTCTATGCATCATGGTTATGTGAATCTTTTAGCTTTAAATTAGGAGCCAATCTTGAATTGTATTGAATTGGGTCTCACCAATACGGAAGATAGCATGACATTTGTGTGTTGTTATTTCTTATAATAAAAATAAATGCTCCCCTTTCTCAGTAGGATCTACAATGGGCTTAGTTCTGTAAAGTTTCTAAGGAAATAAACACCCAGTTTCACCCAGCAAGCTACACCAAACGTTGCCTCCTGAGATTTGTGTGTCTACTGCCTACTCTTTTCCTTTCCCACACTATTGGATATCTCTCTTGTTCTGTTTATCATTATTTCTCTGCTATCTCAGCTTTCCACTTGCTTCTGTGAAATGTTCCAGTCATCTACTAGGAATGTATACAGTCACCTGTGAGCAGAGCAAAGTAGTAGGAAGGGATAAAGCATATCAGAAGCCATGACACAGTCCATGCCCCCTACCCTGCCAATCCCTTAGAACCTTCAGTGCAGTTGTAGTGATAAAGCATGCACACTGCATAGCTGCGAATTCGGGACCTGTGGACCAGGTTGCCTGTGAGTTCTGAGAAGGGGAAGGTCAATGTCAGAATAGGGCATGTTGATAACTAAGTGGGAAAATTTTGCTGGGAAAGTAGAATAGATTCTTATAGAATGGATAGAAGGACATGGGAAGGCATGGGGGAGGTTTCACACTGAAGAGGACTGAAAGATAAATTGAGAAGGTACAGCTAGACTACTGGCACTCAGGGGAGACAAACTAGATTTTAGCTTTTGAATTTTTTTTTAAAGAATGTGATATTTCAATGTGTGGCTTGAAATTTTGTCTCTTTTCATTTTTAATGAAGATAAAATAAACTGGATTAAACTACTTCTTTCAAAGTCACTGATGTCAGTAAAGGAGAATGACTGAAGGTTCTTATGGGGAACTGATATGATGGACATGTTAGTTCAGTTAATATCCCAGTGATATATAGTGGGTGTGAGGAGAGTGGGCATCGTGAGAATGAGCACTGCTGTGGCCAGGTTCAGGTCCCTAATGTCTGGCCTGGACTTAGGTAGAAGTGGAGGGACATAAACAATGGCTGCCTGATGTCCAAGTTCAAGAAGCAAATCATGAGAGAATAATTCACTTGGTAATAACTTATTAAGGAAGCACTTCCAATAGAAAATAGGGAAGGACCGTGGGAAGCAAAACTGAACAGCAACAAAAGAAAGTACAGGTCTGGTTTCAGGTGAATTCCAGACCTCAGCCCCATCTGAAATGGGCACTGCCTAAAGAGAGGAGGCTAAGTTGGAAGTAAGAAAGTTTCTAGGAAGTTTTGGCTCTTTAAAAGCAAAACAGATTAGGAACCCAAGGCAGTCAGTTGAAAACAGCTCCAGGTGGGGTAATTAGAAGTCAAGCATGTGGAAAATATGAGCGAGCTCACAGTTTTAAGTTCACTTGTATTTTAACATTTATAAAGAATAAGCTTATAGAAGTGAGACACATGTTAGAAGATAAATGATAGAAAATAGGTAGAGGATAGATGATAAATATGTGAAATGTAAAGCACTTCTCTCTGATTTACCAAGATTTTCAACTTTATAGTTTTTAATGTGAAGATAATTTGTTCAGATAATCCAGCATTCTAGCAGATTCTGTAAGAGATGTAAACTGTGCTGTAACAACAAAGCACTAACACTTATCTGGTACACAGCAACCTGGCTTTGGTTGCCAGGACTTCTATACCTCCTCTGGTGTGAGTTCTTCAAATACAACTGAGATAAATCATCTCCTTCTCCTCAGGGAGTTAACCACTGTTGACATGAATTCAATAAATGGGAAGAAAGTACATTAGTAGACAATTGTGTGACTATTGGGCAGCGAACCAAATGTGCAACCAGTTTGAGATTCATGTAAAGAAAAGGAGACCAATCTAAAAGTTGTGTGAGACTTTTGTGTAGCAACATTCAGCACTGCAGAATCACATATGGAGAAGAAAATAGTTGTGTTTAGCTAGAGCTGGATCATAGCTAAGTGAGTTAATAGAGGGGGGAAAAAGTTTAAGGGAGTTACATTTTTGCACGTAAATGATTACATTTTGCACGTAAATGATTACAGTGCTTGGACCATGGAATCGAGCCTATAAAAAAGTAAAGTTGGGCTGGATAGGTTACTCAATGGTGAAGAGCACTGGCTGCTCTTCCAGAGGACCTGGGTTCCATTCCCAGCACCCACATGCTGGGTAACAACCATTGGTGATTCCAGCTCCAGGGGATCCAGCACCCTCTTCTGGGCTCTGTGGGCATTGCTCAACACCAGTGCACTTCAATACATGCAGACGAAACATTCATACACATAAAATAAAAATAAATAATAAAGTTAAAAATTAAAAAATAAAGTTACCAAATATATTGGTTGTCAAGAAGTCTTGATGTGGTCAAGAAATTGATAACTTAGATGAACTAACAAATGAGGTGATGTTAAATGGACAGAGAGAACACTTGGAATTGGGATTGAGGAGCTACAGCTCTTCCAGGTGAAGAGGTCAAGGATAAGAACTTGAGATTTCACACATGAGGCAGAGGATCAGATTCTCAAAGCTGAGAAGATCGAAGGCTGAGGCTTTTCAATCTTGTTACAAGTAGATGCTAAAATCTCCAAGAATGAGATAGGCATGGAAGTGAAAATCTTCACATTTGTTTAATGCTACTGCTTAAGTAAATGAAAACATGGAAAATAAAAATAAAACAAACTTGGTAAGCTGTCTTAAATGTATGAACAATTAACTTCCACAGAATCGTTTATCATTCTTGGTACTTAAAATTATGCATAAAAATTATCTAAGTAACAAAATCAATTTTATTTATATTGATAATTTCTATTGACTAAAAAGTGAAGCTTTCATGGATCTTTTAAATAATTGGTCAGTATCCCAGAAGTACTAATGTAAAGCTGTAGAATCATCATAGAAAGGGCCATAAAAACCTCTATTACATTTAATTAAAAATCCAGGAATTGGGGGGCTGGAGTGATGGCCCAGCAGTTAAGAATGCCGACCGTTCTTTCGGAGGACCCGGGTTCGATCCCCAGCACCCACATGGCAGCCGAGAAACGTCCGAAACTCCAATTCCAGGAGAACTCCAGTTCCAGGAGAACTCCAGTTCCAGGGGAATCCAACACCCTCTTCTGACCTCCATTGCACGACACGGGTGCACAAACCTGCATGCAGACAGTACATTCATACACATACAGAAATAAATAAAAATTTTTAAAGTCTTTAAAAAAAAATCCAGGAATTAACCTGAATCGGAGTCATGGGTGTGTCCGCCTTCATTTTTTTAATGCTTTGTGTAACTAGTTGGTTATACATTACCCCTTTTCCCAAAGGAATCTCTTGTCATCTGCTTTCCAATTTTTTTAATTTTTTAATTTATTAATTTTCTCATACACGTATTAGCATTTTGCCTGCATGAAAGTGCACTCATGTCCTGCAATGCCTGTGGAAGTCAGAAGAGGGACTTGGATCGCTTGGAACCAAAGTTACAGACAGTTGCTAGCTTTCATGTGGGTGTTTGGAACCGAACCCAGGTCCTCTGCAAGAGCAGTCAGTAGCTAAGCCATCTCTCAGGCTCCTGTTTTCTAATTTATTAGCACAGTCTTGAGACACATGGTAAAGGAATTGAGTGAAAGGTACATACAGTCATGGAGAGACAGCGCTATCCCCGACACAGGAGTAGAGTGCCTACTGTTCAGCTCATGATATATGCCTTGCCCAACAAGTGCATAGATTCCTTGTTCTCATTTCTTTATCTAACTGACTTAAACAGCTGTAAGGGAGAATCCATATATTTTATTTCTTTTCACAATACTGTCACTTTGTCTGTGAGCTTTAGTGTAGCTCAGCACCTTTTAACTAATAGACACTAAGCAGAGCAAGGTGACTAAAGCCCAGAGGATCCTAGAATAGGCACCATTTTGACATGTCTGAGACTGGAACCCTTTCTACCTCTTAAATATAGGGAATGAGTTCTGTGTTTTTCTCCTTCAGTGCTGAGTATCTAACCTATGGCCTTGTACATGCAGGGTAAGTCCTCTACCACTAAGCTATATCCTTAACCAGGGAATGGGGTATTTTTTTTAACTCAGTTTCTTCATTTATGGAATGTGATAATTTGTTACTGTAATTTGGATAAGTCAAATAAGACAGAAAAATTAAAAAGCATTAGCATATAATGTACTGTGCTCTGTGACCGGCACTGGGATCTTCAGTAGAAAATGGCGATCTGATAGAGGCCTCATAACAGCAGTTTTAGTTTTGTTCTTTGGACGGCTCATATTCACAGTATACAAAGTAGAAGGCTTTGTATACTGGTAGAATTTGAAACTTTCTGAAAATCCATCCAAAATGTATTCTACCTGATATGCATGGTTAAACTCAAGAAAAATGATCAGGGAATTTTTCTAGATGCATAACTCACTGTGGCCTGGTGTTTCAGGTTGGAATTGTACAGTATGGAGAAAATGTAACCCATGAGTTCAATCTCAATAAATATTCATCAACAGAAGATGTAGTTGCTGCAGCAAATAAAATAGAGCGGAGACGTGGCCGGCAGACTATGACAGCCCTTGGAATAGACACAGCAAGGTATGGATTAAAAAACACTAATTATTTTTGCCTTTGGGGGTTTGATTGAATGTTTAGCTTGACAATATTTAATGCCGTCTTTTTAAATTTTTTTTTATTTTTTATGTGTATGCATGTACTGTCTGCATGTAGGTTGTGCATCCGTGTCGTGCAATGCTGCAGAGGTCAGAAGAGGGTGTCAGATTCTCCTGGGACTGGAGTTAAAGACGGTTCTTAGCCACCATGTGGGTGCTGAGAATCAAACCCTGGTCTTCTGCAAGAGCAGTCGGTGCTCTTAACTGCTGAGCAATATCTCCAGCCCCAATGCCATCTTTTCCTAAATTACATCTTAAAGATCTGGTACTAGAGAGCCAAGTTCTTCAATAATGTAGTCTTACCATCCTGCTTATCTTTTCATATTGTCAGGTTCTAATTGATGGAAAATCAACAAAACTTAGCAATAGTCTGTTCCCTTATATAGTGGGAACTAAGGCTTACTATTAATTATTGTTTCCATTTAGTCTTTATTTTAAGTTTATAGAAATATCAAAGAATTGATTAAAATATAGACTATCTACTTAATTTACATATTCTGTTTATATATATTTTAGCATTTAATATAGGACTTTTGAATTTTCCTTATTTTTTCTTTTTGGTCTTTTGGAGACAGGGTCTCCTTTTAAGTTCCAGCTGTCCTGGAGCTCACTCTGTAGACCAGGCTGGCCTTGAACTCACAGAGATCCATCTTCCTCTGCCTCCTGAGTGCTAGGATTAAAGGCATGCACCACCATGCTTGGCCAGGATTTTTGAACTTTCATATAAGGTGTGTTTTGCAAGCACAATAGGAAGAGCTCAGCACACGACCTTCAGGGACATTACTCAGAAGCTTTCTACCTTTTTCTTTTGAGCCAGGGTCTCTCCCTTGTGTGGAACTTACCAAGTGGGCCAGCCAGCTGGCCCACCCAGGGAGCCCCAGGGATCTTCTAGTCTCTGCCCCACTTTGTGCTGGGCTTATGGGATGATAAGCATGTGCCACTACACAGCACAACTTTTTCTTTTAACATTTGTTGAGAATTAAACTCAGGTCTTCATGAATAAGTCAAGACTGTACTGACTAAGCTATTTCTCCAGCCGTCAGATAAATTTTAAGAAGCCAAATTAAGTATTATCTGATCTGAAATAATTTTCACTGCAAAGTTTGAGAGGAACGAAAAAGGTTTCATCACCTGTAAAGCTTTGCTTTCTTCTTTCCTTTCACTAAATTCTCTCTAGTTTAAATTTGTGGTTGATTTTTGTTTAATAAGAATCTACAACTATAAACTGTTATAAATATGCTATAATTCTTCCAGATATAGAACAGTTTATTTCCCATATTTTGTATATTTCTATATTTCCTATATTTTCTTTAATCTCATTCAGTTCTTATCTCTTGCTATTTCTTCCCTTATTACTGAAAAACATAGAAAATTTCTAAGCAAAACGAAATCCATAAGATACCTAGTAAGTATCTTCACTCATGTTAAGAATGCTGCTGTTGGGGCTGGAGAGAGATGGCTTAGAAGTTAAGAGCACCAGCTGCACTTACAGAGGACCTGAGTTCAATTCCTAGACTCCACATGGTAGCTAACAACTGGCCAACTCCAGTTCCAAGGGAATACAACCCTTTTTTCTGACTCCTTGGGCATTGCTCAACACAAGTGCACTTTCATACATGCAGCTAATATATTCATATACACAAAATATAAATAATTAACAATTTAAAAAAAAGAATCCTGTTAAGTACTTTGAACTTTTGGACTCTCAACTGGTTCTGAAGAGATAATTATTCATGGTCACTTTCTATCTGCCTGTTAGAGTCATGGTTATAAGGAAGCTAAAATGGTTAATACATTTACTATAGCTATAAAAAATGGGTTGAATATCCAAACATTTAAATTTTCATGTGTGGCTTTAGATTCATGAATGTTAGAAAAGCAGGTGGTTCTGGTTTTATAGGAACCATAAGAAAATAACCCCCAAACAGATGGAGTAACTGTACATTTACTTGCATATAGGAACACCAATCTGCATGCACAAGTAGTGCACATGTGTAGACATTCTGAATGTGCTCTCAATAACAACTGAATGTGACCACACATCCAAAGTAAAGCAGAGCATGCTTTGCTAACCCTGACCCTGTAAAGAACTGTATGCTTTACAAAGGCCATGGCTTGAGAATGATTATTCATGTTGAAAACTAACTGAAGAAACATTTTAGCTGCTTCTACTCAATGTAAATGCCACCTTAAATACTATGGCCTTATATGAGGTTTGCCTACATTTTTCAAAGGGTCTAGCTATAGAGAGAAGTTAGTGAGTTTTGGATGTGCACAAAAAGTCTATAATTATATCATATTACTATTTCTCTCAAACATTAGTTTTTCATGTTTAAGCACAGCTTTGCCCTTTAAAAAGAGGCAGAATTAGTAGAAGAAAACATTTTTAATTTCTTGGAATACTTTTATCTTTGTTTTCAGAGAATTTGCTCATTTCAGTTCCAAATATTCTCTGTTGATCCTTCCTATACTAAATTTCCATCCTTCTCAATATACGTACAGTATTCAGTCATAAAGCCTGCATACTCCTACTGCAAAGAAAGAGATTTTCCTGGAATATTTGATTTTTTTATTTTTTATGTGTATGAGTGTATTTTTTTGAGTGTATGAGTGTATTTTTTTCATGTGTATGAGTGTACTGTCTGCATGTAGATAGGTGCACCTGTGTCGAATTCCCCTGGATCTGGAGTTAAAAATGGTTCTTAGCCGCCATGTGGGTGCTGGGAATCGAACCCCAGTCCTCTGCAAGAGCAGTCAGTGCTCTTACCCAGTAAGCCATCTCTCCAGCCCCATGGAATATTTGATTTTTTTAAAGGTGAACAGGAGCATTGTGCTTACATCTAAGAAAGAACATTAGATACTGATATGTTAGACAAGACTAATTCCTTAAGGAGCATATTTGAAATATAAAGGGTGCTCTTGAGACAGTTCCAGCTTCAGAGAAATCATATTTTTTCTAAAGAAGAATTCTTATGTCTTTCAGCTAATATTCATTTTATAAACTTGATTTTTAAGAAAATTGGCAAATTTAGGCAATCTACTAAGTAATTAGAATTGAAAAAAAGACCAAATCTCATTAGATATTAATGTCCAAACTTCATTGAAAGCTTAGCCTTTGATATTTGTTTCCACCTTTATTTATGCATTTAAAGAAATCAGAAAATCGACTTAGGTAATATGTCAGGGAAAAATTATTCATATAGTTCATAAAGATGGAACCACTGCAGTGGAGTTTTGTTGTTGAGGAGAAAGATTTAGCTCAGCTGTGAATACATGAAAAATAGAGATTTGCAGATCTTGGGCAGAGTCAGGAGTCATTTGATGAAAAATTGCTAACAGAAAACATCTAAGTAAGTGAGGGGTATCTGCTAGACTGATTCAACATGGTTCTTGACAAAGGCAAATGACTAATGGGAAAAACTTTCCATGTTCTCAACAGTCTTAAGTTTTACTTCTGACCCCAGATATATGGATTCTTTCCCACACTGGCGTGAGCTTTCCACTTCCTGTAAAGCTTCCTAAAAATATTGCTGCTGTGCTTTGTACATGACATATGTGGCAATTAGCAAAACAGAGAGTCCCTATTATGTGGACGCATACTCTAATGGTATTATCATGCTTCCTGTCTCCTGTCACAAAGGCATCCATGCTCACCTTGGAGGAGGGCAATAGGCTACCTAGAGTTACTATGTTTTTGTTTGGTTTTTACTTTGGCCTAACTTTGGATGACTTTGATCTACCTCCCTTTTGTCTGTGTTCCCTTCAGAAAAGAAGCATTCACTGAAGCCCGGGGTGCCCGGAGGGGAGTTAAGAAAGTCATGGTTATTGTGACTGATGGAGAATCACATGACAACTATCGACTGAAACAGGTCATCCAAGACTGTGAAGATGAAAACATTCAGAGATTTTCCATAGCTGTAAGTGCCTTGCTTCTTAGAGATGCTTTGTAAGCTTTTGTATGTCTATCAGGAGACAGACATCATATGTTAGATAATAAACATATATTAATGTTTCCTGAAATGTGAGAGTAGACTCAGAAGATGACTGTGAAAAATTTATGAAATGTTGACCACAATATTTTCATGGCCCCATTGGTCAGTCTACTTATGATGTCCCAGGTTGTGACATTTCTCCAAAGTAAAGAGAAAAATAGTAGAGAAGAGAAGGCTAGGTGTGGAGAAGGGCAGAGGGCAATATGTTTGAGTTTTAGTAGCCATCTTGTGGAGATTCTGACTCACTATAGAAAGCTCTATGACAAGTGGCCAGGTTCTTGATAATCTGAGCTTCAGTATCTTTGTATGTCAGACAGGATGATATTTCTATCAGTCTGTCTCTCGACAAGATAAACCATGAGTGATGATTGTAACACACAGCACAGTGGCCCGCAAGGCACTCAATAAACATTTTTTTTCTCTCTGATCCTTAATTTAAGGAGTTCACAACCACAAGATAATCAAACCATGCTGTTTAGTAGCTTCAAGGGATCGTGGAGGTAAACTACCTTTCCCCCTTGCTCAGAAACATTCGGGGAATCCTCAATAAACTACACCTGGCATTTCTTTCTTACCCTTTCCATCTCCAATTCATGTGCCTTCAGTTAGGAGACAGTCTTCTCTTTCTTCCTAAATGAATTGATTTTTCACTCAATAAAATGGATTTAATTGACTTTTTAAAAATCCTGAAGAGAAAATCAAAACCCAAAGAATTCAGCCTAAATTCTTTCTAAATAATAATCAACCTTATCTGCATTAATATTCAGCCTCCAATCCATGAGATTTATTTCTGTTCTTTCAAACATATGAATATTGTAGGAAGCTGGGAAGGAGAAATTTACCCATAGAAAAAAGTTGCAGGGCACAGTCCACAGCTTCCCACGAGCAAGGCACTGAGGGGAAACAAATCTATATTAAGAAGAATCACAAATAGGGGCTGGAGAGATAGCCTAGCGGTTGAGAGCACTGACTGCTCTTGCAGAGGACCCAGGTTCGATCCCCAGCACCCACATGGCGGCTGAGAACCGTCCGTAACTCCAATTCCAGGAGAACTCCAGTTCCAGGGGAATCCGAGACCCTCTTCTGACCTCCGCGGCATTGCACGACACAGGTGCACAAACCTACATGCAGACAGTACACTCATACACATACAAAAAAAAATAAATAAAAATAAAAAAAAAGAAGAATCACAAATAATTATTAAGTGAAATTTTCTTATGTAATTTTTATTTATATCACTTCCAAAACAGTTTGATAATAACTCACGGATTAAAATGTGAGAGAAGCTCATGGTATATTGTTCTTCATGAAGACTAATGGAATTTGGAAAGGTGAACCAAGCCAAGTGATTTGATTATAAACAGTCATAATTTCTGACTACATTTTCTCATTTTATTTGGGATATAAAATGTAAAATATTTTTCTTTATCTAATTTTCCATATACTTACTTATATAAATTTTCATTAACCATTATACAATGCAACTATTTTGATCTGTGGTTGGAAAAAGCCTTAAATATTCTAGCCTTCACATCTGAGCATCAAAGATGATCTCACTTGTTCTACTTATAGAGGATATAGTTGGTACCGTGGATGAGGCCATGAACAGTATTAGCCGTCATCAGAATTAACAGTATTGGTGCTTTGGATATAGTTCAGTCGCGGATTACTTTCCTCCCTTGTGGGAGAGTTTAATATGCAACACATGGGCTCACAGCCAGCATTAGGAAAGAAAACATCAATAAACAACCCCTTAATTTTAAATGTATGTCATGTCTGAAGACACAGTATTTCCTGGTTTTAACACACTGGGGCCCTATATGACATTCATGCATTTCCTCTCATCTACTCAGAAAGAGATTTCCAAATTCCATTAGTTGTCATGCAGTGCATTCATATGCTTATCTCCCATTTGAGTCAGTGAGTTATTATCAAATTGCTTTGGGAAGTGGTATAGATAGAAATATATAAGAAAATTTCACTTAACTATTTGTGATCTTTCCTAATATACATTTCTTTCCACTGGTATACTATGTTTATTTAAAAGAATATAATTTGGGGCAAAAATTTTTTAAAAAGACAGTTTTTTGCCAGGCGTGGTGGCGCATGCCTTTAGTCCTAGCACTTGGGAGGCAGAGGCAGGCGGATCTTTGTGAGTTCAAGCCCAGCCTGGTCTACAGAGTGAGTTCCAGGCCAGCTGGGGCTACAGGGAGACCCTGTCTCAAAAAGGCCAAAAAATAAATAAATAAATAAATAAATAAAAATAAAAAAATAAAAAGACAGTTTTTTTTTTTCCCTCTCAATCGTACATTAACATAGAAAGCCTTCAGGAACCACACAGGGTCTATTCATGATGCACATGTTCATGGCACACATATTCATGACATGTTCATGGCATTTGTATTCATGGCACACATGTTCATGGCAAACGTGGTCATGGTGCATACATTCATGGCTCTAATATCCATGCAATCTGAAATTCTTAGTTATTGCCTGGACTGCTCCTTCTCCATTTTTTTCCCATCGTTTGACCATAAACAACTTAGAAATGTGTTTTGGTTTGGGGTTTGGGGTTCTGTTTTTCATTATGTTGACAGGTCCCCTGGGCATCATGAGAGCCCCAGATTCTCCTCTAAGGTGCTAATGGCTGTGAGCTGTGTATCACTTACTGCGTTCAAATCAAGACACCAGCTGCTCTGCATGTGAATGAATTGCATGCCTCACTTGGCACATCTGCCTTAAGGATGTTTCAGTTCTGAATGTTCATTTCAGATAGATTTTAACAGAATCCCAGATACTTGGACTGGACAGGTCTGAATCGAATAAAACAAAAGAAATTTAGATATGTTTTCTTTCATTTTTTACAGAAAACATTTTTACAGTCTACCAGACCCTTGGATGCAAGATAAAAACAGATTTATTTTATCATTTCTATGTGGTCTAAAATAGTTCAAACTAGTATGCAAGTCACAGTAGCTCATGGGATTCGTTGTTCTCACATTTTTCTCTATGTATACATTTCAGCATTGTACTTACCCACTTTATTTTTATTCTTAAAACATGTTTAAACAAACATGGCTGGAGAGATGGTTCAGTGGTTAAGAACACTGGCTGCTCTTGTAGAGGACCCAGATTCAAATTCCAGCACCTGCATGACGACTAATAGCCATCTGTAACTCTAGTTCCAGGGGATCCAACATCCTCTTCTGACCTCCCTAGGCACTTCATGACATGAGTGCACTTACATACATGCAAGCATAATACTCATATGCATTAAATAAATAAATATGAAGTTTTAAAAAATTAAAAATATGTTACTGAGCTCAATACACTTGTCTCTGTTCTGTCACATGTACCACTTAATGTTAGGAAACATTCACTTCCCTATTCATGCATGTCCTAAAACTTAGCCATTAAATTTATTTTATGTGTATTTGGAATTGCCTCAGCTTATAAATGAAATGGAAGTTAATGTGTCAATCCAGCAATTAATCTAGAATATACTAAATAGGAACTCAAGCAGAGAGATGGTGACTCTTCATCCTAGGATGTCCCATGATCTTATAGAATGAATTAGGTGAGTAGTTAACACAAAGGAATCTGTGTAATTCAGAACTCAAATGCATCTAAAAGAAACAGAGGATTAACCTAACAAAAAGGAAAACAGAACTCTGTTGTGTGTTCAGCATGGCTATAATGTTACCTTTGGAACTTGGAGACTCTCCAGCCTTTCCTCACTTGTCCTGGGCCAGGCATGACCCCAAAGTGGTCTATCCAGCTGTAAGAAAAGCATCTTGACAGCAGTCAGTGGATTTTGAATGAGATGGGCGTTTTGTTCAGTGCCCTGAAAGCAATGGCTGTTGAGTTTTCCTTCCCCGTCCAAGTCGCTCTCTGCTTCGGTTCCCACTAATTTTCCTCTATCACTGGCTAAGTAGGAAAGCATGCCAGTGGTCTCTGTTCAAATGTCAACCTCTTCCAGTGTTTGGCACTTGTTTTTTAGGAAAGTAGTCAGGGGTTTAATTTTTATTTTCCAGACTAATTTATAAACTTCCAGTTCGACCTTTTGATTCAATATCCGGACATCACAGCAGAGAGTAAATTCAAAAATCAAAAACAGCACCCAGTTTTTCTGCTTCTAAGGTATGGCACAGCTCTTCATAGCTATGTGTCACTTCTTGTAAGCACATTTTCTTTGTGAAGGAGCTAAGGATGGGTGTCTGTGCTGTGGTCTTAGTCTGAAGAGCAAGGTGCTGGGCTGCAGTCCTCTAGTGTTGAGAATGACATTTGACATCAGTTCTGGTCACAGATTTCCCAGGGAGAGCAGCAAATGCATTACTCAAAGCTACCATGAGCCTTGCTGACTAGAGCAGACAGGACTTGGACTTAATGTACATTAGCACTTAATGTAATGGTTCAGTTGTCGCGCCTAACCATTACCCATTTTACTATACAAATAAGTCTGCCATAGATTGTAAACAGTAGCTAAGTAATAATTTTAGCTTTTTCTCATTTTCTGCAAGTGAGTATCTGTACCTTTCTTAATCAAAATATAATTTCATATCCTACCATTTTACATGTAACATTAAATTATACATGGATATGTCTGGGTAATCACCAGCCCAAATTTCATATTCATAATGAAATTTTTCTAAAATACTCCTTTGGCATCAATGTACATATGCATAAAATTTTAGTTTTAATCATGATTTGCTGTTTTTAAACTTTATACCAGGGCTGTTATGTTCTATATAGTCATTTGGATTTTGAAAACTTACATAGTTAAGTTGCATATTCATATAATTTAGTTTTTTTTAAGTTGAGATAACATTTACAAGCACTGAGAACATCTCATTGTGATGAGTGTATACAAAGAGAACACACAAACACACTAGTCCATACAGAACAACCTATCACCTCCAGAAAATTTTCCTGTGCTTTCTTCTAACTTTAATGAATACTTCCTTTTGCAACCACTACCACAGCTTATATAAGCTACTGATTCTTGAATTTTGAATAAACAATCATTACATTACATGTTATTTTGTGTTTTGCTTTATACTGAAGATAATGATTATCCATGACATTTTGTCTGTCTGTGCTTCTTATATTATTATAGTCCCCATTTTATGAGTATTCCATGATTTATACATCATTATTTACAGATAATTAAGTTCTCAATTTGTGTTATTAGAATAAAGGTGGCATGAATAATTTTTTTAATTATAAATAATCTTCAAATGCCACTTATAATGAGATAAAAACTAAGCTTCTCTTATTACACAAGTGTCAATTTCATTATTTAAAGTTTTAAATATAGTTTGGCAAATGAAAGTGGGCAATATCCAATCTCCTAACACAGAGGAAAAAAATAAATCGTGGTACAAATGTTTCCAATTTCTTTCTTAGTACTCACATAGTGATGCAATTTTATTTTTTTTAATTTTTTAAAAAATTTTATTTATTTTTGTGTGGGTATGAATGTACTGTCTGCATGTAGGTTTGTGCACCCATGTCATGCAATGCCGCGGAGGTCAGAAGAGGGTCTCAGATTCCCCTGGAACTGGAGTTCTCCTGGAATTGGAGTTACAGACAGTTCTCAGCCGCCATGTGGGTGCTGGGGATCGAACCCGGGTCCTCTGCAAGAGCAGTTGGTGCTCTTAACCGCTAGGCTATTTCTCCAGCCCCATGATGCAATTTTAAACTACAGAATTAAGTCATACATTTACATATTGGGAATTTTTCATTTTGTGTTTTTAAACTTGAATATCATTTTTAAATTTTCATACACATAGATATTTTGATATTAAGAATTAAATGGGCAAAATTGCACAAACTTTAAAGAAAAAGATGATTGGTTTGATCTTAACAAAATGTAAAACGTCCCTTAGGAAAAGAAAAAGAAAAAGAAAATCAGATAGAACATTGCCAAACACAACAGACTTCTATCCAGAATATGTACAGAACTCTCACAAGTTCCTGGAAGAAAATGTGTGTGTGTGTGTGTGTGTGTGTGTGTGTGTGTACACTTACCTCCACCACACATACATACATGTATAATCCATAGAACTTCCTTGCTGATCACTCTGGTAGCAGCACCCCCTGTCACAGGCTGGGATAATGTCACAGACATTCAGGAACCATAGCATTTCTTTTGAACTGTCAGATTCAAAGCTGTAACTGTGAGAGACACAGGAATGCCAAAGAAGAAAGAAGATCATACTTTTAGTTTTCCTACCCCAACTGCAGTTTTAAAAGTATATATTGGTGAAACAATGTCTTCTGAGGCTATTCTAGCACAAATACAGAAGTACATAAAAATTATACTGGGATAAGGTGTCTTGTGTGTTCACGCTTACTGAACATGGACTTGAGATTCTTATTTAACATACAGAAGTTAAAATATGTTCTTTCCATCTTTGCCATGTCTTAGATTCTTGGCCACTATAACCGAGGAAATCTGAGCACTGACAAATTTGTGGAGGAAATAAAATCAATTGCAAGTAAGCCCACTGAAAAACACTTCTTCAACGTCTCTGATGAATTGGCCCTGGTCACTATTGTTAAAGCTCTGGGAGAACGAATATTTGCCTTGGAAGGTATGACTATTTCTCTTAATCTTGTATATTCTTTCTACAATTCAAAGTCAATGGAGTAGCTTGGGGCATTATTCCTAGCACATGAGTAATTCATTTTCACTGTGCATAGTACCATTGTGGAACAATTCCCTTTTATATGAATCTGTCATTAAGCTATTTCACAGAAAAAAAATGTTTCTGCTAGAAGCACTCTTTGTAGAGACATGGCAGGGCTAATGGGATTTATCACAAACACAGTGCTCATCATAGACACTCAAGAACAAAAATGCCCCCCAGTGCTCGGTACAGACATGCAAGAGAAAAAAAAGAAAAGCTCCTGCATGCCTTACTCCTTCTCTGTGGCTAGGTTGAGAGTAGGAGGCACTGGCTCGGCTTTTGTCTTCCCACTAGTTTCTTTCACTGGGGCTGCCATGAAGAAGAGTGTTCTGGGGCCGTCATTTCTCTGTTCATTTATTTCCCCTGTAATTTGCTCTTTGTGCATTTTATGGATCTTCATGGAGCTTTGCCTCAAATCTTGTGACAGAAAAACTGTTGTTTACTATGTGTGTCTAACCATGTTGCCTCTGTAGAGTTTTCTTTGACTTTTTCAGTGGCAAAGGGCTGCTGAGGATATTGAGTTGTGCTGCTCCCTCCTCTCCCTTAGGTAGGGGAGGCCAAGTAACAAACTGCTTTAGAACTAAATATTTCCTAACAAAATGTCTTCAGAATTGTTATGCAAGTCAAACAGGCAGAGCCTTGTGTGTGTGTGTGTGTGTGTGTGTGTGTGTGTGTGTGTGTGTACCTGTGTGTGTGTTTTGTGTGTGTGTGTGTGCATGTGTATCTGTGTGTTGCTAGGGATTGATCCCAGGGGCTTACACATGCCAAGCAACTGCTTGACCATTTAGCCATATTCCCAGCCCAAGAATGATATAAAGTAATAGTTTTTCAATCTTTCTTGAGTAGGCCATTATAATGAACTTTTTGCTTTGCAGCCCAGCACACACACATATGCATATAAAAGTAAAAGCAAGCTCGGTGTTGCTCATGATAGGTGCTACTATATATGGTGTACTGTGATAATTTCCCATCTCCTCCCACTTGCCTGATCGTCTCTCAGTGAAAACAATATTGACTTTACTCCCCTTGCTGGCTTCATAACTGAGTCATAAGTGGAGCTTGGAAAGTTGGTTTACTTTTAGGATGAGGAAGAATGGTTCTCCAGTCAGAAGGAATTTCTCTGGCTCTCTTTCTTCTTATGTTTCTAGAGATAGAACACTCACGTCTTTATCAATATGAAGTCACCGCTGTTTCTGAAGGGCTCAGCTGTCCTGTATCCTGAGGACAAGACATTGTTATAAGGCTTTGGTTGTTCAACAGCCATTGAGATGGCCTTTATCAATAGGCTAGGCCATACACAAGGTCTGCCAAGTTATTCTGCTCTTTTAATTTTTAATTAAAGTAATTTTTAAATTACTGTTACACCATATAAGCATATTAACTATCATTTCCCTTAAGTAAATAAGCAGATCTAACTCAAGAATACCCCACATTGTGGGGAAAGTAGCTAAATTTGCCTGATATGTCATTTTTAAATTATTTCTAACCTAACCACACCAAAGGCTAAATTTCTATGCCAGTCTCCAAATATTTCAAGAAATGTTAACAATGAAATTGTTTTGGGGCTGGAGAGAAGGCTCTGTGGTTAAGAGCACCAATTGCTCTTGCAGAGGACCCAGCACCCACATGGCAGCTAAGAACCATCTTTAACTCCAGTTCCAGGGGAATCCGATGCCCTCTTCTGACCTCCGTGGCATTTCATGACACGGGCACACAAACCTACATGCAGATAGTACACTCATACACATAAAAAATAAAAAGATAAATAAAATATAAATTTCTAAAAAAATTAAATTGGCTGGGCATGGTGGTGCACGCCTTTAATCCTAGCACTCGGAAGGCAGAGGCAGGCGGATCTTTGTGAGTTCAAGGCCAGCCTGGTCTACAGAGCGAGTTCCAGGACAGCTGGGGCTACAGGGAGACCCTGTCTCAAAAAGACCAAAAAAAAACAAAAAAAAACAAAAGAAATTGTTTTATAAGTAGCTCTGAAGATTAAAATATTGGAGAAGTCCTAACCAGAAGCTGTGCAGGGGTCGGAGTACATGAGGGATAGGATGAGAGTATGAAGCTTGGCGGCATATGACAGGCTCTGACCATGACACTGAAGGCCACGCTGAAGGCCACGCTGAAGGCCACGTGGCTCCTTTCCCTGTTCTCAGCTGAAACACAACAGCACTTGGGTTGGGGTTGCCAGTGTTCGCTGCTGTGCTCTTGCTCTGGCCAAAACATCAAGAAAGCTATTTAAATCAATGTGTATTGAAACACATATGTTTAAGTTAAAGGTAAAATTCATCTCAGTTATTTAAAGGGCAGTTTGTACAAGAGAGTAAAATAATATACATTCACATTCTTGATTGATCACCTCATTTAACCCAGTCCTATAATAACCTCAATTACTGTTGCATTTTTATTGTTTTATGGCATTAAATACATAATAAATATATTTGATTCCATACATTTGATGAATCTCATGCTCAACAGAAGGCCAGGCTGACTTGGCTAAAATTATGTGATTTTTAACTTGCTTTTAAGACCAAATAAACTGGGAACTCCCTGGAAGTAAATCAACATTCCCTCAGTTCCCTCAGGAAATTGTGGCTTCTGGTTTGTAAATATTCTGAGAAGCATGCATTTCCATACGAGGCCCTAGACTGTCTGAAGTTCAGCAGTGGGTGTAAGGTCCTTTTAAAATACAGGATCATATGAGATATGGGCTGGCACTATGTGAAAAGGTCTCCTCATCTGGGAATGAGACCCACAATCAGCATATAGCAAAATCCAGCTGGAATCCTTCAGGTCACGAAGACAATAGAGCTACTGCAGTAATTCAGCTTTCGCCAAGTGGACCAGAGCACTGTGGAATACATCCTGCAGTACTGTTAAAGTGGAGGTTCCTTCAGCATGAACGTGAAGCTAAGAACCCAGAATCTAACCTCTGCCTTACACCCAGCCCTGCCTAGGAGTTTTGGCTGACAAATGTATCACCAAAAGTGCCCTGAGATATTAAAGAGCTCTGCTGAATAGATAGGTTCTCCAGAGTCTACCCCTCACTGTGCCCAGCAGGTCAGGAGCAGCCTAAAGCCATTGTTAGCTACTCATTGTGATATTTTTCCTGTGTTATAGCTACAGCGGACCAGTCTGCAGCTTCATTTGAAATGGAAATGTCTCAGATGGGCTTCAGTGCTCATTACTCACAGGTATGTTGATAATATGGTAGAAACAAATATCTTTTGGCAAAGTTTCTCTCCCCTACACAATGCCCAGCCACCAGTTCCATAAACACAACTTGCAGTTAACGGCACAAGCAGCTGTGCAGGCCAAGACGATTACTTCTGATTCTAACAGGAAACTGTCCTCTCACAAGATTCTTATTGAGAAAACATTTCACGCAGCTCACAGTCTACTGAGTAATAGCTGTGAACCAGGCGATCTGAGCTCTGCTGTAGGTAACAAATGATGAAATAAAATACTTAACATATTTGTCTAAAGTACAGAATCTTTTTCTCAGTGTCAAAGTATTCATGGGTCTTGCTAGAATTCCTTAGAAGCCGGAGACATAGATTTCTTTTCTTGGTATGCAGAATAACACAGAAAAGCAAGATTAGAAATTGTCTCATTCATAGTTAGTGGAAGAAAAGACATCATAGTTTTTATACAGGAATATTGACATTTCACTGTATGAGTGACTTATTGTCCCTCAACTGTCCTTCAATTAAAGCAGGGATCATAATATTGGGTTCTTGTATAGAAAGTTATTGTGAGGATTATATGAGTTGATTTAAATAAAGCACTTCGAAAAGTTCCAATCACAATTTTTTTGGTCTTTTCCAGACAGGGTCTCCCTGTGGCCCCAGCTGTCCTGGAACTCACTCCGTAGACCAGGCTGGCCTTGAACTCACAAAGATCCACCTGCCTCTGTCTCCCAAGTGCTAGGATTAAAGGCGTGCGCCACCATGCCCGGCTCCGATCATATTATTAAAGCTGCATAGGTGTTTGTGGTACCTTCTTTATTAACTGTTGTTGCTTTCTGTACTCACACGTTAGGACTGGGTCATGCTTGGAGCAGTGGGAGCCTATGACTGGAATGGAACAGTCGTCATGCAAAAGGCTAATCAAATAGTCATCCCCCAAAACACAACCTTTCAAGCTGAGTCTGCCAGAATGAATGAACCTCTTGCTTCTTATTTAGGTAAGCTTTTGATGTAACCAACGGAAGCTTTATTCAAAGAAATGTTTACAGTGCTGTATCTTTAACAGTATTTCCTCATGCTTCTAGAGCTTCAAACCATGTAGTGAGATCATTTTAAGTATTTAGGAATTTTAAAGGACTGGAGAAACGTTTCGGACTCTGCAGCCTTAGTTACTCAAAGTCATAGAACTTGGAGGTCATTTTTCTCAGTGCTTGCTGAGGTCTCGATCTGGGCCAGAGATGGTGTAGGCTGGTATGTGCTGTCTGTGAGCTCTCCCTCTATTGGCATTTTATTTAAATTCATGAAGAGCTATGCAACTGGTCGACAGGAAATGAGAATAGAAAATGCTTCATGTTGCCTACATATTCTCTTTAATAACATTTGCCCTTTAATTCTTTATAAGTCCTAATTTTGAGAAAGAAATTTTTAAATTGTTTTATCATCTAGCTTCTTCTTTAAGAACTTTATTCACCATCAGTAAAATGTTAAACTTAAGCTAGCAATGTCTTGTATGCTAAAGACTTACCAGGAATGAGGAGACATGTGCCTAGCACCAGCACATTCACAATTTTACCAGGCTGGGAACCACTTGGGTGTGTCAGGAGCATCTCATCACAGGGAGAGCTTAGCAAACAACTCAGAGAGCCTAAAGTGGAAAGGATTCTCCAGGCATAGTCTCCCAGCTTTCATGTAACATTTTTTCCTTTGGTCTTCCTTTGTCCCAGGCATTTTTCTCAGTGTTGGGGACACAGTGATAAACCAAAGAAATACCTTAGCCTTGAAGTGTTTCCATTTTAACATACTAACATTCTTTTTTATCTTTTATTGAAGTTTTGTGCATTTCATACATCACTTCTCAGTTCAACCCAGACTCATTTCCCCCTGTATGACCCCGCTCCTCCCAAGTTCATGCAGTCTGCCATACAAGTCCTGTTTCCCCTTTTGAGTCTTTTCAAAGTTTTTCAAAGCAGAAGGTTATTTTGGGGGGGGGGAAGAACTCTACTGCTTCAGTCAGTTCTTTTGTTGTTATTCCCTCCAATCCATATTATTTCAACATGTGCATTTATATATGTCACACATGTACTAAAATCATGTCATTCATGAATGAGGGCTATCATTCATCGTTTGTTTTCTGGAACTGTGTTACCTCACTTAACATAATGTCTTCTAGTTCCATCCATTTACCTGCAAAGTTCATGATGTCTTCTTTCTTTACCACTGCATAGAACTCCATGGTGTTTTCTCTATCCACTTGTTGGTTGAGGGGCATTTGGGTTGGTTCCAACTCTGTTGTTGGAAGAGAGCTACAATAAACATGGCTGTGCATGTATCTCTGCAGTAGAATGAATCTTGTGGGTATATACGCAGGAGTGGTATGACTGGGTCAGGTGGTAGGCTCAATTTGAGCCTTTTAAGGGTTCTCCACACTGCTTTCCACAGTGGTTGTACAAGTTTACATTCCCACCAGCAGTGGATGAGTGTTCCCCTTTCCCCACAACCTCTCCAGCATTTGGTGTCATTTGTTTTCTTGATCCTAGCCAGTCTTATTGGAGTGATGATATCTTAAGTGGTTTTAATTGCATTTCCTAATTATTAAACGATGTGGACCACTTTTTTTTTTTTTTTTTTTTTTTTTTTTTTTGGTCTTTTCGAGACAGGGTCTCCCTGTAACTCCAGCTGGCCTGGAACTCCCTCTGTAGAGCACGCTGGCCTTGAACTCACAGAGATCCACCTGCCTCTGCACTTTTTAAGATATATCTCAGCCATTTTTACTTCCTCACTCATGAAGTCTCTGTTCAGCTCTTTACTTCATCTCTTGAGTGGGTCATTTGTTTTCTTCTTTGGTTTTGAGTAGTTTATATATTCTAGAAGTTAATGCTCTGTCAGCTGTTTCAGAGTGAAGGTTTCCTTTCACTCTGTGGATTTTCTCTTAACTTCACTGATTGTTTCTTTCACTTTTGAGTTTAATGAGGTCCCATTTGTCAATTGTCAACCTTATTTCCTGCCCAGCTGCCATCTGATCTAGAAAGTCTTTTCTTATCCCTGTGTCTTGTAGGTTGCTGCCAACTTTTTCTTCTATTAACTTCAGAGTTTTGGGGTTCACATTGAGGTCTTTGATCCATTTGGAATTGAATTTTGTACAGGGAGAGAGAAGAATAAAATAAAATAATTTTATTCTTCTACAAGTGGTGATCCAGTTTTGCCAACACCATTTGCTGAAGATGCTCTTTCCTCCATTGGGTCTTCTTGGCCCCTTTGTCAAATATGAGGTGGCTGAAATTGTATGTGCTCAAGTTTGGATCTTCAATTTTGTTCCATTGGTCTACAGGTCTGTTTTTTTGCCAGTACAGGCTGTTTTTATGACTATAGCCCTGTAATATAGTTTAATGTCTGATATAATGATCACTCCCACCCCCATATTGCTCTTTTTGCTCAGGGTTGCTTTGGCTATTCAGGGTCTTTTGTTTTTCCACATGAATTTAAGGAATTTTTTTACAAGTCTATAAAGAAAGTCTTGGGATTTTAATTGGGATTGTGTTGAATCTGTATTTTAATTTGGGTAGAATGGACATTTTTACCATATTAATTTTTCCAATCCATGAGCATGGGAGGTCTTTCCATCTTCTGATGTCTTCTTCAAGCTCCTTCTTCAGGGGTTTAAAATTTTTTGTTGTAGAGATCTTCGGTGTCCTTGGTTAGGTTTGGATCTTTCTGTCCTGGGGGCAAGTCTTTTGGTTTCTAGTTTATGAAGGAAGTGTCAAGTTTTTTTTTTTTTTTTAAGTCTCTGTAGCCCTGGCTGACTTTGAACTCAAAATGATCTGCCTGTCTCTGCTGAGTGCTGGGATTAAAGGTGTTCAGCACAATGCCTGGCACACAAATGTGCCTCCATGTACCTTCTTGCTCAAGGACAACTGTGGATGCAGCAGGGGTAGCAGAAGTAAGAGCAAAAGGCTTGGGTTTTAGTTGACTCTATAATAGTAAGCAGAAAAGTCTGTGCCAAACCCTTGAAAAGCACATCAGTGAAAGTCTAGTCTTCTTTCTCATAGAAGTCTTAGCACATTCTACCTCTGCCATAAATACATAAAATATTTTATTCTTTAAGTACCAAACATCTCAAAGCCAAAAGGAAAAGCAGGATGTATCAGTAAGAGATTATTCAGAGAATAGAGATCTAGAGTTGAAAGTAATTCCTTGATATTAGCCCATTTCTCTCCAAAACTTGACAAAACAGGAAAACAAATTATACACTGTGTACCTTTAAAAAGTTTGAGAGACTGTCATGCAAGATGCCAGGGCTGGGCTCAAACTTCATATGGAGCTTTAGCAGTGAAGGACATCAGAAAGTGTATAATATGATTTCTAAACTGATCAGTGTGAGAACAGAATGGTTCTACAGCAACTCCGGAGGCTCCTGTCTAGGTCAACAGATCTTACAGCAGTGTTCATTTCACTGGGCCCAAATGCTCGATTCTGGGTTAGTCAGGAAAGCAACCACACATATAAGTGTCTGTGAAGAGCCAAACACAGAGCTACAAACTCAAAACAGCAAGATGGAAGAGGCAGATCAATGATGCACTTTTTTTTTATTTTGCTGGTCTTTCTTTCTTTTCTTTGTTTCTCTTTCTTTCTTTCTTTCTTTCTTTCTTTCTTTCTTTCTTTCTTTTTGGTTTGTTTTGGTTTCTAATGAGAAACAATGAAGAAACAAGCAATTTCTCTCAGTATTCCATGTGCTAAAACGCAGTGAACTAATAGAGAGGGCAAAAGTTAGCTTAGAGACCTTCTAAAGTTCTTCACATCCTAAGATTCTTTGACATTATTGTATGTGACATTCTTTGTAACCAAGAATCTATTTAGCCGGGCACAGTGGTGTTTGCCTTTAATCCCAACACACTCAGGAGGCAGAGACTGGTGAACCTTTGTGAGTTCCAGGCCAGCTGGTCCACATAATAAGTTTTAGGTTAGCTAATGCTACATTGTGAGATGCTTCCCCCGCCCCCCACCAAAAAAATAAAATAAAATAAAAGAAATACATTTAGCAAGGCTGGAGAGATGGCTCAGTAGGTAGTTAAGAACACTGCTTTTTTCAATTACCAGCACCCACATGGCAGCTAGTAACTGTCTCTAACTCCAGTTCCAAGAGAATCTGCTGCCCTTTTCTGGCCTCCAAGGGCTTTTCACGAAATGGGTACAGATACATACATGCAAGCAATACAGTCATACACATAAAATAAAAATAATAAGAAATTGGGGCTGGAGAGATGGCCTAGTGGTTAAGAGCTCGGACTGCTCTTGCAGAGGACCCAGGTTCCATCTCCAGCACCCACATGGTGGCTGAGAACCGTCTGTAACTCCAATTCCAGGAGAACTCCAGTTCCAGGGGAATCTGACACCCTCTTCTGACCTCCGCGGCATTGCACAAGACGGGTGCACAAACCTACATGCAGGCAGTACATTCATACACATAAATAAATAAATTAATTTAAAAAATAATAAGAAATTAAATAGATTTAACCTAAAGCTTATTTCTATCCTAAATAGAACAATTATAGAAAATTACCATTCATACACACACACACACACACACACACACACACACAATGGATGGCAAGTAAATTAGTGTATCTCTTTATGAAAGATAGTTCAATATGTGCTTGCATTGTCATAAGAAAGCTCACACCAATTGACCCTGAAAGTCACTCCTGAGACTCTAGCTTAAGAAACAAATGTGATGTCCATGCCCTGATCTCTGAACCCATTAATATGTTACCTTTTACAAGGCAAAAAGAACTTTGCAGGTATGATTATATTAAGGATCCTAAGTATCTTGCCATAGCCCAGCATAATAAAGCAATGAAATCAGAAAACACTTCCTGAATGTGTTTAGAGGGAGATAAAAGTCTGGCAAGTGTTCAGAGAGATGCAATACTGTTGGCTTTGAAAACAGAGAAAGCAGGGACTATGTGTGATCTCTGGAAGCTACAGAGGACAAGGAAGTATGTTCTTCGCTATAGCCTACAGAGGGAGCCCAGCCCCAACTGTTTGTGTTCTTAGTCCAGGAATAGCTGTTCCAGACTTCTAACTCACAGAATTGTCAGATATGATATTTGTGATTGATGTTGTAACCCAACTAATGATCCCATGGAAAATCTCACAAAGGAGGCAAAGTGAGAAGTTGATACTCTGTCAGAATATCCTATGCCAATTAATGATCAGAATTAAAAATGCACAGAAGCTTGAGCATCTCTCTAGAGATATAGTCACCCACTCTTCTTCCTGTCACCCTATAAGCTGCCTTGCTATGTACTTAGGTAGTAGGTTTGATGGTGAGAATACAGTCTGCTGTGTTGTAAGCATGTCAGACAGCCTCGAATGGAACAGAAAGCGGTGAGACAAAGGCACAGAATTAAAATAGGTCACACTTCCCATTGCATCCTCAAAGCTCACACTTGTTCTAAGAAGTGAATTCATTCTTCATAAACCTGTACAAAGGCAGTGTCATCCACTTTATATTTTATACTTTTTATCTTCCATTTTATACTTTTCTTTTTCAGAAAGAAGTATCAAGCCAAATAGCTTATAATTATTTACTTGGCTTTCTTTTTCTTTTCCTCTTTAGTGTCTTTAAACACCTAAGCCTAAGTGAGAAGCTACTGTGACTAGAGGTCACCATGAATCACTCAACATTTCAGTTGTCAAATGTAATTATCAGGGTTCATTAACTAAATATTTGTGTAACTCCATGGATAAAGCATAATTTTAACCAATTATTTATGTATTTATCATAATTTTGTGTGTATCCCAGGGTCTCACTTTGTAGCCCTGGCTGGCCTGGGAGTCACTATATACACCTGGCTGACGTTGAATTCACAGAACTCCTGCCTCTGTCTTCAGAGTGCTGGTACTAAAGGTGTGCACCACCACACTCTGGCTTCAATTTATTCTTTAAATTATCACTTATCTATTTGCAATCACAGCTCTGAAAATTAGACAATAGCAATATTTGACATGTTCTGACACCCTCGCTCTTGTCCCACTCTTCATTTCTTAGTAGAGTAGCATGAAAGATGTCAGCCCTTGCTTTGAACACTCATCTTTCCATTTTATGCATGCATAAGTATGAACCTAAAGTGTTTTTTTTTCTTTTTAAAGAAATACTGTAGAACCAAGTGTGGCGGTGCACGCCTTTAATCCTAGCACTTGGGAGGCAGAGGCAGGTGGATCTTTGTGAGTTCAAGTCCAGCCTGGTCTACAGAGTGAGTTCCAGGACAGCTGGGGCTACAGGGAGACCCTGTCTTGAAAAGACCAAAAAAAAAAAAAAAAAAAAAAAAAGAAATACTGTAGTTAGTAATATGAAAATATAATATACTATATGTTTGAAAAGGACATTTTATATTCTGTATGCATAATAATAAAAATCTCCAAAGAGGGTGAAAAAATGAAAATACTAGAAAAATAATCATAGAGGAAAATATGCCTGCTGGATTTGGTTCACTAAAACTTTTCAAAATAAACACATTTTGGTGTTCCTTTACAACTTTTTGAAAAATTAGAATTTTTACCCTATAGTAAAATACTTGTTCCTTAAGTTGGCAATACTATCTTTTTTACAATTAGAAATTATTCTCTATGGAATTTTGAGAACCACTCTGCTAGTTTTCTAGTCCACTGAAAAACAACTTGTAGTTATTAGGGAATTGTTTCCTTCTGGATAGCTTAAACCTACCTGGAGTGTTACCCTTTAATTTAGTCCTGATTTTTACAGATATAGAATAAAAAAAAAAAACACTTTTTCACTCAAAAAGTAATAATAATCCGACCTAAAGATACATTTCAAGCTCTTTCCCTAGTTGGCCTCAAGTGCCCTCTCAGGATGCTTCACTATGCATTTGACCCAGATGCCCCACAAAATCACATAAATCAAGATGCTCAAATCTTCCTGTTGACTTTACAACATCCATGAAACTTCCCAGGGAATCAAGGCTATGAATTCCTGAAAAGCCACCAGGTACAGTGACTTTGCAGGTGCATTGTGGGTCCTCCCATCGCTGTAGTGGTGAACTCATAGGTGTGTCCAAGGCCTTGGCATGAGGGTGGATGCCCAGCAAGGGTGCTGAAATTTTGCTGCATGCATACAGGTACAAGTATAGAAGGTAATGCCAAACTTGAAGGGTTGTCTGTTTCCCCTGGTTACAGATCACAGCCAGGTAAACAGAATATCCGTGATGTATTCACAGAACTATGGTCAGATTGACCCATGCATGAATGATCTCCCCCTGTTACAATGAGATGATCTTGACTAAAGTAAAATTACTTGTTCTTAAACCAGAACTAGAATTGCACAAAAGGAACATATAGTGAATGATACAGTGTAGTAGTGCCTGATTCAAGAAAGACTGGCCAGGCGTAGTGGCGCATGCCTTTAATCCTAGCACTCGGGAGGCAGAGGCAGGCGGATCTTTGTGAGTTCAAGGCCAGCCTGGTCTACAGAGTGAGTTCCAGGACAGCTGAGGCTCCAGGGAGACCTTGTTTCAAAAAGACAAAAAAAAAAAGAAAGACTGAATTCCTGGAGTCATTTAGACCAAGAGTCAGCCCAATCTATTCTTAGACCTGTTTCTTTCTGATTTTCCACAGAATTTTTCCTCCAACCAAAGATTCACATCTTTTATTTATGTAAACAACACATCTAGCACAATATGGGAGAGGAATGAAGAACTTTGTCTGGTCAAGAATGACTTTAGCTTTTCTGACCCCTATTGACCCAGAACAGCATACAAAACCACAAACAGATGTTATCAACCCATTATTATAATATGTAACAAATATGTATTATTTTCTTTTTTTTTTAATTTTTATTAATTTTATTTATTTCTGTATGTGTATGAATGTACTGTCTGCATGCAAGTCTGTGCACCCCTGTCGTGCAATGCTGCGGAGGTCAGAAGCGGGTGTCGGATTCCCCTGGAACTGGAGTTCTCCTGGAATTGGAGTCTCAGACGGTTCTCGGCCGCCATGTGGGTGCTGGGGATCGAACCCGGGTCCTCTGCAAGAGCAGTAGGCGCTCTTAACCGCTAGGCCATCTCTCCAGCCCCCATATGTATTATTTTCAACATTCACACACACACACACATGGCTAATTCACAGCTTCCAATATGGCTGCTTTCAGCAATGATATTTTCAACCCCCCCCCACACACACACACACATACTCTTCTCAGCTAGGGGCCAAGGAAGGGACATAAGGAAAATAGTTTAAGATTAAAGCTGTATGTTTAGCTTAGCTTGTAAAAGGAGCTGAAGGCCTAACAAGGTTGCTTACATTTTTACTAAAGCTTAGCTACATTTAAATAAAGTGATTACAGATTGAACAGATATCGTTAAGTGATCTCAAAATATAATCCTAACTTTGGTTATAAGGTTAGGTAAGACAGGAAATATTTCCAGAAAAGTCATTCCCCCAAACAATAAAAAACAAAAATAAAATAAAAACAAGAAAAATCTCAGATACACCATTAAGTGGACTCAATATATTATATATGTGTGCATGTCTGCATGTACATCTTACAATGTATGAATATGTAATAATAATAAAGTGAGGACAAAAGACTGGAGGGAGTGGAGTGGAGGGACATGGGAGGAGTCGGAAGGGGATGGAGAAAGATGGAGACAATGTAAATACAGTACTCACGCATGAAATTCCCAAAATTAAAAAAAAATAGGTGGAAAAACTCATGGCTCATGGGAAAATTCAACACAAAATAATGTAAATGAAAGTAGAAGCAGAAGAAAAGATAACATTTTACAAAACATTAACACTTAGTTGAGTAGTAAAATGGTTAAATATATGAAAAACTTCACTTTTAACCAAACAAATATAAATGAAAATAACAAGTAATATTGTTATACAATGTTTAACATCTATCAAAACATTCACAAATTTAAATAATAGTAATGAAACACAACACCTGGAAAAGTTTTATGAAGCTAGTTGTCTCTCATATAATTGTACATAGAAGGCCAGGTATGGTAATGCACCCCTTTAATCCCAGAACTTGGGAGGCAGAGGCAGGCTGACCCTTGTGAGTTCAAGCCCAGCCTGTCTACATAGTGAATTCCAGGCCAGTTAGGGCTACAGGAAGACCGTGTCTCAAAAAGATACAAATAAATAAATAAATAAATAAATAAATAAATATTCACAGAATAAATCTAGTAAAATGTTCTGGAACCAATTTACTTGAAATGTAAGAACCATTAAAAACCTAATTCAGGGGATGGAAAGATGGCTCAGTGGTTAAGAGCTCCACTGGCTGCTCTTGCAGAGGACACAGGTTCAATTCTCAGCACCCACATGGCAGCTAAGAATCGTCTTTAAGCTGGGCTTGGTGGCACACGCCTTTGATCCTAACACTTGGGAAGCAGAGGCAGGCGAATCTCTGTGAGTTCCAGGCCAGCTGGGGCTATAGGGAGACCCTGTCTCAAAAAAGAAAAAAACTAATCCAGTAATCTAGTATTTAAAATTATTGTCAAAAATATTAAAAGAAGAAAAATTAAGTACTCAAAGATGCTTTTGTAAAGCTTAGGCATCATATCAATTTTTTTAACATCTAAATTCCAGTATTCTATCAGTAATTGCCAGGATGTAAATGCAACACATTAGTGATTGAACTCAGGAAAGTAATCTTCAACCATATAAACCTCTGTAGTGATGTAGGAAGGGTTTATAGTTTCTGTTACCCCAGGTATATAAAATTATTAGTGTCAATATTACAGACATGTGCACCTAAATGAAATATAATTGATTTATTCCAAAGTGGTGAATCAAGGGTTTTAAGAGATGTGTGTGCATGCTTGAGTACTTGTATACAACCTCTTCCTCTCTGCCATGACTGTTAGGTGTCTGTTTAAACTATGAAATACTGAATTTGGGGAGAAAATACCATTTCAGAGCCATTCAGTTGTGATAGAAACTCAGAGAACATGTTAAAAGCTCCCCACCAACACAAACTATAAAAATGATTATCCTAACCATTTAAAGCAAGTCATAATATTATTACATAACCATGTGGGAATCTCTCCCTGGTTAGGTTACACAGTAAACTCTGCCACTGTCCCTGGAGATGTGCTCTATGTTGCTGGACAGCCTCGTTACAATCACACAGGCCAAGTCATCATCTACAGGATGGAGGATGGGAACATCAAGATTCTTCAGACACTCAGTGGAGAGCAGGTAAACTTAAAAAATGATGTTCTACATCATCCGTGTATGTTCCATGAAACTACTCTCTAAGCTGTTTAAACCCCACTTTTTCAAAATTCAGTGTGAACATGGCCGTTTGTTAGATTCTTTGAAGGGATGTGAAGTTGTCACATCTTAGACACCATAAACATGTTAGAAGGAAAGAGGTAGATACAGATATGTAGAGATAATAAGTGTCATGTGTGGCTCTATTCAGTACATGCAGGAAACAGTAAGATCTAAAACATGAAAAAGCGTAGAAGGGCCAGTGGCCTTCACAACATATCCAGAACACACACACGCATTGCTTTAAGCTAAGATTGGTACAGAGAGTTTTAATCAGAGAGAATTAGTACTGAAAATGAAAGAGAAGATAAACTCTAGACAGAAAAAGAAGCGAAAGACAAAATTATGTGAAGTTCTCAATGGCCAACTAGAAATATTATGTCCTATAGGTAATGGGAAATTCATGTACAACATGTAAAATTGAAAAATCCTTTAAAGAAATGAAATATTAAAAGTTAGTTGTTTAGGAAATTGTACATGCAATAGGTATATATCAACGTGTATAATATTTTAGACTAAAAGGAATATCTATTCTTTTTTTTTTAGTTAACTTTGAATAATAACTGAAGTAAATTTTATCCTTTATTTCCATAATTTTCTGGGCTATTCCACAATGATAATTCATTAACTTTATTCTGCCATTTCCAAAGATGTATCCTTAGGCTTTGGTAAACAGCTCAATAGACTAGGTGGGCGAGGCTGAGTCAGCCTTCCTTCTCTATAGAGAGAAGTTGCAGCCCAGCATGACCTGCAGCCCAGGGCATGAGGAACATACTATGTTGGTCAGAGCTCCCCTGGTGCTAAAGGCCCCAACTCCACAGTAACCAGGGTCCTTTATAGACATAGCTTAAGGGTTCTGCAAAGGACATGCTTACAAGAGTCCCTGCAGCCCGAGAAGCCCCAAATATGTCATCCCATCAGGTATAAAGAGTTTACTTCTGCCAGGTCCACGCAGCCTCCATGCCACATTCTGACCAGAAGTTGTCACCCACATCAACCTTGCTGAGCAATGCAGTTAGAATCTCCTCAGCAGATTCCCAGAGGAATCTCAAAGTAGGCTAGGGGTCAGACTCTCATACACCAGGTCAAAGGGTTTTAATAACTTAGTCACATTAGAAACTGCATGAACAATAAAAACTATCGTTGTAGCTCAAAGATGTAAAAAGAACATGAAATAGTACATCGACATAAAGAAATGGAAAAGGATGAAGTAAAATAGATATAAGTGAAATAGAACTGAAAAATAGGAAATGCTTTTTTTGTTGTTGACATCTTAGATCTGTGCTCATAACTACAAGTTATCCACAGCGTAGGGGAATGGAAATTTTGTCATAAAACAAACATTCTTATGCAAGTAGAAGAGAGTGCTGTGAATGATTTAAACCATGAACAATTTCAGTTTCAAGCCTGAGAAACTGAAAGATCGCTCTATGATCATAAGGGTAACCACTCAACAGTTCTGGTGTTCAGATGCTTCCTCCATCAGTAAACTCAAGCTCTAACTGGGGAAGCTACTGCTGGGCTTGAGACATGATGAGGTGGAGAAGCACAGCCCTGGGCAGACAGGAGCTCACACTCAGCTCCAGAGAACCACAGCCATTAGGAATGAAAGTCCAACAGTGCTAGAACTCACATGTGTTTGCATTTCTAACTGGTCAGTGTATACTAGCACAGCAGAAAAATCACTGGAGAGGCAGTGTTCAAGACAAAGTTTTGGGGATGAGGGGAGGGGAAGAAGCTTGCAAAAATGAAAAGAAAGTGTTGCCTATGATGGTGTGCTAGTTATGCTGGTAATCCCAGTACTCTGGAAGCTGAGACAGGAATAAATACAGCCACAAGTTCAAGACCAGCCCAAGCTATATAGTTATAATGAGTTCTAGAACAGCCTGGGCTACAGAAAGTTGATGTCTGCAATAAATAAGCAGGATCATAAGCACAAAAATAAAATATGCCACCACAGGAAGTGTCTATAAGAGCAGCATTAAGAATGTGAAATGTTAAATACAGCTCAATATTTGAATGATGACTTAACTATTTACCTAATGAAATATCAGTTCCTTGCTAAAAAATAGAGCCTTTTCTTTAAAAGAGAAAATAAATTGTTTTAAATGGCTGGCCCTCGCAGTCCTTTCTTGTTTGTCTATCTCTATAGCTGCTGGAACATAACTTAGCCATTTGTAGCCCAAGTAGTCATCAGAGATAATGATATTACAGATGCTGCCATATACCAGGAATATTCTGCTCCTCTGATAGACTTGTTTCATAGTTCTGTATTACCTAATTTGCACATTGATAAAGCATCCATAATGGCTTCTCTTGAATTCATTTTTTATTTCTACCTTAGCCACGGTAATACTGATCTGAAGTGTGGAGAAGAAAGAATGGTCACAGTGTAAAATAAAAGAATTATCTCTGTTATTCCCAGTTTGTGAAATTTGTCACTGCTACTCATCCTCAAAGTTGGGAGCAACTCATTCTTCAACCTAGGGAAGACTTTAGCTGGCACCAGCTTCTATAGTTCACTACCTTTGCCAGCCACCTTTCTCTACTAGACTGTGAGAATTTGTAGAAATGTAGACCAGCTTCCTGCAGAGTTTCTGAGATTTCATCAGTTCTTGTGTTTCTCTTGCATCTAGATTGGCTCCTACTTTGGTAGTATCTTAACAACAATTGACATTGATAAAGATTCTAACACTGACCTGCTTCTTGTCGGAGCACCCATGTATATGGGGACAGAGAAAGAAGAACAGGGAAAAGTGTATGTGTATGCTCTGAATCAGGTAATGGTGCCTATGTTTGGTGGAATGCAGGGAACTATCTTCCTTCCCTTCAGTTACTACTAATGTAGTAACTTTTTCACTTACCTTGGGAAAAAATAAGCAAAGAAGTTTGTAGGGTCCACTTAACTCACCAATTCCAGTTTGAAGGTGAACAGTTAGAATCAAAGTCAAGTGTTAAACCTTAAATATGTTCTGCTTGAAAATGTAAAGTATGTTTTTGTTGTTGCTATAGAGTTTTTTTTAACCAGAAAATACAGGATAAACAAACACATATAAATGTCACTCACCTGGCTAATAAACACACTCATCACCCACCTAGCAGCACTGGTGCACGGGTAGGGGCATCCATGGATACCATGCAGATGGGTAGAGGTGTCCTCACAGAGGTAGGGGTATTCATGGATACCATGCAGATGGGCAGAGGCATCATCACAGAGGTAGGGGCATCCATGGATACCATGCAGATGGGCAGAGGCATCATCACGGAGGTAGGGGCGTCCATGGATACCATGCAGATGGGCAGAGGCATCCTCACAGAGGTAGGGGCATCCAAGGATACCATGCAGATGGGCAGAGGCATCCTCACAGAGGTAGGGGCATCCATGGATACCATGCAGATGGACAGAGGTATCATCACAGAGGTAGGGGCATCCATGGATACCATGCAGATGGGCAGAGGCATCGTCACATCAGGGACACCAGGCCGTTCCCAAGAGTCACTGGGGTCTTTGGAACATTTCACTGGTCTGGGAGGAGACACTGTTTTCATTCCTGACTTTAAACATCATTTGTTGGGTGAGATAATACTTGCTTTCTTCACCAAAGGGTATTTTGCTATTTATAGACAGGTTAGTGGCTTTTTATTTTTAAGTCTTAGATTTTTCTTTCATACCAATTATTTAAAATCATAAATTGTGTATCTGTCTTGTCTTTTTTTACGTCCTCCCATGTTGTTTTGGTGGGCGGGCAGCTCTCTCGTTTTCTTCTTTTTTCCAAGAAAGTTTGTTCTCTCCAGAAGTTCCTGTTTCCATACATTCTAGGCAGCTTTCAAAAGCATGCTCTCTGAAGGGAGTAAGCTTTCTTTGTCTTTAGTTTAGAATAAAGAAAGAAGCAAAGTGTTGGCTGAAGATGGGCTAGGGACACAAACTGAGGATTTAAAATTTCAGTTCCTTGTCTTGAAAAACACGTTGTTTATTGTACACTCAACTGTTTCAAGAAGAGACTGTTGAGATTGTCAATATGCTGTCTCAGCCTCCTTTGCAGTTCCTAATGTTTGCTCTCAAATAGGTACACATTTCAGATATTTTACAGATTTTTCCCACTGATGTATAAGTGGGTTTTTAATAGGGCTGACTTAACATGTACTTAGAAAACAAACCTACTCCGCTGTCCTAGGGATAGAAATGTTTAAGTATCTGCCTATCTTCTCTCCAGACAAGGTTTGAGTATCAAATGAGCCTGGAACCAGTTAAGCAGACCTGCTGCTCATCTCTGAAAGACGAATCATGCACAAAAGAAAACCAGAATGAGCCATGTGGGGCTCGCTTTGGGACAGCAATCGCTGCTGTGAAAGACCTCAATGTTGATGGATTTAATGACATCGTGATCGGAGCCCCACTGGAAGACGACCATGCCGGCGCGGTATACATCTATCACGGCAGTGGCAAGACCATCAAGAAAGAGTACGCACAAGTAAGAGTCTAAAGCTGGCTGCAGGCCCTGGCCCTTCCGGGCCAGCTGGGCTCCTTGTCTTCATAGCTTTTCATACCTTTCTTTCCAATTCTGTTGGGAAACTAGATGTGATGTCTTCCTGGGTTCATAGAGGAATTACCTAGCATTGTATACTGTTATCTAGTTTATTTTCTGTAGCTATCTGTCTGACTCTTGGACCTGATCTTTTGGAAAGATCTTGCAAAAAGATTTTGCAAAAAGATTTTGCAAAAAGGTTTTGCAAAAAGCAAAACAAAACAGAACACTTTGTAGCAGCAGTGTTCCACTGTGTGTTTAATCCTAAGGAGTAGGAGGAGAGAAACAGTATGATTTAAGCAATAAAGGAGATGAGAATATGCTTCTTATATTTAGTGCCCATGTTGTTAAGTAAAATTATATTAAGCTTATAGTTATCAATAAATTGGTATATTTTAATCACATTAATTTGGGTTTCTGAGGGTTTACAATTATTTTCTCAAACAAACCTTCTTGAAAAAAATTGAGTAAGCTGGGCGTTGTGGCGCACGCCTTTAATCCTAGCACTTGGGAGGCAGAGACAGGCGGATCTTTGTGAGTTCAAGGCCAGCCTGGTCTACAAGGCGAGTTCCAGGACAGCTGGGGCTACAGGGAGACCCTGTCTCAAAAAGACCAAAAAAAAGAAAAAAATTGAGTAAATAAGCTTTACTCATAGGGGATTTCTGTTGTTCTTGTTTTAAATCTATTGACAGTTAACAGATCTAATCTATAAATTTAATTTCTTCATCTATGAGAAAAATATTAATTCACATAAATGCACTGAATAGCTGCTATGACTAGAAATGACTTTTATTTCCACACTTGCCTCAAAACTGTTTTCCAAACAAGCTGTGAGAAGAAACCAGAGCATTGACTAATTTCTGTTTACATTTCAGTGGTCTCTTTCATTTCCATAGTCAACAAAATTCTCAGAATCTATTCATGTATTGTAACACTGTGTTTAACTTTTCATAAAGTCATAATGACATTAATAGTGAACAAAGTAGAGGCTTATGTAAGTGACAACACTCCTGTCCACTTGATAAATGATTTGTTTCTGTTCAAAATTCTTCCTGACATTATATACTTAACTAGTGGCAGGCAGTATTAACCATCAGAGCACAAGGAATCCAGGAAGTACACAATAAGAATTCTTCTTCTGCCTTATTCCTTCAGCCTTATCCTGCTAGTTTAGTGGAATGGTGTTTGAAGCAAAGAAAGATTTTTAATTGTTTAATGGAATAGATTGTCATAAGCAATTCATTCTGTAAAACAGCAGTCAGTCACAATGCAGCTTTAAGCAAAACTAACCAAACAATATTCTATAGAATTCCATCTGTTTTCTTAGTGGAAAACGCTTTCCCAAGAAGCAGATGAAGATGCTCTTGCCTGTTTCCATGGGAACCAGATGTACAGATGAGCCACAATCAAGCAGTTATGGGCTCCTTCAGAACCAATGAATGGATTACCTCTTGGTTTGTTTACTGAAAAATAAAGTGAAAACGTTTATCAATGAGACAAATAAGCTTAAGTATCCCAAGTGTTCCCATCTGGTTTGCTTCTTATTTTTTGGCTTTTCATTTTGTGTTACTTAGGAAGAATATAGAAGGATATGAATATTGTTGAGTTTAGGGAGGGTCTTTCAGTACTGTCTCCTTGCCAGCAGGTTCTGTTAAAATAGTATATGCTTGCACAAACACCAAGTCCAGAAACACGGAAAGTACACATTCCATGTAAGGTAAGGTACAGATCAGCCTTCAGGCCTCCTCCTTCACTGTCGTCCTTATATGTGGATAGATGGGAGTGGAGTTGGATCTTTTAGGACAATTTCTGACATGTAGTAAAGAAGACTGTACATTAGAGAATGAATTTGATGGAAATTATTGTTTATACCCAGTTACAAACGTCAGTGAAGCCCATACTAACCCCATAACAGCAGTCTATTCTCTTTCTTGCTTACATGACATATTTTCAAAGTTTCCAGTACCTTTGAATATCTGTTTAATAGAATTGAAAAGGAGCTAGAAAGTAGAGCCAGTAACTGTGGTTTCCCTTGAGCATTAGACAAGATTACACTATATAATTATCTGTGCTCTTTCTGGAGTCAATGATGATAAAATGACCTAGTCTGCACTATGAGAAGAAAAATTTCCTTTGAGAAAATTGGAATATTTCCTCTCATTTCCACTGAGGAGGTCTCTTGGTTCCCAAAGACCTTTAATTTTAATTTATTATTTAGCAATCCCAATTCTCATATTTATATGAAACTATTTTGATTAGCCTCTTCTGACATCAAACTATCTGTTGGGATTTTTACAGCGAATTCCATCAGGTGGAGATGGCAAGACCCTGAAATTTTTTGGCCAGTCTATCCATGGAGAAATGGATTTAAATGGTGATGGTCTGACGGATGTGACTATTGGGGGCCTTGGAGGTGCTGCCCTTTTCTGGTATGTATTTTATGGCATCTGATTAATTTGTAGTATTTTCCATACATTTCCACAGCTTATAGTATGGTTGGAGCTCTTGTCATAGCTGATGTTTATTTCCTTTTGTGCTGCACTGGCAAAGCTACAAGTTATTTAGTTGATTGTAGTGTCAATGAATTTTTTTTTTTTGAGATAGTGTTCCCCTATAGCCCCAGCTCTCCTGGAACTTGCTCTGTAGACCAGACTGGCCTTGAACTCACAGAGATCCACCTGCCTCTGCCTCCCAAGTGCTAGGATTAAAGGCGCCACCACGCCCTGCTTAAAGACAGTTATTAGCTGCCATGTGGGTGCTAAGAATCAAACCCGGGTCTTCTGCAAGAGCAGTTGGTGCTCTTAACCACTGAGCCATCTCTCTAGCCCTGTGTCAATGAATTTTAGGAACATAGAGGCTGTAATATAGGAATGGGTACAATGAACTCCAATTTGATTATTTGCTGTATACTTGACCCTAAAACATAGCTGTATGGAAGATACATATAAATAGTAAAACATTTCTAATCTTAAGTTGTATCCAAGGTTTTAGAAATAATTGCTGTTTGCTTATCTGAATCACAGAAATGGATATAATAATCCCTTTCATAACCCAGGCTTCAATGACAGTAGAACACAGCAAGTCAGACTTCTGGGGCATAATGACCAAGTTTTCACAGAGCTGAAGGAAGGATTGAAATGGGATACAGAAGGCAGGTGTTGAGTAGAAGCAATCAGTAATCAGACAGCAAGATCCCAGTTATGCAGACCAGACAACCGTGCCTCCATAAAGATGCAGCTGGGAAAGACAAGATCTGTGGAGTAGACGTTAGTGAAGCTACCATCTTCTCCAGAACCCATCATATTACTAATCAGGAAACTTGACGTGCTCATTCATTCCGATGAGAGAGAAACTAGGGAGAACTGAAAGTATTTGTCAAGCATTCAAAACCATACTTTTCTGGAAGGATTTCATTCCTAAACCTATTTATAGGTATAGTGTATGGGGGCTAGAGTCATGGTTCAGCAGTTAAGACCACTTGGCTGCTCTTGCAGAGGACCTGGGTTCTAATCCCAGCATCCACATGGTGGCTAACCACCATCTGTGACTCCAGCTCCAGGGGATCTGATGCCACATCTGACCTCTGCTGGCACTGCGCAATACAGGTGCACTTTCATGCCTGCAGGCAACACACTCATACACATAAAATAAAAATAAATAATTGAACAAAATTGTAATAATGGTATAGTGTAGAAGTATGTTTTAACTGTATGGTCTTTAGAGTCCCCACAGCACCATATATAAGAATCATTTTTCCTATAATAGAATGGGCTTGGGAGATGGCTCAGTTTACTGACTGAGTCATGCAAACATGAAAACCTATGTTCAGATCCCTACCTTCCACATAAAACAAGGCATGGTAATGTGCCCTGTGATGCTAGTGCTGGGGTGGTGCTCACAGAATTACTGGGAATCACAGTGCAACTAGCCTAGCCAAGTAGATGAGCTTGAAAGGCAGGGGTGTATAAAAAAGACTTACAGCATTGGTTTCTGGCCTCCATATGCACACATATGAACATGCACATTCACACAGATATCCATGTGAGAAAATAAAGAAAAAGTATGCTAAATAGCTAATGAGAAGTGAATAAATACAGTATGGTATGTATATATACTGATACAGTAGACTGCCCTTTAAATAATGTTCTCAGAAAAAATATAAACATTGGAAAGGTATTCCTTATATTTTACAATACACATGTAGCAGGCACTTATCTATGTGTGTTTGTATATGAATATATATATATATATATATATATATATATAGCATGTGTATGCTTGTATATGAACATATCTCTATCCATCACAGAATAAAAACATTAAAGATAATAAACATTAATGATGATCACTGCTAAGTGATAGAATTATAAATCACTTACCTTTTCCTGGTATAGTTCTGTGATTTTGATGTTTTCTGTCAATAAATTATTTTAGAAGAAAAATGAAAAATAATTTGTTTTATATACAGAAGCATGAGCAGAAACCTCAGTATTGAGAGGCCATCTAGTTACATAGGGATAGTCCTGGCCATAAGGTAGAAATCAGGTATAGGCTTCTGACAGTTATTCTGACTTAAATACAAGGCAGTGGCCTCAGATTCCTTGTATTTTCTGTGCTCTTCTCTCCTCTCACTTATATTAGTTCATTCACTGGTGTTTATAGTTTAAAAGGCTGCATTTAATCCTAGTTTTTTACATCTTCACAATTTTGACCTTTCAGAGTTTTGTTTATCTTATATGCAAAATAAAGATAATAGTTTGTATGCCTTCCAAGACTATCAAGATATGCAAAACCTGAAGTAGTATGAAACTTTATACAGAACTGAGATTCCACAGTGACTAGTGAATATCCAATGGGCAGGAAACATAGAGAGAGAGTGGACACTCTGAAGGATGAATGGTTACATCCCAGGTAGATAACAGGATAATGCAAGATTTTATCATGCAACTCAGAACAACATACAATTTAAAACATGAATATTTTCTTCCTATACTTTTTCTTTTAATATTTTTGCATGGTGGTTAACCACAGCCAACTGAAACTATGAAAAACAAAACCATAGATATGGAGCGAAGAAGTGCTGTGTCTCTTGCTATTTCATTTAACCAAAGTTATAGAGTCTCAAATATAATTATTCTTCTTCCCAGAATCAGAAGCAAGGCTAAACAGACAAGTATTACAGTCTTCATGAAAGTCAACAGGGGCTGGCTAGTTTTCTAGGTGTTTTTGAACCATTTCCAACAAACTCAGAGATCCCCAAATATAGTTTTAATTCTGAGTTTACACCTGACCACTTGGTTCTACTTTTCTATCACAAGCAAGCAAAACTAAGTCTTTGGTCCTTGAGCCAAATACCTTAGGTGATTCTAAACAACCAGGGTCTCGTAAGACATAAGAAACAATCTTGTCTTAGAACCATAGTCTTGAGAACCCATACAGTACACAAAGGACCATCTCTTTTGATGAACGCCAAGTTCATGCAAGTTAAATGCAAAATGTGTGAGTAATCTCATTTTTCATGTGTTTTCAGGGCCAGGGATGTGGCTGTAGTTAAAGTGACCATGAATTTTGAACCCAATAAAGTGAATATTCAAAAGAAAAACTGCCGTGTGGATGGGAAAGAAACAGTATGCATAAATGCTACAATATGTTTTTATGTGAAATTAAAGTCTAAAGAAGATTTAATTTACAAAGCTGGTAAGCATAATGATTTTAGCAAGTACATTGAAGCAGAGGAAAATGCATTGGCTCCAGGAGATGAATTGTTCCAAGCATAGTGAACCACTTACTGCATTTGCCCAGTAACTATGTTGAACCTTGAAAACACTTTTGTTCTGGAAGGAATAGCTTAAGGAACCCAGTAAATTTTGCAAATGAGTTCAAAAAAGAATCCTCTCCCATTTCTTGCCCCCTTCTGGAGAAAACTGGTACTACAAATGACCTGAATACTTCATCCCCATGCCAACTAAGGCTCGTTTTCCCCTGATATAAGACTTGTTTTCAATCAGGCATGTTCTCTGTGGTGTTCTCAGGCATGTCATGTCCATACGTGCATCCTCCTCTGCTCTACGCTTTGCTCTTTCTGAGAGAATTTTTAATGATGTTGAACTGTGTTGGAGTGACAACTAAGAGCACCATTGGCTACAAAAGAATAACTCACTCTACAAACCTGATATAAGTAAAATAAGAAAACACTAATCCTTAAAATTAAATTTTTAAATGTCATCTATTTGTGCATATTATACACTCTAACATAGTCCTCTGACTGCAGGGTAAATGAATTGCAGAAATGGGAACTACTGACTTGGACTTTCATATGAGACAGTTTCAATCTTACTTCTTTTTAATGAAGCAATTAAAAAAGTACATGTGTAGCCTCATCTAAAAAGTATGAGGCTTTACTTTTTTCTTATCGTGGTATGCTTGCTTGTTGAATTTAACAGTGTTTCTAATATAATGTGAGTTAGCATGTTTCTCTAAAAAAAGTAAAAATGGTTATTGATTATTTTAGTCTGTCAAAATACATGTGAAATTAATAAACATTCCAGGTTGTTTCCCAACATTTCTAAACTATAAAGACTTATTTTAAGCAAAAATCTAGAAACACATAGTTAATAAATTAGAGTTCACCTGTGTGTCTTATGTGTATGGATGAGTATTATACATAACTGTAAGTAAAACACAGTCAACCCATCCAGATTCTACAGAATTCTTCAAGTCTACCGCCATTGCTGAACTATAGCAATATGGATCTGATCAGTAATAGGACTTTTTGTTCACTGATTGCTCAAGAGATTTTTTTCTATGATCTTAATTTAATGAGTCAGATCATGTGAAAGTTGTCTCCAAATAAACATTCTTGTCCATTTTTCTTCCATTTTTGCAGATCTGCAGTACCGCATCACCCTCGACTCACTCCGACAGATATCACGGAGCTTTTTCTCTGGAACTCAGGAGAGAAGGATTCAAAGAAACATTATAGTTCAAGAATCAGAATGCATCAGACATTCCTTCTACATGTTGGCAAGTAAATCGTGTATTACAGCTGCCTTATTCCCAACCGAGAATGTAGCATAGAATATAGTACAGATAGAGAATATAGTATAGATCTCAAGTCAGCCAAGTGTTTTATTTCAAAGCACACATCATAAAATAAACTTTTTTTTCACTCATTGGAAAATCAACAGGTCTGATTTTCTCATTTCTGATACATTCCCTAAAGCTATGTTTAACATCTGTTTTGTATCTGTAGATTGTAGAATAGTCAAGTGCACATGGGTGCCACTGCACAAGGCACCTTATTCACGTACTCATTTCCTTCATGTGCTCATTTATTCTTTTTATTTTATTTGAGACATGGTCTCATGTATCCCAGGCAGCCTCTAACTTTGTATGTAGCTGAGGATGACCTTGAACTTGTGATCTTTCTGCCTCTACCTCCTGAGTATTGGAGTTATAGGCATGGACCTCCATGCCCATGGGCCTTGTGCATGTTGGATAAACACTCTGATGACTCAGCTATATACCCAGATCTCATTTCTTAACTTGAAAGCATCATTTATCATCTGTGGGTCTCATCTGTCAAATGTGTGTGGTGAGTGATTAATGGCCCAGAGGCAAACTCAGTCATATGCTTTCTGGGACCCACTGAACTACATGTTTTCTGATTTGACTTTAGATTGAAGGGGGAAATCTACTAATTTATCCTCCCAGGCCTTGAGCTACTTCAGTTCCTGTTTAGAGGATGGGAGAGGCTTGGGGATCACATTATTAATCTCTAGAGAAGGCTGGAGAGCCAGTTTGAGTCACTGCAAATGCATTTTATAGACATTGTACATGTGGGAAATGTTCCTAACCGAAGCAGCAGTCTTAAATATTTTCTTAAAACATACATGATAGCAATTCATAAAAAAAAAAACAATAGTAGTGACAAAATTCCATCTTTAGTAACCGAGATTAGGACTTAGAAACTTGAATATATGAGTGGAATATAACTGAATTTGAAGAAATTTGTCCTGCTGAAGTTGGGACTCTTTCCCAGAAGCACTGCATACTAATTACTCATTTGAGGTCTCAAGAGAAACAATGCTTTTTTGCAAGTAGCAGTAAACCACAGAGGTAGAAGGCTATCACTAAAGGCAGAACATCTAGTAGATAGGATGTCAGTGACAGATTTTGTTTCCACTTCTAGGATAAGCCTGACTTTCAGGATTCTGTGAGGATAACTTTGGATTTTAATCTTACCGATTCAGAAAACGGGCCTGTTCTTGATGATGCTCTACCAAACTCAGTCCATGAACACGTAAGTAAGATTTTTTTTAATTTAGACTGTCGGCAAATGAATATACAGAAAAATAAAACCACATAGACACATAATTCTAAATCAATTGTGTATAAAGAATTAGATAACTCCAAACTTTTCCTAATCCCTCTACCTTCTATGGCTACAGTTTAAGGAAACTGTAAATGACCAATTAAAAGAACCCTTTGTCCTAATAAGCACTGGGTGTGGGACATGGTTTAGGGATAGAATATCTGTTCATGGTGGACCTTGAACTTGGACCACAGCTAACTGCAGAAGCAGTATGAATCCAGCTCTGACCTTCATAGAGGCCTGTTGTGTGAAGTGTGCAGTATGAAGGGGAAGAGCAGTGTGTGCCTCCTGTACGTAAACTGCTGCTCCAAACAAAAGACATAGAAATGGACTCAGCTGTGTGACCTCAGTCCTGCTCCCAAATTCAAAGTCCAATGTCTGAGAGTGAGAGGGGCGGAGAGGGAGAAGGCTATTATCAGATGGACAAAATCAATCAGTCTTACCTCTAGAATCAGGTTTTAAGCAATAATCAAATGGTGTGCTGTTGAAGAATTTCAGGGTTTTGCAGAAATTTTGACCTAGGAGTCAAGGAAAGCCCCCTGCAGTAGTGATATTTCAGCTGAGCCCTAAAATGGTGATTTTTCTATCCTATTTAAAGTATAAGCCAGGCGTGGTGGTACACGCCTTTAATCCTAGCACTTGGGAGGCAGAGGCAGGCGGATCTGTTGGAGTTTCAAGGCCAGCCTGGTCTACAGAGTGAGTTCCAGGCTAGCTGGGGCTATAGGGAGACCCTGAAAAAAAAAAAAAAAAAAAAAAAAAAACCCAAAAAAGTACGGAGGGGTGATAGCATGAGGGAAGGTTCTAAGATATGAAAGAAGCTTAAGGATGCTCACTAATGTAGCTGAAACCAAAGAGCAAAGGTGAGAGGGATGGCGCACAAGGCTGGAAGCAAAGGCGAGAGTGAACGAAACCCTTTGGAGTTTTGTGCCGCTGCCCAAAGTGTTAACATTAAACATGACAGTGCAAAGCTGCTTACTGATGTAGTTTGGTTCAGTAATAGGACCAGATGAGTGTTTAAGGATTACGACTGCCAAAATGTATAGAATGACTGAAGGGAAACAAGTGGGTGTTGGATGCCAGTGGAGGGTATTGCCTAAACTCAGAAAGGAAATAGACAGGTGACAGGGGACTTGGGAGATACGGAGAAGAGAGAAGAAACGATATGCTTGATGATGGATTAGATGGGGTGCTTGAAAAGGAGAATCAACCAAAGTTCCTAGACATGGCTTGATCATTTGCCCTACCCCTTGACTGGCTTCAATATCTGGTTCTTTTTTAGTAGGAAATCCTATAACTGCAGTTGTGTAGATTTAGAGCTTAAAACTTGGGTTTTAAAATCTTCTTTAGAAAACTAATACTAGTGTAAAATGTCCATGAAAACTGCCTTCTTTAAAGGACTAGAAAATTAAATCTACAAGTCAATTTTCACTCTTTCTCCCATAAACTCAGGAGTGGACATAAAATTCCTTAAGGTCTGAGTAGGACAATTTTCTTGGCGAGTTGCTTTGCTTACTTTGATTCTCTGGCATTTCAGTCACACAAATTAATGGGTAATTTTCAATGTTGCTTAGCCACACTTTAAAAACTATGCTCCTGTGACTGTTTCAGATTCCTTTTGCCAAAGACTGCGGAAACAAGGAAAAATGCATCTCAGACCTCACCCTGGATGTGTCTACCACAGAAAAGAACCTGTTGATCATCAGGTCTCAGAATGACAAGTTCAATGTCAGCCTTACTGTCAAAAACAAAAAGGACAGTGCTTACAACACCAGGACAATTGTGCAATATTCTCCAAATCTAATTTTCTCAGGAATTGAGGTAAATGTGTAGTTTTCCACTTATTTATTCTCTTAGCAATAATTTATTGAACATAATTTTTTCTATATTTTTTTAAATATTTATTTATTTATTTATTTTTATTTGTATGGATGTACTGTCTGCAGGTAGGTTTGTGCACCCATGTCGTGCAATGCCGTGGAGGTCAGAAGAGGGTGTCGGATTCTCCTGGAACTGGAGTTAAAGATGGTTCTCAGCTGCCATGTGGATGCTGGGAATCGAACCTGGGTCCTCTGCAAGAGCAGTCGGCACTCTTAACCACTAGGCCATCTCTCCAGCCCCCTGAACATAATTTTTATGCTGCAAACCCAGTTATTTTCATAATATTGGTGTTAGAGAGGTAGAAAGCATTTTTTAATTTAGTATATATTCATAGTCATAGTTCCAAGTTTTTGTTCTTTTTAAAAAAAAAAAGTATATAAGGTAAGCATTTATTCCAGTTTTTGCTTATTTCTTTGGAGAGATATGTCTCTTGAATTTAGCATTAAAAATGGATAGCGGGGGCTAGAGAGGTGGCTCAGAAGTTAAGAGAACTGGCTGCTCTTGCAGAGAACCTGGGTTCGATTCCCAGCACCCACAGGGCAGCTAACAGCTGTCCTATCTCCAGTTCCAGGGAATCCATCACCCTCTTCTGAGCTCCACAGGTACTGCACAACATGATTGTACTTACATATGTGCAAGCATTACACTCATATACTTAAAATAGGAGAGTCAATCATGCAAAATGGAATTTTACACAGAATTATTAAGCCACTGAAATTGAGACTGAAAGAAAAATTATGATAATCAAAGTTAAAGCTATTTAACAGAGATGCAGTGAATAACTTCTGTGCTGAACAAAAAAAAATTCTATTTAGAAAAATCAAAGATACTGTTTCTCTCTTTCTGTGAGCAAATCCTTACTTTGGCAAGAGATTGCTGTTAGATGATATGTCTTATTTATAACAAAAAGGGTTTACTCTAGCAGCATGTCTGTGTAACAGACTTTTAATTAATTAAACAATAATATATCACTGCATGGGAAGCTGTATCATTTGTTAGTATTCCAAATTTGAACTTTGATTTTAATTCTGATCTTCAAAAAATTCCCTTACCTTAAAATTCTACATATATTTACATGAATTAAAAATTTAGATAAAGTAATTTCATTCATATTAGGATAAATAATTCACGATTTATATGAACATCTTCCTTCATATTTTAAAAACAATACATTTAGGGCTAGGATGTAGTTCAGTAATACAGAACTTAGTTAGCATGCACAAGACCCTGGGTTTAATCTCCACCACTGCAATACACACTACACACACACACACACACACACACACACACACACACACAAAAATATGTGGTAATTAAGCACTGTTGTCTAGTTTTTCATAAATTCAAATTGCTATTATTATTTCTCTCCATTTGTCATGTCATTTATAGACATGGCAATGAAGATGGATCATGAAAAGGTGATTTGTTACTACAACGTATTTAGTATTCAAAATATTCATTATAAAAATAAAGTAATTGTATAAAGGTGGAACACAAAAGTAAAGCAAAACCATGCTGGGAAACCCTCATTACCAATGACGTTTCTCTGAAGGGAGCTATGTTAAATCACATTGCCTGTATCCTCTGCAGTTGACTTAATGGCCTTGGCAGAGAGGCAGAGCAGTAACTAGACAGCATTTCCATAGTGCACTGCTGTTAAGTTAACAAAGTCCTCTTGCTTATATTATCAATAAACAACAGCAATCAGGACAGCCACTCTTTCCTGAACTACATTGTGTGCTGGGTGGAGTCAGGAGTTGTGTCTTGGTTGCTGCAGGTCAGAGCCCTGCTCTTATCCTTAACCATACTCCTCCACCTGCATGATGCACTGTTGTTCTGCCATGTGTGTGTTCATCCACACACCACTGCAGTCACTTGGGGGTAGGTGCTGCGAGTGGTCCTGTTTCCCACCATGTATTTCTGTAAGAAGCATGCTTTGTCTTTCAGTCACCCTCAAGCTATGTATTCCTACTTCCGTGAGCTATGAAGCAGGCAGTTCCAGGGTGCTGCAACCCTGCCAGCTAACTTGAGAGATGATCCTGGTGGTGCAGTTGCCAGTGTACAGCTGGGAAAATGCAAAAACAATGAATTCAAATAGTTTACCTGCTTTTCCCCTCTGATTCTGTTTATTTTCTCTTTTAGGGGATCCAAAAAGATAGCTGTGAATCCAATCGAAATATCACGTGTAAAGTTGGATATCCTTTCCTGAGAACAGGAGAAATGGTGAGGTGATCACATAAAACTTATATAGCCACAGGGCATAACCAGTGCTATGCTCAAAGCCAAACATATAAATCCTTCTAATGGTAATTTTCAGTGATATAGTTGAGAATTATTGAGTTCAAAATGTTTGGCACTTGAAATCTGGTACAGAACGAATTTTTAAGTTTCCATAAAATCCATATTTTAAAAATGGATTCACCAATATGATAGTTTAAAAAGTGGTGCCTTTGGGATTTGTGGCTTCACAAAATAGGGTCAAGAGAGTTTGTTCCCCCTGACCATCATGTGAGGTCACATAGACACACTGTTCAGAGAGCAAGCTGCCATCAGACACCCAGTCTGCTGGTGCTTTGATCTTGGACTTCCCAGACTCCAGAACTGTGAGAAAGAAATCTCTGATATTTATGAATTACCAAATATAAGTCATTTTCTTATAGATGCTTAATAAGACTAAGAATCAAAAGCCAAGTATTGCATAAGTGATATTCAAATACCATGACTAAGTTTGTGGTAGATAAATGGTTGCACTAATTTATATTCCAACCATCAATTAATGAGGGCTCCAATTCTCCCACATTGCTAATTTTAAAAATTATTATTATAGCCATTCTCATGGATGCAAAGTGACACCTTACTATAATTAGATTTGCATTTCCCTAATGGCTAATGATAATATTTTGAGCAACATATGTGCATGCAAAAGAATCATAATGATCTTAGACAATACAGAAAAATTTCAAAAGATCTGACAGGAGACTTGAGTGTTCCTGCCACACAAACACCTGTGTTTGGGATTTTTGTTGTTCTTTGTTATTTGAGAAAAGGTCTCACTTTGTAGCCCATGCTAGCCTGAAGCTTACTATATAGTCTGGGCTGGCATGAATTTATAGCAAGCCTCCAGCCTTGGCCTCCTAAATGCTAGGATTCCGGGCATGATCCCTCATGTCCCACTTTTTACCCATTTTTAAACTGGGCTGTCCTTTGTGTTTATTAAATGGTAGGAGTTCTTCAAACAGTCTATACTCAATTTTCTTATCAGCTACTTTATATTTATATTCCATTGCATTTATTTCCTTGGTGGGCCAGGCCATGTAGGAAGCACTCATGTGAAAAGCACAGCACACAGACACATGGCAGTATGAATCCAAATACAGAGAGATGCTTTATTCACAATGAATGGATTTTGTGACCTCACCTCCCAAGATCCAATCCCAGACCTTTGTATCATCACATCCCAATCCATGGGCATAGCCAGGGAGGTCCCATGACTATCACTTGTGCATCTGGGAGGCACTGGCTGGAAATGCTAGCCCATGTATAACCAAACTCAGATTGGATTCACCTACAATTATTGGAAATTTTGTGTTTTGTTTAGGGTTTTTATGACTTCTTGCTGTTACATTTATGCTTAAGATCCATATGGAAAGAACTTCTAATTTACGTGTAGCCAAAAAGCCCTACCTACACTTTGCATCTGAATATCCAATTGCCTCACACCATTGAAGGCAAGGAATAAACCCCTTAGTCATTTCTTTATCCAGCAGTTCCTTGTTGCTTAAGATAAAAACTTAAATCAAAATATCTCTTATAATAGGGGGATGGGAAGAAACAGCAAGCTATTTTAACATGGGTTTACGCTTAGACTATTCTATGGTTTAAAGATCTAGGTTTTCAGTGTGTTTTAGGATCATGTAAATGTGCGATAAGCAACTTCCTCAACCCCATTGCTCTGCAAGTAGCTTCATGTAGAGGCTTTGCAAGACTATCAAGACTCAAGCTCAGGCTAGTCATAGTAAGGAAAGACAGGAAAGATGGCAGTTACTTACCATACACTCAATAAACTGTCTTCCACTAGAATTGAGACTTATTACAAAGCAAGGAGAAAACTGCAGAGACTGCATTTCGTAGAGCTCATTTCTTTTTTTTTTTTCTTAATTTTTATTGAACTTTTGTGTATTTCATTCAACTTTTCTTAATCAAGCTTAGACCCAGATTATATATAGAAGAGAATACAAAGAAAACTCCATGCAAACTATAGTACAGCCATGCAAATCTCATGACCCATGAGACTGTAGCCATCTTTCTGTGAATGCTACCAATATATTGATCACAAGTTTTAAACATCAAAAATTTTCTATTTAGCACTTACCATAAAAAGACAATTTTAGGCCATTTATAGTGGGCATTTTTGCAATTTTTCTGGCCCACGTTTCAAATGTTTTAGTTAGCACAAAATAAGACAACTTTTGAGGTAGATAAATATAATTTCATAAGCATTATTATGAGACCACTGGACAAGAATATGCAGGTGAACATCATTTGAAGAAGTAATTTAAATTTTGGTCTGCGTGTCAGTGTTGATATGCAGCCCATGTGTTGGAACACATCCCCTTGAAGTGCAGCTGTCTGTACTGCTGTGTTTGTACAGCAAAACACTTTTTACTTTTTCTTGTGTTGTTTTAAGTATGCAAACTCTTACAAACAAGACTCCATTTTTAAATACATTATTTTTAACAGTTTAGCTTTTTGTACTATCTACTTGTAATTATTCTTTGGTCATTCAAAGAAAATTTTATACTGTCAAATTAATGGATCCATGTTTGCTTTCCCTGTTTTATAATGAATGTGTGTAGATGTTGCTGTAAATGTTCCATATTAAAGATGCTTTAATTATTATCATGCTACAACTATGGTTATTATTGTGATCTGGCAAATTCTGGTAATCAAATAACTACAGTGATCTTCATGGTGATGGACTATGATTAGCATACATGATTTCTACTAATATGACTTGAATGAATTGCTCGAATACCATGTTACCATGTATCTTAGTTCATCTGGATAGCTATAATAAATACCAGGAACACAGTAGCATATAAATGAGAAATTTATCTCTCATAGACAAGGAAAGTGAAACATTCAAGATCAAAGCAATTTCAGAACAGTGTCTAGAGAGGACACACTTTCCAGTTCAAACATGGTGCTTCTCTCTACATTCTAAGGTAGTGAGAACAAGAGGCAACTTTCTGGTGGGCTCTTTTGTAGAGCACTAATCCCATTCATGTGGGCCTCCTCACCTGATTACCTGCCAAAAGGTCCCACTTCCTAATAGCATAAGTTTAGTGATTTAAGTCTGCACACATAAATTTTGAAATGAATCAAGCATTTAGACTATAGCAGTATGTAAAGCAAATTACATACTCACCTTTAAAAAGTACATGTCCAGATTATATCTTTTTGCGTGTATTTTTCAGATATGATAAAATCATATTTGTACTTCATTAGTCAATGTTTTTTAAATAACTACATAATTTCAGTATAGACAATGCACTTACATGAACTAAATATTTTATTGAAAGTTGATGTTTTCTTCATCTGTTAATCAAGTTATCTATTTTAATCTCATAGGTAACTTTCAAAATATTATTCCAGTTTAATACATCACATCTTATGGAAAATGCGATTATTCACTTAAGTGTAACAAGGTTGGTTTATATGTGTGTAAATATGTATGTATGTATGAATGTTTGTATGTGTATCATTTCCTTCATGAAATTAGAGTACTTTACCTTGTAGAATCACTGCAGCTTCTTCCAGCTTAGATGAGATCAGCAGATGCAGAGGAGCATGAAACACTTTGCTTCACAAAGCAGCAAAAACAAAGAGATTCTTAAATAGAAATATTTTAATCAATTGGACTAAATTGTTCATAATACCTGCTATAGACCACACTATAATTACACAGTACTTATACCTGTCAGATTGCATTTAAGATCAATAGGATCTGCTAATATAAAACTTTTACTAGCTGCCCAACCAGGTCAACTGAACCATTATCTGGATTTAAAGTTGAGCAATACCATTTTATGGTTTGCCACATTTTACTCAAATCATTCAAAGCTTTTGAAAGATATCATAGAACACATGCAATAAAATTTACAAGGGGTTAATAAGGAAGTTGAAGCAGGGATTAACTATCATCTAACTGTAATTTTCCACTGGAACATGTCCAATGAGGACAAGTTCTAGCTTTTGTTGGTTGCTTTCTTTCCAGTAACTGTCATGGTCCCTACATATACAAATCATTAGATAGATGGAGAATAAGTTAGTAAGTGACAGAAAGTTAATGGGTGAGTTAATTTGGTATATTTTATTCAGTTTAATGAAGCAATTATTTATTTGATATCTACCATAAAATATGTTGAATTAGTCACTATATGAATTATAAAAATTACTAAGCAAGCCAGGCATGGTGGCGCATGACTTTAATCCTAGCACTTGGGAGGCAGAGGCAGGCAGATCTCTGTGAGTTCAAGACAAGCCTGGTCTACAGAGTGAGTTCCAGGACAGCCAGAACTACAGGGAGACCCTGTCTCAAAAAGACAAAAAAAAAAAAAAAATACTAAGCACATGAACCTTCTCATGGGGTCAATGCTGCAATACAGGATTAGAGACGAATATAAAAATTAATGGGGCTAGAAAGATGGATCAGTGGTTAAGAGCTCGGACTGCTCTTGCAGAGGACCAGGGTTTGATTCCCAGCACCCACATGGCAGCTAAGAACCGTCTTTAACTCCAGTTCCAGGAGAATCTGACACCCTCTTCTGACCTCCGCAGCATTGCACGACACGGGTGCACCAACCTACATGTAGACAGTACACTCATACACATAAAAATTAATTAATTAATTATTACCAGGTAGTAAAGGAGACCCATTATATAAATATAAGCCATGTATAAGAGCATTAATTACTGGAGGGTGACATTGTATCTATTTGTAAATAAGGACACAAGCAAGCTATATCAAGAATTTTAATTGAGAAAGAACTTTGAAACGGACATTGTGGTGCAGAGAGGCTGGTGAATAGGAGTAGATAAAATATTTTCAGGCAAAATATACACCTTCTGCAAAATCTCAAACATAGACCAGATGATCTGCTGGAGGAATTTTACCAATTTCAGCTGAAGTAAAGAACATATAGAATAGAGACTAGAAGAAAACAAGAAGTGTGCACATAACTATATTACACTAGATGTTGAATGTCAGCATGAAGAACTTTTTTTCTTAATGGAACAGTACTTCGGGAATCAGAAAGCTTTTGAGGGCTGAAGGTATGTACAGAGCTGCTTTTTAGGAAGAATAATTTGCACTGCAAACAGATAAGACAGAGGGGGGCAGACCAGTCCTACTGAATGCTCCATCACATTTATTCTCATAACTCAAGGTGCTTGTTGCTTTCTTCACTGCACTGTTGTGTATACCAAGCCAGTGTATGTACTTAGGGACAAGCAAAGACCTGATGTTGGCCCTATGAAACAGTGTTCCGCTACTTAGTAGGTGGAGAATTAAACCCAACACTTACTAAGTATTTCTTATATCCTAGGTATAACATTAAGTACCTTTTACTTAGTGTTCATCTGATTATCACTCAATCATTCTGTGATAAAATATCCATTTTATAGATAAAGAAACTAAGGCATAGAGAAATTAAATAAGTTGATCTAGTGTACCAATGTATTTATGCATGATGCGTATGTATGTTCAAATATAATTACTTATATTGTGAAAATTATAACCAAAAGCAGGGAAATAAATACATATTGAAATAACATAGATTCTGTTTACTCAATGTGAAAGATTGCTAAAGAAGAAATAGAAAGCTTTTAGCTGAGTAACCATATTTATCACGTATGTGAGTACAAGGTCCTCACGAATGTGATAAATATGACCTAAGGTGCTTTGTATTCAAAACACAAATCTTTATGCCACAACTCATATATACCATATCCACAGGAATTCAGGAATCTGAGTTATTTTAGTCATTAAACCTGGGAATTCTTATTATTTCCCAGAATTTTTAAGAAACACAGGGCTAAATTGGTATGATCTCTAGCTACATATCAACCTGGGAACCTTAACAATACCCATCTCTAGTTTTCTGACATGATTAAAATAAATAAAAATTAATTTCCAATATAATATTCTCTTTCAAGTGCTTAAAGATATCTGTAAACAATCCACTTTAATGATTAGTCTGAATGTGCTGTGTTTTCCAGTGACAGTGAAGAACCACCTGAATCTCTTTTTGATAATGAAGTAAATATTTCCATTCCAGTAAAATACGAAGTTGGACTACAGTTTTACAGGTAGGAGGGGACAGCTTTATTCATTGATACCTTTCTGATAGGTGAATGGTTCTGCAACTATGGTCCCTGGCCAAGACAGAGCCTCTCACCATTACCTGAAAATGTAGAGGAGCCTACTCTCTAACCTTACCCCAGACCTGCTGAGTGAAACTCTGGGATGGTGCCCAACATCCATGTTAAATAAGTCTTCAATGTAATTTTTATGTACCCTGACATGTGAGAGAACCTGTGTGTACTAAATAACAGAATATGACATGCTAGTTCTAGGTCTTAATCTTCTAAATGCAAACCAAAGTCCTCAACAAAATGAGGTGTTTTTTGATAGATCGGCAGCATATTTCTGACTGCCAGTCTCCTGGGATGGGATCTGACCATCCATTCTGAGCAAAGAATAGTAAACTATCTCTCATTGGTTAGCCATTCTTTCTTCCACTGTTCATAAACCATTCTTTCTGTTCACACCTAATCTATCCAGACACTGATCACATTGGAAAAACTCTATGCTACAAATACCCTTGTTACAAATTCCCCTAGTTTAGCAGAATTCCAAGCTTTTGATAAACAAATTTGTGATATGTATGTATGTAAGTATGAGAATCAGTGGCAAGTTCATTTTAGTGTAATAATCTTATCATTCATTTGTGGGGATTTTTGTTATTTTGGTTTGGTTTTTTGTTTTTATGCTTTTGTGGGTTTTTTGAGACAGGGTCTCCTTACAGCCCCAGCTGGCCTGGAACTCATTCTGTAGAGCAGGCTAGCCTTGAACTCACAGAGATCCTCCTGCCTCCTGAGTGCTAGGATTAAAGGCATGCACGGCCACGCCCGGCTTAAAGACAGTTCTCAGCAGTCATGTGGGTACTGCGAATCGAACCCAGGTCCTCTGCAAGAACAGTCGGCACTCTTAACCGCTGAGCCATCTCTCCAACCCCATCGTTTGTTTTTTACAGCACTTTTTCTTTAATAATAAGAAACCAGGATGTGACACAGATTTGCTTCTGCTTTCTCAGCCATTGATGTCTGTTGTCTGGTTTGCTGTATCCGCTTCTGTCAGCACAAAGATTTTCCAATTTTCCACTTAATTGAAATCAATGTTTGGCACACATTTATAATTTTATTTATTTCCTCTTGACTGAAGTGCTGCTTTAAGCTATGTTCTTAGGTTCTACCAATGTCATCCAAAGACCATGAAATTTCTATGAAGACTGAACTTTTCAGCTTAGCAATAAATATAGGATTTTTAGATTGTGAAAATATAAACATTTTTAATCTAATTACCATTCAGCACTACATAAGACATCAAAATTATAGTTTGAGTTTTTCTCTTAATATAAGTGCTAGTGAATTCATAGAAACTCTTCACTTCTTAACAATGAAATTTTATTTTTAAAGTTACATATAATTTAACATTTTAATTTCAAGTAAGCAGCACTGACTTTTGAACCAAATTATGTGATCCTTACCTTCCTCAAGTATTTAACCGAGGTATCTGGGTAAAAGAATTTCCTTCTGTTTTTGAACTCCTGTGAGTATTTTTGTGGAATTACATGATTGAAGAAAGAAAAGAATGAGGTAAAAAAAAAAATTAAATTTTGGGCTGGAGAGATAGCCTAGCAGTTAAGAGCACTGACTGCTCTTGCAGAGGACCCAGGTTTGATCCCCAGAACCCACATGGCAGCTAAGAACTGTCTGTAACTCCAATTCTAGGAGAACTCCAGTTCCAGGGGAATCCGAGACCCTCTTCTGACCTCCGTGGCATTGCATGACACGGGTGCACAAACCTACAAGCAGACAGTACATTCATACACATACAAAAATAAATAAAATTTTAAAAAAAGAATAAATAAAATTTTTTAAAGTTAAATTTTGTGATATTTCATTTTTATTTTTCAAATTAATTCTAAGTTCTGCGAGTGAACACCACATTTCAATTGCGGCCAACGAGACTGTACCTGAAGTTGTTAATTCCACTGAGGATATTGGAAATGAGATTAATGTCTTCTACATGGTAAGAAATTATCTCTAAGTTAATATTCTAGTGAGGTTGTTTCTAAGTTTACAAATTAAGGTGTTTTCAAAGAAAAATATGCTAGGATCTGAAGATCAAATGCTGGGATGCTTTTTGTGTTTGTTATTTCAGTATTGTAGAATAAGTCATTTTTTTTAAAAGCCAAAGTCTCTACTTTCCTTACAGTTAGACATTCTAATTTAAAATAACTTCTTGGTGAGAAAATTAACTGTGGCACCAAATAGACACTATGAATGTAAGCAACAGATTTTGTATCATTTTCAGAATAACTAAGAAAATCATCTTTCAAGGAATCATGACAATTTCAAAAATTATTTCAAAATTCTCTTGGAAATATTTTTCTTTATTCAGTGAATAGCTATATTCTCTGCTCACTGTTCTCTTTATATTCGTTATACTGTAAGTTACTGATGTTGGCATTACCTCTTCCATAAATGACATTGTCTACTGCATTATTTTTGATTATAAATCCTTCATACCAAACTTTTCCTGAGCTCTCTATTGCAGGCTTTAAGAATTTTGACTTAACGTAATGCCTACTTAACAGATATAACTTAATATTAGGGAGAAAAAAACCACACAATTAAAATGATGATGTAGATTTTATAAGCAAACAAAATTGTGGAGGTTTTTGTGTGTGCAGTACAAATGTAATGAAATAATATATGTACATACTGAAGATGAATGGCTTATCCACTAAAATAGTACTAAGAGGGTTGATTGCGGGAGACTTTTGTTTTCTGCTTATTTTCATTATTTTCCAGTGGTTTTTATAAGGAATTTTTCTTAATAAGAAAAATGAGATGCTATCAGAATATGGGGATGCTGACAATACCAGAAACAGTCAGGAGGGTATGCCAGGCAAGCCCAGGGCATATTACCATGAGATGGCAGAGGACCAAATTTATATTTAAGATGTCAGGAGGGTACCTGGTGGTCCCAATTCAGCTGTACCATTTAAGAAGGCAAAGGATTTCTAGGCAGTGAATCTCCTGCTAAACTTCACACTGCCCACTTTTCCCTCTAAGCATTCTGCATCGGTCCTGGCATACTGGAACACTAAGTGGGGATCTGGGTCAGAGGATCAAGATGAATGAAGACTGAGATGGAAGTCAATCTGCTTATCAGCCTAGATTACCAACAGCCAGAGAAACAGTAGCCCTTGTCTGGGATAGAATTGTGAAAGGAAGCAGGGGGTACCTGGTTTCCTGAACAGTAGTGGCTGGTCCCATCTAGCTGAGATTAGAGGATTCCCCTCTTTGGATAAACTAGGTTATGACAACAAAAAATAATTAGCTAAATTGGACCATATGGATCAGGTAAATGAACTCTGCCCCCCAAGCCAGCCTGGCCAAATGGTGAACTTCTGGCTCAGTGGGAGGCCATGTCTCAAGGTAATAAAGCCGAGACCCACAACGGAAGACTCTGGCATCCTCCTCTGGCCCGCACGCGCGTGCACACACACAAGCACACACACACCCACACACACACACACAGCCTTGCGCGCGCGTGCACACGCACACACACAGAGAGAGAGAAACATGTTCACAGGCTCATGTACATGCAACACATACACAAACACACACAAATACCCTAGATATTAGAAAGGATAGTATAGATAGCAAGAGCATAATATACTTTTCAATTCTAATTTTCTTTTTTTTTATTGATGCTTTGTGTATTTCATACATCATTTTCCAATTCAGTTCAGGCATATGTCCCCTTCCCTTCCCCCCATCCCACCCCACCCCATCCCAGATCATGCATTCTGCCATAACTGTCCTGCATCTTTCTCTCAGTTTTTTTCCATTTTTAGCAATAAGTGATAATTTATGAGTATAAGCATCCTTCATGTAAAACCAATTTGCAAGCAGTTGTGTCCAAACCCACACAGCCCCTTGGTCCCACTACTGATCTTACTATTATTAATATTACTAGTATCATTAACCTTATTATAGTAATATCCTGGAGTGAAGTCTAAACAAACAATATAATTATAGCTACTTCATATGACCATTAGTAAACATCCATACTTTCTTACTGGCTTAATCTTAAGCCAATTCCCATATAGCATCATGAGTGACATTCATCTGGATGATTAAAATTTTTATGTAAGGGGGGAAGGGAAAGAGGAATATGCCTGAACTGAATTGAGAAATGATGTATGAAATACATAAAACATCAGTAAAAAAATTCAAAACAAATTTAATGTAACTTAATTCATCAATTAAAAATCAAAGTTCTGGGGCCTGGGGAGCTGGCTGGTGTTTCAAGCTTTTGCCATACAAGCAGGAGGACTGGATTCAGAGCCTCAAAACCCACATAAATTCTGGGTGGGCATCGTGGGTCGCTCTTAACTTCAATATCAGAAGGCAAAACCAGGGGATTCCAAAGCATTCTGGCTAGGGAGACTACCCTTATTGATAAGTTCTGTGTTTAACTGAGAGACCCCACCTCAAATAATAAGATGCAATAACCACCAAGGAAAAGTCAAGATATCAACTTCAGGCCTCCACAGGCACATGTGCAGACCTGCATGCTCACCCACATGCATGCGCCCGCACACATGTGTACAGCATACATCAACATACACCACACACACACACACACACACACACACACACACACACACACTTGAAAAGTAGGGAAAAAAAAATGACCCAAACATTGCTTCGAAAGGAAAGAATACTACTGAAAGAACAAGAATTTATTGTGTCTATTTTTTCCCTATAGATTAGGAAAAGGGGACATTTTCCAATGCCCGAACTCGAGCTGTCAATTTCATTCCCCAATTTGACATCGGATGGCTATCCTGTGCTGTACCCTACTGGATGGTCATCTTCTGATGTAAGTCATGTGCACTTTACCACCATGTCATTACTGCTACCTTCATTTTAAAATTTCATATACATTTACTTATTTATATGATATGTGGTGAGGTGTGTGTCACAGTGCTTGTGTGGAAGTTAGGGGACATGTGATAGTCAATTCTCTAGACAATCATGTTGCCCTAGGGATAGAACTCAGGTCATAGGGCTTGACAACAAGCCCCGCCTACCATCTGCGTCATCTCTGTAGCCCAGTATAACCTTTTTTTCGTGCCATTTAATCCTTTTGTTCTGCATGCCACGTGTGATAGGTTCCACTACAGTAACATGGAAAAGCATTAAGAAAACAAATAGTGACTTCCAGTGGTTATTTAGGATGTACAAGTTCGATCTCTAGGGCTCCTGTAGCATACTATCAACAATGAGTGATTAAAGGGGGCAATGTATTCTTTAAAGGTTCTGAGGGCCAGTGATCCAGAACCAAGGCATTGACACTGGAGAGTCCCTCTGCCCCAAGCTTTCTTTCCAAGCCTGGTGCTTCTTGGCAGCTCTGCATGTCCCTTGGCTCGTTCTCTGCCTCTAATCACAGGGGCTTCTTCTTGAGATTCTGTCTCAGTGTATGGATTTTCACCACTGGATTTAGGGCCCTCCTGAAATCTAGGGTGTCCTTACTTGTAAAGCCTTAATTTAACTACTACATTTCCAAACAAGCTCACATTTACAAGTTGGAGTTATTAGGACTTGCCATATCTTTCTGGAATCACTATTCAATCCAGTAGATCTTAGTTAATTAGTAATGGATATATACCTGAAATCTTTTGTTATGCTTGCTTCTCAATTTTTCCTAAATATTCATAGTGGTACATAAAATAACAACACTATTTACACGACTGAATCACAATATTGTGGGCCCTTTGTACTTGTGGCAATAAAGACTGTATGGTATTTAATTATTATGGTTTAGTGTCTAAAACACAGAAAGCCTCAATAAGTATTAAATTAGTGCATGCGTGATTTCAGCACTTGACAATATGCTTTTCACACAGTTTTTAAAATATTTTATTACTTTTATTTTTGGGTATGAGTGTATTGCCTGCATGTATTTAAGTGCAATGCCCACCCATGGAGATAAGAAAAGGGTATAAGATACCCTGGAACTGAAGTGACAGATGATTGTTAGCTGCCACGTGAGTGCTGGGAATGAAACCCAGTCCTTCTTCAAGAGTAGCCAATGCTCTTAACTGCTGAGCCATCTCTCCAGGCTCTGACACATTTTTTGAAAATTAAAGTATTCTCAGAAATTTTTTTTTTGTCTTTTTGAGACAGGGTCTCCCTGTAGCCCCAGTATTGTCAGAATTTTTAAAACATAGCAACAGTGGTATTTGGCTTGTAATCACTTAAATATTTTGCTAAGGACAAGGAGAAAAATAAGTGTCTGGAATTTCCCTTTAGTCCAGGAAACAACCATCAAATTGAGGAACAGATGCTCTTGCTTCACTTCAGTAGAACTTGAAACTGTGCATATATGTGTGTGTGCATATTTATAAATATATATATGCCAACCTTTAAAAAATAGTAAGTTAATTATTAGGTTACTTATGAAATAGTGGGTTCTTTTGGCATCCTTTCTCCTCTGTTGTATTTTAAACTGCTATGATAACAGCAATTATTATTATTACTATTATTACTATTAAAATCCTGGAATAGGAATATCTGGATTATTCCTTATTGCCTCTTCCATCCTGCACATGTACAAACAGATCTTTAATATATGCCAATAACCATCATTCATATATTCTTCAGTTACTGCACCAATTGACTGTTTTTCCTTTGATTTTTGGCATTGTCTAATAAGGAACTATCTTCCTTTCTTAGAATGCAAAGTGCAGACCCCAGAGTCTTGAAGATCCTTTTGGTATCAACTCTGGGAAGAAAATTGTAATATCAAAATCTGAAAACCTCAAAGGAGGCACAATTCAGGTAAGTTAAATCCTATTTTTACCTTGTGATTTCCAAGTGAAATAAATCCAGTATCAACTTGGACTAAATAATCATCTGAAGTATTTTAATATGGCGCCTTTGTCCAGATGTCAGGAACACTAATATATACCTCTGACATTCAAACAGGATTGCAGTACCTGTAAATTTGCTACCATCATGTGTAATCTCATTCCTTCTGACATGAACCAAGTGAATGTCTCACTCATCTTATGGAAACCAACTTTTATAAAAGTAAGTGGTTGTATTATATGCAGTTATTGGGCCAAATCAACGAGTATTTGTTTGGTATTTAGTATGTGTGTGGGAATCACAGTGCTGCCATGGAAAGAAGAAAGGATGGCTGTCTCCAAGAACGCGATCTAAGACACAGCTCTGCCTACCCATTTGTGTGTATCTCATCTGTTAATAACTAAGTTATCTGCAAAGTTCTCTGCCACAGACTGTTCTCAGTCTCTTTCATCCTTAATCTTTGAATCATAAGAAAGAAATATCTCTCCAGTATTGAAATTCATGCTTCTCTTAATAGTTTGGAACACAGTTAAGTTTCGACGAATTGTAGAGTAACAGTCCTTAATATTAATGACAAAGGAAAGGACTAGAATAGACTTGCAACTTTTTTCATACTGTCATTCCTTGCCAGTACCAGTTTTGAAGAGCATCTTTAATCATCAACAAAGCCTCATCAGTCTGATTGTAATCTGCTTTAAAATTCAGTTATTTTATTTTGTATTACTTAAATATGTTCATATGAAATTACAACTTGTAGGTTTGGTCATAATAAGATGATATTTGTGTCAGTCATGAACATTGAATATTGTCAGGTTCATCCTAAATAAGTATATATATATATATATATATATATATATATATATATATTGCTATCCTAATATGGGTACCTCATGCCTAGATACATGAAATGTTCTTTTTCCAAAGGAAAAATGTGATCATAAATTATTCTTATTTTTTCCCATTCTGTAACAAGGATATAAATGAGACTTTAGGAGGCAGGGACACAGAGGAAAAAGGATGAGTACCCCAGCATCCCAGCTGATGCTACTGGTTCCATTTGGAATTTAACAAAACCAGTGATCTTAATCTCAGAAAAATCTCAGATTTAACAACTGTCCTACTCAGACATGGCCACCTCTCATCGTGATTGCTGTATGTTAATATCAAACCCTGCCTACTTTTTAGGCACACTTTTCCAGCTTCAATCTTACTATACGGGGAGAACTTCAGAGTAAAAACACATCTCTGGTTTTAAGTAGCAGCAACCAAAAGCGAGAGGTAAGTACAGCTCTGAAAACTCATTTCACTTGCAATTTTGTCTAGTGATGTTTATGATTACACAGAGGGGCTTATGCAGGGACTGATTTGAAGTTCAATGTCAGATGCTGTTTGCTTTACTTTTAGTTAGTTTCTAATATGATTTCAGGCTTGTTTTTCCTCCTTAGAAGCTAGAAGAATCATGATGTTAACAATTAGCTTGCTGTGTTGATGTTATTGCTTCTATCATAATAACTGAATGTTTTCATTTTCCCCTTGTTAGCATATAAACCCATATTATAAAACACAGTGGACATCTGAGGAGCAAACCTTTAGGAACTGCTGACAGAGAATGCATGTGCATGTACAGAAATACATGTGAATTTTTTTCTTACTTTACTTAGTTATATTAAAGCATGATTTCTCATGTTGCCCATGGAGAATTTAAATGTCCCATCTGAGTGAGCTACCATGTGAAATATAAAATTCTCTTTGGAATCTCTCTAAAGTTCAGATGTGTTGTATGACATTATTCCTGGGAAATGTGAAAAAAAAGTTAATGCATGCCAGATAGGGAACCAACAGTGGACCAAAGTTAGGATACCACAAAGTCCACTTTGGTGTGCGAGTTTTATTGGATTACAAGAATATGGATGAGGGGTTACTTACAGGAGGAGAAAGAACTCAAAGACAGCTGCATTCCCAAAGCCCACTCCAGCATGAGCAACAGCTCATGAAAGCACAGTCTACAGGCAGCTCACCAGGTTGGGGAGCGCCTTTCTAGGCAGCTTGGCTGGTCTCTGTTGCTTCTTGGCAGCTTGGCTCATCTGTCTTTTCTCAGGAGACTCAGCTAGTCTAACAGTCTCTCTCAGCAGTTCCTAGGGCTTCTGTATTCTTGGGGAGGGAGGAGCCTAGTCAATCGCTCCCGTTTAGGGACTTTCTCAAGCCACTGAGTGTTTACTTTCTGTGACTGAGGAGCTTCCCTGCAGGATGGAACATTTCACCTTCCCTTGGAACATCCATATGACTTAATGACCTTCCCTCGGAGATGGAATGTCTTAGAGGAAATTACTGCCTTACAAATGATCTCGTAAAACTTCCTATTTCAAGTTATTCTAGTGTCAGCAGTCTCAGATAAGAACATACCTTTTGCTGGGCGTGGTGGCACATGCCTTTAATCCTAGCACTTGGGAGGCAGAGGCAGGCGGATCTTTGTGAGTTCAAGGCCAGCCTGGTCTACAGAGTGAGTTCCAGGACAGCTGGGGCTACAGGGAGACCCTGTCTCAAAAAGACCAAAAAAAAAGAACATACCTTTTAAAAAAGGAAAATACAGCCAAGCATGATGGGCCATGCCTTTACTCTCTGCCCTCTGGATGCAGAGGCAGGCAGATCTTTGTGAGGGATAGATGTGAATTCAAGGCCAGCCTGATCTACATGGTGAGTTTTGACCAGCTGGGAGTAAAGGGAGACCTTGTCAGAAAGAAAGAAAGAAAGAAAGAAAGAAAGAAAGAAAGAAAGAAAGAAAGAAAGAAAGAAAGAAAGAAAGAAAGAGAAAGAGAGGAAAAGGAAAAGGAAAAGGGAGAAAGAGAGAGAGAATGAGAGAGAAAGGAAAGAGAAAGAAAGAGAGAGAGAAAGAAAGAAAAAGAAAGAAAGAAAGAAAGAAAAAGAGAAAGGAAAGAGAGAAAGAAAAGAAAGAAAGAAAGAAAGAGAAAGAGAAAGGAAAGAGAGAGAAATAAAAGAAAGAAAGAAAGAAGAAAGAAAGAAAGAAAAAGAAAGAAAGAAAGAAAGAAAGAAAGAAAGAAAGAAAGAAAGAAAGAAAGAGAGAGGAAAATAATAATGGCTCACTGTGTTACAAAGAGTACTTAGTTTGTCAATGCAAACCTAAAACTGCACATAGAAGAAAATCATTGAAACCTGAAAAGGTTCATATGGATTCCATTGGAACAAAATGCTTTTGATTCCTAAAAAGTATTGTTAAATCTTATATAACTAGTTTTGTTCCTCCTAAATGCTACTTTAAAGTTCCCTCGGAAATGTTAATGCTATATTTTATCCTAAAGGAAAAAAATAAGCATATTAATGAAATTACTAAAAGCAATAGTTTTGAAATTGTGTAATCTTGCAGCAGTCACAAACCTTATCTGAATCCCAGTTTTGACGTCAATAGGTTCAGGGAATTGTTTTAGATGTGCTCCAAGTCTGTGTTAATAGTAGGAGTCCATGTTTATCTCTGTTCTTGCCAGTTCTTTGTTCCTGATGCATCAGCTGTGACCCACGAGAGTGACCTGAGGCATACCAATCATTATCCACTATAAGCCAAATATCTCCTGCTAGTTTCCTTTCCTAAAATCAATTTAAAGGCAAATATAGAAATTTGGTTATTCATGAATACCCTAAACTAATGATCTTCCAATAGCAAGGAATGGGACGAAGGCCACACTGGTTTCACTGAAGTATGGCACCACCCCAAGAGAGCATGACAAGCCAGGACACTGAAAGCCTTCAATTTCATAATTGTATTTTGGTTAAAATCCAACATACAGGAGACTGAGACCTATTGCCTGCAGGAGACAGTGTGATAACATGAAAATCACATGGGGGTGGATATACCTAGGCACATGGAGTTCTACTCATGAAAATGTGTGTTTTGCATGCATTTGTATTAAAAGTATATTTTCATATCATAATTGTAATGTATTTTAATTACAATGATACCTATTCAAGTTTTTATTTAAATAGCTGTCACATCCCAACCTCAACTGATGCTACTGTGATAAAGAACAAAGTTTAGTAGTTATTCTTCAAAGCATAGAATACTTTGGTTCTCCCTGAGTTAGAAATCCATGCCTAACCTCAGCATCTTGATTCATTGACAGTTTGCTCTTTATGTATAGAGTTCTGAAAGATTGAAGTCATTTGTTGGCAAGAATAAATTTTATGTAGTTAGATATTTAGATTAAATGAAAGAAAGGCATTTTCAAATGTAAACCCAATGTTTTCTTTGTATACAGTAATGAGATTAATTGCACTGATTGGTAGAAAAGCATAGCCAACAAGAACTGAGTGTTCTGGGAGTTCTAAGTGTTTATGGATGTTAACAACCTTGTTTAATAATTTTCAGCTGGCTATTCAAATATCCAAAGATGGGCTCCCAGGAAGAGTGCCACTGTGGGTGATCCTCCTGAGTGCCTTTGCTGGACTACTGCTGTTAATGCTGCTCATCTTAGCCCTGTGGAAGGTAAGCGCCACCCTCCCCTTCTGTCTTCATTCCAACTGCCAATAGCAAGTGAAATAAATGATTTATCAGTGCTTTGGAATATGGCGTTGTGAACATTCAGGTGATGACAAAGATAAAATGAAATACTACACGGCATCTCATTTTAAAAGGAATAAAATATAACTTACACTTATTTGGGAATACACATATCCAAAATTCCTGGAAGAGCTCTTCAAGGTGAGGAATATTGAGGAACATTTAACATTTCAAAATTTTTAAAAATATATAATGTGAACTTTTATAATTAAGGAAAATGAAAACCTTGTTTTATAGTAAAGTGCAGTTTGGATTCCTCTATCAAATTAAGAGCGCACAAGAGATTCATTCATGGTTGAAATGAATCTTGCTCTAGCCACACCACATTGTGTCTTAAAGAACAAATGCTTCTCTAGTGTATAAACAGATTTGCCACATTTAATGCAATAATTGTTTGGCTATGTGAGGAATAAATAACTTATTAATTAGTTGATATAAGGAACTCCCTAAAGTTTATAGACTTATATGTCAAATCATTTTGTAACACTGAGTGGTAATTTATTTTCTGTCAGGTTAATCTGGATATTTATAGAGATACACTGCTTAAGATGAGAAATGTAAGAATTGTCAAACAGCTGTATCATTTTCGGACAAGCTGTAATGACAGCTTTTGGGATGAATTTAATAGATAAAAAATCCCATAGAAAAGTTGAACTTAGTGTTTTTTTCCAATTAAATGTAAAATTGGAATTTGTTCTAGCATGATATATTCCTGTTTTACTCACTGTTTGGTTAAACAGTTTATGTTTAAATACATAAATGACTACATATTTATTTTTAATAAATGTACAGCAAATAACCAAATAGTTCATATAGCTATTTTCTTTCCTGGAATCACAGCTGTTACCATCCTTTCTGACTCTTTGGTAGTGACGAACTTCCTCTTTGGGGGATTTCCTTCAAGGAGAATATGAATAAGTTGGTATTGAATTCCATATATAGAATTCATGATCTTTCCCCAACACAGTATCCTTCTTCCTCGAAAGTGCTCTCTGTAATACCAGGCTTTGCCACACTGTGGTACCCAAGGCCTGGTTTATAGATTGTGTTTTCCCCAATTAGCAGGGCTTCTAATACAAACTGTCTGATGTTTTCTCCCAGAATGGTCATCTAATGCAAGCCCTGACTTGTCTGAATGGCCTTAGGACTATTAGGAAAGAGAAGAGGAAAACCAGAGGTGATATTCAGATGGGTTCTGTCGGGCTGAATACTTCTGTTTAAAACAAACAAACAAAAAGAACTTTCATCTACCTGTTTTTTCATATCTGGTTTGAAAAAGCATAAATGTAAAAGTAAACATATTTTTGTAGTAAATGTTCTGTTGATACATACTTAGGATTTATAAGATCTTCCCTTTACCTTCCCCAAAAGGTTCTTTAACACATTTTGGGCTGTCTTGACAAGTACATTTAGTTAGCTCAGACACCTTAGAGAGAGGCCTTGCAATCAGAACTCTGATTTCAAGAGGAGGAAATCGGCTCCTAGCAGTTGCTCACTGTGGGCCTTACTAGGTGAAGTGTCCTTCAAGTAGGCTCACTCTTATGAACCTCCGTTTGTAAATGAGGAAACAGATGTACAAAGAAGTGCTGCATGTTTCCCAGGGCCACAACGCCAGTAATGTTCAGAATAAAGTTTTGAATCTCATGCTAACACCCTTAACTGCCACATTCTGTGGTCCTTAGAACAACCTTTCCCACCATGTATTGTAACTGCATTTTACACCTGTAGACATTAAAACAAAGATAAAGTAGCTGAGTAACTCTCCCATGATTACCAACCAGTAAAAGACTGGATTCAAACAGACATGATCTCTAAAGCTCATGTCTCTTTTAATAGATTCCATTGCTGCACAGTATCAGCCAGAAGATCTTGAGTTCTTTGAAATATATAAAATAATTGATTTTAGAATATAGGCCCCTGGTTTGATTCAGTATAACAAATAAAGCAGAATCATACTGTACACAGGAAATTGTAGGAAAGCAGAACATGCTTCTCCTAAACTGACTCACAATGCCTATGGCCCATCACTGGTGAGTCATTAATCTTACAGCCTTGTTCTCATTCAGTATGTTATTGAAGGGGGATGTGTTAGGCCCTTCTTATTCACAGTTCTCGTATCTATTCAACTGTAATTTAAAAATATAATACAGTATAATAAGATGCTTTAAAAAAGAAAACCATGTTCACATAACTTTTATTATAATGCAATGTTATAATCATTCTGTTTTATTATTCATTGTTCTTACCATCTTACTGTGGCTAATTAACATAAATTTTATCAACAACATATGCACATAGACAAAAAAACAGTGTATCTGGAGCTCAGTACCGTCAGGTTTCAGGATCCAGTTGGGGCTCTGTGGATGGGAGGGGAGTGAATATTGTAGCATGTCACCACTTTTCCATCTTTTAAATATTGGTATTAGTTTATTTATTCAAAAATTATACATTGATCACCTACTTTTTCTAAGGCTTATTAAACAATACCCTTTTCTATAGGGTTTTCAACCGGGTAAGTATAAAGAAGAAAATTTAAATACAGAAATTAAAACAGAAAAGCAGATACTTCAAAGAAAATCTGGAGACCAAAAACTTACCTTTTTGTTCCAAACTTTAGCTAGGATCCCCTCAGTCCAGACTGCAGTTAGGTATAATTTGTATTCTCTTAATTTCTACTTGGAACACCACCCATCTTTCCTTAAAGAAAGAAACTAACATTCAGAAGATTTGTCAAGAGGAAAAGTTTAGATAACAGAAATTCAGTTTCAAGAATGGACACAAGATACAGAGACAAAGGAAGGCTGAGAAGCAGCAGCTCGAGCTGGGGGAAGAAGGGAAGCCTGTTCCCGGGAAGATCTCAGCAGCTTTGCTCTCCACTCTTCCCCTGGGCTTATGGGCCTTGCTCAAGGAGCAGAGTGGCTGGCGAGGCCAGTGCTTCACCAGTTGCCAGAGAGAAAAAGGCCTGACCATGAAGCGGAGTTGGTATCCAGGAAAAGGCCAACTCATGGCTGTTTTTGTGTTCATTGGTTCTGTTTTCATCCTTGTTCACTACCAACTAGATTCTAGCATGGAGAAGAGTCCTGAGCAGAAAAACTTCGCTAACTTGGAAGTACTTTTTTTTAATCTTCTTGAAACAGGGTTTCCCTTTAGTCCAAACTGGTCTGGAGCTTGCTGTATAGACCAGGCTGGCCTTCAAACCACAGAGATCTGCCTGCCTCTGCCTCCAGAGTGCTGGGGTTAAAGGCGTGTACCATCACGCCCGGCTGGAAATACTTTTTAATTTTTTTTTTATTGTCTGTCTTCTCTAAGCACTCAAGTGCTCAATCATTGTATTTTAAAAAAATGTATATATCAGGCTGAGGAGAAAGCTCATCCAGGAAAGTGCTGCCTTACACACGGGACTTCCACCCCCAAGATATATGTTTAAAAAAAAAGCTGGGCATGTGCTATGATCCCAGCACTGGGGATGTAGAGACATAGAGATCCCTGAGGCTCACTGGCCATTCAATTTAGCCTAAAGGGTGAGTTCCAAAAACAAGGACACCCAAATTTAACCTCTGGCTTCCGCACCCACCCTGCCCCCCCCACCACTATATGTGTGTGTATTTCCTCACATAATGTGTGATGAAAATGACATGGATGCAACACATTTTCTAATAATGAACTCACTGCCTTCATTTGATCTATTTTAGTCAACTAGGTAGCAAACTTAATCAAAATTAAGTATAGTATCCTTAGAGTCTTTAAAAAATGAATCGAGTTTAAGTAAGATTAAATTACTAAAATGAGATTTAATTTACCTAATAATTTTTTCCAATTAGAATTTTTTATTGTTATTAAACTTTTTCCATAAGTCATACATCATTTCTCAATCGAATCTAGAGTTGCTTGCCTTTCCATGTCCCCCAACTCACCTGAGTCCCTGCACTCTGCCCTATATGTCCTGCATCTTTTTCTGAGTCTTTCCAGAGTTTTTATTCTTTCAGTTCTTTTGTTGTTGCTCTCTCCAACTTGCATTGCTACAGTATGTATATATATATACAGGGGTCTCTCGGGGTTTTTTGGGGGGAGGACAGTGGAAGCACCTTGCTCCTTTCAGCTTTTCATTTACCGATTCCATCCACTTGAGGACAAAATCAGGTCTTGCTAGACCAGGCTTCCTTAGCTGAGCATGGTGGCACACACCTTTAATCCTTGGGAGGCAGAGGCAGGCACATCTCTGTGAGTTCAAGGCCAGCCTGGTCTACAGAGTGAGTTCTAGGACAGCTGGGGCTACAGGGAGACCCTGTCTCAAAAATACATATATTATAAATTTTTAATAAGATTAGGTCACTGCAAAGTCTCATCCAGCTCCCATGTTATTTTTGTTATTCTGAATAATGTGAAATAAATATGAGATCGAGAACATTTATTGATGCCTCATGTGACAAAGAATAATGAACTGTGACTCACATTTGCCACTCTGTGATTTTTTTCTTACAATAAATTGTTTATTTTTACAATTAAATGGCATGGGGTCTTTCAAGAGCCTTCTTCTAGCAAGCCTATGTGCAAGTGTCCTGACACACTGAGTGCTATCCGGCCAGTTCAGAAATCTCCCTCATGCCCTGCTCATTGTCACTAGCCAGATTCTTTATGAGCTGTAATAACTTCAACTTGTGATCATAAGTTATTTCATGAAAAAATTCACCATCATGGGTATCCCCTTATGGAATAAAAAAGATGACACAGTAGAAACAGTATCATCTAGCTGCTGTTTATTCATCTCACAAACTATTTCCCAGAGCTGTTTGCTCAATGCATGCATGATTTTTAATAGGAAATATTTAACCATCACAAGCCAAAGATGAAGTAGCAGTTTGACACATTTCATTTATTTTAATTCAGTATTAAATTGTCAATTAAAGCATATTTCTCAGTTATCTGAATGAGTTGCATGTTCAGGTTTTCAGTAGATTATTAAATTAGATTCTATCCAAAGAGATTAGTATTTATTACCTAAATTAAAGTCATTAACTTTATTATATTTTGTATTTATTCAACAGATTGGATTTTTCAAAAGGCCACTAAAGAAGAAAATGGAAAAATGAAATCCCTTACAAGAAAAACAGTCACAATTACTCCATGACCTGTCCTCAGGTTTGCCTCACACATGTGACAAGAAATTCATGAACAGTATGAAAGACATGGTCACATGACTCTATAGAACCCACCATCCTTCTGGGATTAATCACTTGGAAAGTAGCAGATCAAACATGCTTCAAAAACAGCACCAAAACATGTATTTTTAAAAGTAATAAGAACTTCTGGGCATGGTGGCAAACACCTTTGATCCCAGCACTCGGCAGGCTGAAGCAGGAGGATTTCTGTGAGTTCAAGACCAGCTTGATCTACAAAGTGAGTTCCAGGACAGCTGGGACTACAGGGAGACCCTGTCTCAAAAAGGCAAAAAAAAAAAAAAAGTGATGAAAACGATTTTTAATAATTACTCATTTTTGTTGAGTAAGTGAAATTACAAAGTGTATTAAAGAAGAATCAACAATATAAATGTTTGTATGTTAACAAGCTTCACAAAGTATTTAAGAATTGCACAGAGTTTTATGTTCATTGAAATAGTTATTTTCAACACAATATAAATTAAGCTTTATTTTCTACACTTTGAAAATGACACAGCATTTGTAAATGCCAACAAGGAAACAGTGAAAAATATCTCCCAATTCAAATGAAAAAAAAATCCCCTAGTAAAGTCCATATATAAAATGAAATAAAAATATAATAAGTCACAGCAAACACATTCAGCAGCTTTGTCTTGGGTTCTAGAGTTTGAATCGGTGTGATTGAAAAATAGTGCAATTGAGCTTAAATTCTTCATAGGATAGATGGTCAAAATAGAGTTGTTATTTAAAAACAAGTGCACTGAACCTGTTTAGACTTTTACAAAAAGCAAAAATGTTTAATTTTATATTAAGCTGTAAAACATAAAACTCTTATGAAGAAGAAATGAAAATCATGTAAAGCAGTTTCGTGTAGCGTTGCAGAGTTCTGTCATGAAAAGCCACATTTTGTGTGGGTATGCCCAAGTGGTTTCTGAACAGAACATGGCAGCAAAGATACACTGGCCCTGGGAGGCTGAAATCATCTTTGCTAAGCAGCTTTTCAATGCTACGGGTCCTCAGATGTTCCTGTAAGTTGGAGCTTTCTCAACTCCTTGGTACAGGGTTCATTCAAACCCCCAAACTGTGAGAATTTATTTTCAAAATTTTAAAGTATTTAATTTTCCACTTTCCTTATTTTTATGAAAAAACAAGTGTCCCATTTTAGTATTGTATTTTACCAAGAACTTACAATATTTAAGTAGAACCCCAGAAATGAAGTTTAAAGAATTTCTGGTTTAAAAATTAAACCCACAGAAAGAGACAAGACTTTTACATGCCCTTTTTCTTCCTGAAGTTATCATTTTAGGTCTTTGGACTCTGCCGTAATATAAGCTCCCAAGATGCTCCATTTCTAAGGTAATTAATAATGAATGAATGTACAGAATCGGCATGCGTGGACTACTGCTGTAAACATTGCAGATACTGCTGCCAGAATCCCATTGCTCTGCTTCATTTCCCATTGCAAGACCCAAACCTGTCAATCAATGCTCAGAGTGTCAGTCTCTGCTTTCCTCAAAACACAGCGAGTCAATAGAGGTTAAGTGCTGTAGGTTTGATTTTTTTCAAAACATATTTCTGAAGATTTATCTTAGGGCTCAGATTCAGCCTACCTCTTGGCTCTCCAGCTCTACAACTAAGATCCTGAAAGCCTAAGGCATAAACCTGATGATGCCAAGGTCATGCCTGGCTGGAAGAAAGTGGAAGGAAAGCTGGAAGAACATGTGTCCTTTGTTCTCACTGTCTCTCTCCGGTTCCAGAAGTCATTCTTCTGCCTGCTCCTTTTCTCCAACAGAACTCAGGTGTCTCATACTCAGTTAACATGGAGACACCTCCAGCACTCACCTGCTCAGTAGCCCCTGAAGAATGAAATTCAACATATTAACTTAACCTTTGATGTCTGTGACTGCCAGACACTGAACTGTGCCCAGTGAACTGAGTGTGCATTTCTGTGCTATATATGTTATTAAGCCCAAGAAGGAAAACAGAAATGAGGACATTTTGAACTCTTATGAAAGGAAAGAGCTATTTAGCTAGAAAAAGTTGCCAAAGCCATCTGCCTACCACAATGTTTAGTATGCATTATTCTTCGTTATCAGTAGACTATTTTTTTCCTTTTTTTATTTTTATTTTTATTGATGCTTTGTGTATTTCATACATCATTTTCCAATTCAGTTCAGGCATATACCCCCTTCCCTTCCCCCCGCCCCACCCCTACCCATCCCAGATCATGCATTCTGCCGTAACTTTTCTGCATCTTTCTGGTTTTTTGTTTTGTTTTGTTTTGCTTTCATTTTTTTTAACAATAAGTGATAATTTGTGAGTACAAGCATCCTTCATGTAAAACCAATTTGCAAGCAGTTGTGCCCAAACCCACACAGCTCATGGGTCCCACCATCCAGCAGGGGGGGCTTGTATGTTCAATCAAGTTGATCAAATGAGTGTCCAGTCTATATTGTTGTAGTTTCACCATTCACCCCAATCGCAGCCCTTACATTTTACCGTGCCCCCTCTTCTGCAGATTGTTCCCTAGGCTTAGAAAAGGGGCACAGGTGGATGAGAAGCAAAACAGTCTACTTTCTCTGGAGCTGTTGTCTTGGTCTCTAGTCAATTCTGGCTGTTTTCTTTCATGAGCTAGAAGACATCATGTTAATATCAGTAGACTATTTAAGGGAACCACAGATCCCACTTCTCTGCTGTTGAGGTCTGTGTGTGTGTGCATGTATTCATGTGCATACAAATACATGAATCGATCAAGCGCAAAATACTTCAGCATCACCTAAAGCACACAGAAGCACATTAGGAACAAAAGTTTTATTTCTTCACTTTCTGTATCGTATTTGCTTTCATTAATATTTAGGTTTAGTTAGTATTTCAGCAACTAAAAAATATAAATCAAAGGCTTTGATTTTTAAAACATCAACACATGTCCCAAACTACTTTTATTGAAATGTTCTACAACATATAACTTATTGAAAAATACGCTATACTCTATAATTTTATTTCAAAACAATAAGAAAAATGGGCAATACTAAATTGTAACTTTCTTTGTAACTGATTATTTGTATCAAGTTTGCTCCCCTAGTTGGATGAATGGAACTATATTATGTTATCTGTTTCTTAATTAAGCCTACAATAGAACATTAGTAAATTATTCAAAAACGTGTTCTCCAAATAGAAAATTATCCAAACTGATGATTCTTTTGGCCTGGACATTCTCTCCATAGCCATTTTCAGACGACCCAACATGACCTTAATCAGTTTGCAGAATTCCTAGAAATGACAGATCTCATGAACAAGTATGGACTGGCTGCAGTACAGTGCTGAAATGCACTGCACACTACTGGATAGAATACAGATCAATGTGTTGAGTCTAGATGCCTCGATACACAATATAATCAATCATACTTTAAATTATGCTGAAAATTCTGATTATGTCATTCCCAGATGATACAATGCTGTATGAATACTCAAACTTCAGTTTTAATTTCTAAAGTTATAACCATCCTTTAATATGAAGTGATAGGAACTTGTAGAAGAAGAAAGGAGTTGAAAGCAAGCAATCACAAAGTGTCACAGTGAAGGCTAGATCTACTTAGCAGGCACAAAGAGGCTGGTTCACTTTCCAGGAACTCCAAAGCCTGAGTACAGCATTGTGAAAGGTCTTCTTTTATAAATGTTTTTTTCTTTTACTTCTGCTATCCAATTTAAACTTAAATGATGCAATTTGTTAAACTTTTTTCCTCTGAGCACTAGGTTCATGGGCAATTTAGACCTTAACTATTTTCTATATCATAAATATACTTGAAAAGAAGCTTGTGGAAAGAGATATTTTTGCAAAATTTGATGCTTTGGCACCCAGAATAATTTTCCCTATAAATGTATATATGAGTAACATGCTTATATTTATATAGACAAGTATTTACTTTTTCTTTTAAAAAACCAAGAGCTCAGCTCATTTGGAAAGCAGACATATTTGTGCCAAAATAGTTTGTGGTAGAACAGCAACACATTACAGTAGAGGCTGTGGGAAGCCTTGTCAGTATTACTTGTAGGACCAGAGCTAACATCCTGTCAGCCAAGTGTTCAAGGAGTATGCTTTCCATGGCATTGTCTTTGTTGAACATACCATCAATTCCATGTGAACTGCATTTCCTGTTCTGCCCAATGCTGAGCAAACCAAAGACCCAGGCCCAGAACCTGTCTCGTGTACTGGGTGCACACGATTATCCAAATAAAGGGGCATCTGGCAAATCAATTGTTCAAAACGGTATTCTGTGCTCTCTTCATTTATTACCAAACCTCTCAAGCACACTTTCTTTTCCCCATCAGTATTCTCCTCCAACAGGGCTTTTCCAGGAAGGCTACTGGTGTACCTTGTTAATAAAACATGCCCTCTGTTATGAATGCCAGCTTTATTGAATGGATCATTCATACAGAATTTCCAACCCGGTTTCCTCAGTGGTACTCCAAAGGACTGGCACAGCATCATGCCTTGTAATGGATTTCAGAGCTGCAGCATCTTCCTCTAAAGGTTTACAAGTATATGAGCCACTGTATCCAATGGAGCTCTGGGGAAGCTGCAGGACTTTAGGTTTTCAGTGACTCTCCATAAATGTTCCACAATCCCCATACTCCTCACCCAAGGGAATATTCTAAAAACTGAAAGAAGGGGGCTCTACCCTCCCACTGATGCTATTTTTAAACTACAATGAACAAATCAACTGCACAGAATGCAGACACAACTTCAGGATAAGTTCTCCGGGCACTAGCATCCAATCAGAGCATGGCATCCGCACTCGATCTACACCTAAGCCTCCAAAACACCATTGCTTAAATCTGCTGTCAAAGGAAACTCAAAGAACCTTGCAAAAGGCCATATACTGGACTGGGTGTATACTCCAGTGGTATGTGCACAGCTAGTATGTGCACAGCCTTGGGTTCAAGCTCCAGCACTAAATAATAGAAAAGAGTACACTCCCATCACTGTTTCCCAAATGGAAGCACTTTTGTACATTTAGAAATATAGAAATAGCATTAAACTAAAATATTGTAATCTTGTGAACTGAGTGTTTTTGTTTTCATATTAAAATTTTACCTTAAATTTAGAAATTCAGAGTAAGAGATTTAACCATCAACCAGGAAGAAAATATAAAGTAGTGTATAGAGACTTATAAACCCCAGTCCTGTGGTCCCTACTGCATATGGCACCCAGGAAGTGCAGTTCCTAACTGATGGAAATAGATCTTATCTGTCATGATAAAGGGTCTGAGCTCAAGTCCAGAGTCACCCATTGTTCTCTCAGCCAAGGCTCAACTTCCTGCCTCAGACACATATGAGCAGCTCTTAATGAAATGTTACTGCACCAAAAAATGTACAAGGGTGAGTTGTCTTCACTTCCTTTGACTCTTAGGTTGGAGATCAGCTCTCCTTGTATACATTGCTATTTACATATATCAAAACCATTCTCAGTACCTAATGGATTTAGAACTTTACACAAGATTTCCACAGCCTGGAGGATTTCAGTGCTAGGAAGATGGAAACCATCTGTTGCAGCCATCCCTGCCTTCCAGTTAGTTTCTTCCCTTCCCTGCCACATCCCGGAGATGCTTCCGTTCTATCTGGGGTGTCCTCAAGTAAGGCTGCTCTGTACCTTGTGCCTCTTGCAGGAACTTGTGTGGTGGCATGTTACCTTGGTCAGTGAGCAAAGACTCAGAAATCCTTGGGAATCACAATGATATAGCAAGGGCAAGGACACGCAGCACTGTGATTATGTTTGGCTTTTGCAGATTTCAAGTTATATTCTTATGAAAAAGGGAGTGTGGGATTGTAGAGAATCTTGTGCCACAGTCAGAGGGTGAGTTTCTGATCTTTTATTTCTTTGATTTACACACATGGACTGGGGATGAAAATCTTAAATGAAATCTTCCAAATGACACCAGAATGAAAACCCGTTGTCTTCTTGAGCAGTCTTCTATTGGCGTTGCCAATCTCCATCCCTGTTTTTGGATAGATGGAGTGGAAAGAGAAAGGGAATATTATTTTTCCCTCCCTCCACAGAGCAGCCAAAGAGATGGAACCACGCTACACACAAATCCAAAGTCAGGTGTTACTTATCACAGTACACCTTGGAGGTTGGCAAGGCTGTGAAACTACCTATCTTTGAAATGTGCAACCTAATTCCTCAAAATGCCCAAAGCTTCCTGAGACTCCATGTATCTCTCCCACAGGCCTCACACATACTTGGCACTAATATGAGCAAAAGTGTTTTCTTCCCTATAGATTAACCACAGCCAATTTTCTGGCGTTTACCAAACCTTGCACTCAAGTAAAGGCGATTGCCTGAAGCAATAGTTTAGAGCTTCTTCATCCTGGAACCATTTCATGCAGGACATCATCATGCTCCTGGCTCAATCCGGAGACTCCTCCTGCCTCACTCAGGAGGCAGCAGAGGCTTTGGCATCAGGATTAGGAAACACTGGCTTGTAGGAATGGCATGGTGTGATTTACTACTGTGAAGGTCTAAGATTGTTCCTAGACTATGTATAATAGTATCCATTTTATTAAAAATAAAAATATTACATTAATAAATACCGCCCTGAAATATCTATCACAATCACTTTCAATGCACATTTCTGCATTATCATAACATAAAGTATATTGCATTGCTCAGTTTTCTGACTTTACCTCAGACCAAATTCATCAAAATGAATAACTTAAGGGTCTGTCCATAGGCCTATTACAAAGTCATTATAAGAGAATGCTTTGCTCATGTTCAAGGAAGCACAGCATTTTTTGCCTAGTAATTTATTATTTGCCCAATTTAAACCCATTTTAAGATAAAATTTGCTGCCAGGTGATATTCATGTAAACTGATATAATTAGAATTTGCTGAGAGAGTAAAAGACTATTTTAAATGTTCAATGTGTGACACAACCTGCACACAGATCTGAGGTCAGAGGTTTGATATTTTTGTATAATTCCATTTTATCTTGTGTAGCAGCTGTGTAATTTACGTCAAGGTAAATGAGCATCCTGTTTTATGTGTTAAATAAAAAAATGACTCAAAGAAGAATTTGATGACTATGATTTTAAGTGTGTATTTTGTCCAAAATTAATGTGATTTTTTTCCAAAGCATGAGCTTCTTTATTATTTATTTTTTTTAGCTCAAAAGCAGCTTTCTCTCTAATGCACTAAAGAGAAGAAACAAAAAATAAATAAATTAAGTCTGTCTCTGGCATTTCCTGTACAAGATACAACAATGAGACTGTCTTGCAAACTTGAGACAATAGCCACAGAATCCATATGACTGCATACCTTTTCCTAATGAGATGTATTAATAATAAATTGTCTGCTGTATAATGGATTAGACCACGGAGGATATAGAAAGAAGCTCAGTTTCTCCTAAAGAGTCTCAACACAGATCATTTCTGTGACCTTGAAAGGTAGGGATTTGTGTCTACCAGCAAGCAAGCAGGTCTGGCAGAGTTGACCTCACCCGGCTGGGCATCTTCTATTTCAACCCAGGGCTGCCACCATCTACCTGGAGGTGATTTCAGATTGGTCCCCAAGTTGGCTCCTGCATCAAATTCTGGTCCCAATCTTCAGATAATTTTTAGCCTATGTTTCTAACCAAACAACAATAAATCAATTAATTTGAGTAGCATACAAATATGGAGAAATACTTATATTTCCTGGCTTGTTACAAATGAAGACATAGGAGAAGAAATGCATAGGGCAAGGTGTGGGAAAAGTCGTACAGATTTTCTATGCCTTCTCTAGCTGCAGTACCCTCCAGGAACCTCTGTTGTTCAACTGTTAAGAAGCTCTCTGAATCTTGTCCTTTCCAGAAATTATGGAGACTTCTCTGAATAGCATGACTGCCAAGATACTGCTGAGGAGAGATGCAAGGTCTGTCCCAGTGTCTTACATTCCTTCCTCCCTATTGTGAACTATGAATCATCCTGAGTGAAGAAATTCTTATGGCTATTTCTCAGCAGACAAAGTAGGTCAAGAAATGTCATGATGGCCAGCTCAAAGACAGGACAGTAAGGAAATATTAGAATTTCTATGTCCCACATTGAAGAAGAGAAACTCCTTGAGGGAATTTTGAGCTAGGGACACTGGATTAAAAACCCAAACTGATAAGAGTATGCCTTTATAGTGTAAGGCACAAAATAATACCAATTATTTTCATTATTCAATCTATAGTTTAAAGGAACAAAATCACTGACTAGACAAGGGCAAGCAGGATGTATAGGAAAAGCTTTGGCAGTGATTACACACATTCATCTTGCGCAGTCTTTCCTCTTCACACTACAATGTTGGGCAAATGAAGAAAACATTTTACAGTAGATAGGCACTGATTTACAAAGGAGCTATTTATATGCTTTCTGTTGAATTTCTGGAGAGCCTTGGAGTTCCCTAAAGCCCTAGAGTTCCTCTGTAACCTAATGGGATGGAAGATAGGGAAAAAAAGAATTTAAGGATAGTTTCCAGAAGATAAACAAACATGAGGAGATGTTATATGTGAATCAAGAAAGTAGGCATGCCAGGTGTGGTGGCACATACTTTTAGCTCTAGTACACAGAAGGTAGAGGCAGGCTAATCTCTGTAAGACAGAGTCCAGCCTGGTCTACGTAGGGAGTTCCAGGCCAGCTGGAGCTACAGAGATACCTTGTTTCAAAAAGAAAGGGAGAAAGAGAGAGAGAGAGAGAGAGAGAGACAGAGAGAGAGAGAGAGAGAACGTTTGCCACTTTGTCCCATGTGATTCATTTGTTTTTGGATTATGAAATTAATGTGATAATCACAGACATGTGTCAGTAGGACTAATATGTAAATAGAAATGTCAATTAAGAAGAATGGAAGTCATTCACTTCTATGCTGGTTTTGATCTGATTGAGTGTGCATGGGTCTTGTGTATGACGTCATCACTGCTGGGTGCGGGAGAGTCGATCTTCTTAAGGGAATGATGTTAGATAGGCTGAACAGGCTCCAGTGGATAAACTCACAGGAGAAATATCTGGGTTCACAAACCATAGGCCTTGACAACTGTGACAGAATACACAAAATCCTGTGAGCTGGCAGTGGAAGGGTAGAGATCTAATTATGATTAAGATGTACTATATGAACCGGGCGTGGTGGCGCATGCCTTTAATCCCAGCACTCGGGAGGCAGATGCAGTCGGATCTTTGTGAGTTCAAGGCTAGCCTGATCTACATAGGACAGCCTGATCTTCCAGGACAGCTGGGGCTACAGGGAGAGCTTGTCTCAAAAAGACAAAAAAAAATATGTACTATACTGTATGAAATCCACAAAAATTCAATAAAAATACATTGAAAAGACATGAGCATGGAAGACATTTCATATTCAAACTATTAAAAGGGGGTAATTCTGCAAGATCTCTGTGAGTGTTATTAGATGGAAAATCAGTTTCTACCTAAGATGGCCCATAAATTCATAATGTAAAGAATGAAGTGTCAGGTTGCCAGTACCTTGTTAACAATTTTTAGAAGTTTGTGTACAATACTGTATGCTCAAGTTGCCTTTAGGCAGAATATGCACCTTTATGCACATACACCTAAGGCTATATCTGAATAAATATATTATCTGTTTAGATGGTATATTAGTTACTTTGGCATTGCTGGGGCCTAATACCCAGCAGAAAAAAATGTCATTGAGGAATTACTTATTTGGGCATGGAGGGCAGCTTAGTTCATCGGCAGGAGCATGTGGACAGCTATAATATTCACATCTCAGCAGAGGAAGAAGCAGAGCCAGGCAGGAAGTGGCGGAAAATAACACGCTCCAAGGACTTACCACCATGGACCTACCTGCACCAGCTTGGGCCCAACCCCCTAAAGGCTCCACAGACTCCCAAATAGTGCCACCAGCTGGAGAGCAAGCCCTCCAAACATCAGCCTATGAGCCACATTTCTGATTCACTCTATTGAGAGTCATTCGTATTTTTAATTGTGATAATATGGAGAAATAATTAATGAAAGTAGCTAATTTTGAACAAAATCAATGAAGATGAGTTCTGCCTTCCATTTTTCTGTGGGGAGAGAAAATGAAAGGAGGAAAGAGATTTTTTTAGCATATTCTTTTTTTATTTTGTTTATTGTATTTTTTATTTGTTATTGTTTTATATATATATATATATATATATTTGTGCAAGATTATGTTACAAATCAAAATCTCTAGATCTGTGTCCCCCTCCCTACCCCCCCACCCCACCAGAACTCATGCATTCTGCCAAACATGCTTTTCATCTCTTTCTCAGTCTTTCTCAAAATTCTCCATAAGAAGTTGACTGTTTTAGCAGAAGTTCACCATTTCAGTCAGTTCTTTGATGCAGTCTTTTCTGTTGTTGTTGTTGTTGTTGTTGTTGTTGTTGTTCTTTCCAATATGCGCCACTCCCAACTACTTGGACAAAAGCTCAAGGAGCCCTGCACAAGAAATACTTACTACTAGGTAACTGGAGCTAGCATCCACAGATGAGGGATTCCATTCATCGTTTGTTTTTCTGGGACTGTGTTACTTAACATAATATCTTCTAGTTCCATCCATTTACCTGCAAAGTTCATGATGTCATCTTTCTTTACTGCTGCATAGAACTCCATTGTGTATATGTAGCACATTTTTTCTATTCATTCATCAGTTGAGGGGCACTTGGGTTGATTCCAGCTCCTTGCTATTGTGAAGAGAGATGCAATAAACATGGCTGTGCATGTGTCTCTGTGGTAAGATGAGTCTTGTGGATACATACCCAGGAGTGGTATGGCTGGGTCAGATGGCAAGTTCATTCCAAGTCTTCCAAGCATTCTCCACACTGCTTTCCATAGTGGCTGTACCAGTTTATATTCCCACCAGCACTGAATGTGTGTTCCCCTTTCCCCACAACCTCTCCAGCACTTGGTATCATTTGTTTTCTTGATCCTAGCAGTCTTATTGGAGTAAGATGATATCTTAAAGTTGTTTTAATTTGCATTTCCTTAATTATTAGCTATGTTGAACACTTAAGATATTTCTCAGCCATCTCTAATTCCTCACTTGTGAAGTCTCTGTTCAGCTCTTTGCTCCATCTATTGAGTGGGTCATTTGTTTTCTTTCTCCTTTGTTTTTTGAGTAGTTTATATATTCTGGAAATCAATGCTTTGTCAGATGTATCTCCAGTGAAGGTTTCCTCCCACTCTGTGGGTTTTCTCTTCACTTCCTTGATTGTTTCTTTTGATGTACAGAAGCTTTTGAGTTTAATGAGGTCCCATTTGTCAATTGTCAACCTTAATTCTTATGTAGCTGCTGTCAGATTTAGGAAGTCTTTTCCTATGCCTATGTCTTGTAGGTTGCTGCCAACTTTGTCTTCTATTGCCTTCAGAGTTTGTGGTTTCACGTTGAGGTCTTTAATCCATCTGGAGTTGACTTTTGTACAGGGTGAGAGGTAGGGGTTTAATTTCATTCTTCTACAAGTGGTGATCCAGTTTTGCCAACACCACTTGCTGAAGATGCTGTCTTTTCTCCATTGTCTTCTTGGTCCTCTTGTCAAATATGAGGTGGCTGAAATCATATGTGCTCAAGTTTGGATCTTCGGTTTTGTTCCATTGGTCAACAGGTCTGTTTTTGTGCCAGTACCAAGCTGGTTTTTTTTTTAATTTTTTTTATTAATTTTATTTATTTCTGTATGTGTATGAATGTACTGTCTGCATGCAAGTATGTGCACCCATGTCGTGCAATGCCATGGAGGTCAGAAGAGGGTGTCGGATTCCCCTGGAACTGGAGTTCTCCTGGAATTGGAGTTTCAGACGGTTCTATGCCGCCATGTGGGTGCTGGGGATCGAACCCGGGTCCTCTGTAAGATCGGTTGGCGCTCTTAACCGCTAGGCCATCTCTCCAGGCCCCAAGCTGTTTTTATGACTATACCCCTGTAGTATAGTTTGAAGTCTGGTATACAGATCCTCCCTGCATTGCTCTTTTCACTCAGGGTTGTTTTGGCTATTCAGGGTCTTTTGTTTTTCCACATGAAATTAAAGACTTTTTTTTTACAAGCCTGTGAAGAAACTCTTGGGGATTTTAATTGGGATTGCATTAAATCTATACAAGAGTTTGGGTAGAATGGACATTTTTACTATATTAATTTTTCCAATCCATGAGCATGGTAGGTTTGCCCATCTTCTGATGTCTTCTTCAATTTCCTTCTTCAGGGGTTTAAAATTTTTGTTGTAGAGATCTTTGGTGTCTTTGGTTAGGTTTGTTCCTAGGTATTTTATTGTTTTTGAGGCTATTGTGAGTGGGAAGGTCTCCTTGAATTCCTTCTTCAGTTGCTTGGTTGTTTTTGTAAAGAAAGGCTACTGATTTTTCTAGGTTGATTTTGTATCCTGCCACTTTACTGAAGCTCTTCATCATTTCTAGGAGTTTTCTGGTGGAGTTTTTAGCATCCCTTAAGTAAACAATCATATCGTCAGCAAAAAGGGATAGCTTGACTTCCCCTTTTCCAACTAGTACTCCTTTAATTTCCTTAATGATATCAACAACCCCAGGTGGTAGTGTTAGTGTTATTTATTTTCAAGCTCATATAGCTAGTGTAGGGAATCAAGGGCATGAGGCCTGCTCATGTTTAGACACTATGGTCCTGATAAGCTCTTCTGACACTGACCAATGGCTAGTGCTAGATATCCAGAGGACTAAGAGTAAGCACAAAATGGCTGACACCCGATGTCTGGGGAGCCTCAAAAGTTAACAGTGACTTAATCTGTTATATAACCAGTTTGGGCAAAAAGCCACTTTTGTGTGATTTCCCATAAATAGTCCTTGGGACCAAGGACACTCACTCTTCCCCAGCAAGTGCCTCCCTAGCAGCTTGTGTGTCCTTGCCTACAGAAAATAAAATATGTCTCATTTGCCAAGGACTCAGCAAATCTTTACTTTCCCAGCTCACCTCAACCCTCCATCCCTGCCCCTCCCCAACTCAGCCTTAACAACTAGTAAGTGGTAGTGGTCAAATAAAAGTAAAGATATATTAGATTCCCTGTTCATTTCCTCCAAGGACCTGGATGTAAAAGCAATCCATTGGAAGAGAAATGCAAGCGGAGTACAAGGAAAACTCACATCCATCTTCTCAGTACTTGACACACAACAGACACTCAGCATTAATTAATCGTTGGATGAATACATGCATTGATACTCTCTATTCATCAAGGACCCAAAGAGAACAGAAATAATAGAACAGGAGAGTGAGTGGGGAGGGGGACTCTTTTTTCATGATTATGGAGACTGAAAAGTTTGTACCATGTTTTTCTGCAAGCTGAAGTACCAGGAGAGGTGGTGGAATAGGTTCTTATCAGCTGCAGGTAGTGCAGTTTAGAGCCTGAGAACCTGGGGGGACTAGCAACGCACATTCCAGTCGTATGATAAGAAAACTGAAGTCCCAGGGCGAGCTGTCAGGGCAAGAGGATGAACTCAGACCTGCTTCTTTACCTTTCAGGCCTGTAGCAGATTGGATGCAGCCCACCCCAATGACAGTCCTCTCTCATCTCACCGTGCCCAGAGAAGGCAGAGGTGCCCTCACAAGTGCTCTACAAAGCAGATGCTCAGATATAGCACTCAGGTGATTTCCCTACTTTGTTTCTGTGTGTGTACTACAGAGGATCAGTGCTCACACTGCTTCACAGACTTCTATAATTGTGCATGCCACTGGACTCATGAATCATTCTTTTCTCAAATCCAAACCTTGCTAAGTTTAACTTATCTAAAGTCTCATTTAAGAGATGAAGATATTGTGTATAAAATAAAAGGATTCGACTAACAACAAATATTTCATCTGTAGTGTAGAAACTTGAGGGGAAAAGTGTCTTAGAATCCCTTTTCCTTCCCGATACTTATAGAAGTATGAAACAGAAGGTGGTGGAACCCTTAGGAGGTGGGAACTGACTGGAGGAGGTTAGACCATTGGGAAAGTATGTGTCCTTGAAGGGCATACTGGACTGCAACTCCTTTTGTCTCTCTCTCTTTCGCTTGAGGTGGACAAGCCTCCATAGTCTCCTGCCATGGTTGGTAGGCCACCAGAGGCCCAGAACAAAAGATCAAGTGGCCACATCCTGAGGCCTATGAAACTGAACAAAAATAAACCATTCCTTCATTTAAGCTCACAAATATCTTCACAGAGGTAGAAAGTTGTTAACAGATGACAGTACCTCTGAAAGCAGACAATAGGTCGCCCTTCCTTTAATCCACTATCAAAAGCTACTTATCAGAAGGAAATGATTTCTGACAATTCTTTAGCAAATGTTTTGTGTGATGCTTTGGGCTAAGTCTGTCAACTCCTAAGCCTGGGTGTCTCTTTCTCAGCCAAGCTCTGCTGCATGGCCCGTCATCTCTCCCTCTGAAGTCCCCTGGTAATCATAGTCAGCCCCAGTTTTCATGGCAAAGTGACATTTTGATTTAATACAGGCACATTTATACTATTCCCATTTCTTTTGGAAATAAAACTGTTCTTGTATTAACAGTTACAAAGGTCCTTGGTGGCACGCACTCTGTGACTTCTGTCTCCTTACCCCTGGTATTTCATAGTAATCACCCTCCAGGTTTTCTCTGGAGCACCAAGACTGTTTTTGTGCTCATAAACACCCAGTCTGCCATTCTGTGTCTCTGCTTCCGTCTCCTGTTTAACCCACCCACAATAGCCAGGCCAGACACTATAATCAAAGATGTCCGTCTCTTTAGATGCTGGGTCTTTGCTTTACATATCTTCTTCATTAAGATAAATTCATTCCTGAGGCTCCTCAGTTTCAAGTGCAAGTCAATGTCTGAATTCTCCCACCAATCCTGCAGTCCAGGAAAAACTGGAGCAGAAGCCCTTACCATGTGAGTGTGTCCTACACTCGAGCTGTCAGTCAGCTTCCTGAGGGCAGGATGCTTGCAAGTCTCTTTCCCCCTCACTCTGCCTTCTGTGAAGTAGTTACAGCAAGTACCCATAGATATGTTATAGGTTGAATGTCACCTATATTTGAAGAAAGGGCTCTGTCTTACTGAACAGAGTTCAAAAGTTGGCAGATGCAAATTGGGAGTGAATAGCAGAACTCCCCAGGAAATATTGACTGACCTGCCTTTGATGGTATTTTTGGACAAGCATCCTTAGACACATAATACAGGAAGAGGGATGACTTTGGACCCCCCCCCCAGGGTTACTTAGCTCTCCAGTCAGGCATTTGTTTTATGTTTAAGTACTATTTCTACTGATTAAAAAAAAAGAAACATCCATTCTCTTTTATCAGTTTCTACTCAAGACAGGAAAATATGCTTAGATAAATTGAAAATGCCTTTTAAGTAAGTGATTAAATATGAAGAATGAGTCTCTCTTTTTTCCTTCTCTAGACATTATGGCATTAATATTGGCATTTTGTTTCCTGAAATTGCCTCCTAAGGTCCACCACAGCTCCTTACCCAGATGACACTGCTGCAGCTTGGCCTTTACCCCACTTATTTCCTTTTCTATAGACTTAGATTTTCTTTTTAAACTGAATTTCTCAGATTCTGGAGTTGTGATTACATAAGACAGCTGATATTTTTAAGTTCCATAGGTTTCAAAATTCACAGTTATGCCACCAGCAGAATAAAAAAGATATATTTCTATCATTCCTAAAACTTTCCCATTTCTTCCCTCATTTCCAACCTCTGTAATTGGCATAATTTATGTGGCTTTAGTTTTGTCTTTTAAAATATGTCATCAGTGAATTTAGCAGTATGTAGCTTTTGGTATCTGCCATTTATACCATGTATGACATCAGCATAGTATGTTTGTGATCCAGCCTGTGGCTCTATTTATCCATTGTTCATTCCTTTCTGTTGCTAAGTAGTATGTCATTGCATAAGTATATTTTGTGATTACATTTCTTAGTTTCTTGTCTTATCTTTGATACTTGTATGTGTAATGGATGAAGAGATTTTATTACAGACTTGAAGAATAATGGAGAATTGTGGACATTTTCATTTCATATTTCCTAGGAGACAATTTATTCCTTAAGAGAACCTCAAGCTTAGGATTGAACATATTTACAGGTCTGGAATTGCCTGGGCAGAAATGTTCTCAGATCCTACATAATAGCTTACTGCATTTACGTGATTCTTTTCCATATAAACTAGTTTTTAAAAGTATAATCAGGGATTTTGTATCCTAAAGTATAATTTAGCCCTATAATGGAATAGGAAGCAAATAGGACTCAGGGAGACTTAGAGACCTTTGTTCCTACCCTGCCATTTTTTGGTTGCTCATGCTTGGACATGTTGCTGGAATTTGGCTCTCTTAAAAGGAACTTCCTCATTTGTACAGTGGAAATCATTAGGTTTAGCTCACAAAGTTGTTATGAGGAGCCAGAATAAAATGAGTTTAAAATGGGAATGAATATAGTATTCTCCAAAGTCAAAAAGATCTCTTGCTTCCCCATGTTCAATATTCCATAAGATTGGACTCTTTGATATGTACAGCTTCAAAAATTCTGTAAAAAATTCTGGCAGCCAAATGTTATTTTTCCTTTAGATCCTAGTAACTTATTTACATTCTAACTGGCTTGTTATAACCCCCACTATAATAGAATTAATAAGTATTACTATTTTTAGTCAACATAGACATATTTTCTTACAGTCACAGTTTACAGCAAATACGTCTATATTTGCAACCATATAGGAATGACAAGCTAGCATCTGAGTTCAAACTAAAGTATATATACTAGCACATAGACAGAGACTCTGGGAACTGACTGACCTAACTTTTCTGATTAACATTGATCCTTGTCACCTGTCTTCACATCCAGTGTCATGTTCATGTTCACAATCTAGGACTTAATATAATACATTTTTGCAGAAAATGATAAGAGCCACTAAGCATTGTATATCAGGAAACTCTAGCTTGGAAAATGGGCATGAAAATAGACTTTGAGCAAAAGTAAATAGCAACCAATATACAACCACATATAATATATCAAGCATAATTTATACCCTTGAGATTCTCAACTGGAGGCATGCTGGAGGTTCATTGAAATAGTAGAATAGGATTTGTGTGGCTCAGCCATTACCTAAGACCTGTCCAAATCTTTCCTTCTATGCATCTGCTGCTTATTAGATTCTATGCCTCATGTGCATCAATCGACTGCAATGATATTTTCACTTGTCTCCTGCTGTCTTGGTGATCCAAGTTGTCAGGCCAGATTGGGTGCCATGGTGCCCAGGTCACTGTTGTCTTCTTCTTCTCTTATAACTGATCACTTGAACATGGTTGTGGCTTCTAAATTGTAGTCAAGTTAGTCAGTTCCTTCTCTGATTCACAATCTAGTAATGGACTGACCTAAGAGAGGGAATCACCTGCCAACCCACTCATGGCACATCCTCGCCAAAATGCTCTTCTACCTTTAACTTTATCTCTTGGATGACTGTGCCATTTTTGCCAATTTTTGACATATTTATTTTATAATCTTTTTGATGTGACTCCTTTTTCTCTTGTGATTTAGAGTTGATATTTTGCTTTATTCATATTAATCTCACTTCTTGAAAATCTCTGTTCCTGAATCAATATTTTACATCTTCACTCTCTCATGGAGATAATTTCTCCCCTGAATGATTCATAACTCAAATAGATGTATGGTCTCTTAGGCCTGCTGTGCAGACACACAGACTGTCTGGGTCCTCTAGTTACCTTGCTTCCTATGAATACCTCCTTTATACACATACCAACACACATGCATGGACATGTTGGCCACCACAATATGACAAAGCTAGCTATCTAGGTGATTTTAAACATATTTAATAGTATTTAAAACTTTATTAAAAGTATAATTATTTAATGACAAAGTGAAATGGATTGTGCACTGTACATATATACAATTTATTGCGTGTTTATTTTCTCTCAATGAATCTATTAAAGGAAAAAATTAAAATTGTATACTTAAAAGCAGGAGTCTGTGTTAGGACCAGAGCTGGAATTCAGTCAAATATCATGTAGAATAAGGCAGTTAGGAAAGGGAAAAGACAAAAAACGGGAAAGAACAGGAGCCAAATTGCAAAGAAATATGGCAGGAAAAGCCCAGGCTAGAGTCAGAAAAAGAATCAAGGATCAAGAGAAAATTGTGTTTCTAGGTATAATGTGGCAACTTTATTTAAATGCTCTCCTGGATGTGTGTAGACATCTTGCATATGGGTGGGCCTGGGGTGGCTAATGGCTACAAGTAAGTCTCACAGGGCTGCGTGTACACATCCAGGCTTCTAGGCATCCCTTTAAAATATCAGTCTTGGAGGAAGCAGCAGCCTCTTTTATTGTGAGGCAGACTTGCAAACATACCTAGTATCATGAAGTCTGTTGCCATCACAGATCATGGATGTGAACAGGGATCTCTACACTTAAGCTGGTGGAGGCCTGAATGAACCTCAAACAACAAGATCTAATAGCAGCGGGGATGGATCTTCAAACATAGCAAGAAATATTTCAAGGTACTCAGAGATGTTAGTTTAAGACCCCCAGAACCCACTTTAAAATCCCAAGCATAGTGGTATGCACCTATATCCTAAGTGGCAGTGAAATGGACAACAGAGATAGGTCATTTCTGGAAGCTCACAGGGCAGTTAACCTGGCTTTCATGGCAAAATGCCAACTCAATGAGAGACCCTGTCTCAAATAAATGGTGAAAGACATCGGAGGAACTATACCCAAGGTTGTCCTAGGACCTCTGCAAATTCACGGTACAGAGAAAGAGGGAGGGAGGGAGGGAGAGATAGAAAGACAGAGAGATGGAGAGACAGAAACAGAGAGAAATGAGAGACCTACACATAAAGTTGGTAACATTCAAAGGAAGACACTTGGGCATTTTCATGAATGGAACCTCACACTCAGAGACAGATATTCAACAATTCAAAAAGGGCTTTAAAACTGCCAGTTTGGGGACTAGAGAGATGCCTCAGTGGTTAAGAGTGCTGACTGTTCTTGCAGAGGACCAGGGTTTGAGTCCCAGCACCCACATGATGGCTAACAACCATCTGTAACTCCAGTGCCAGGGGATCTGGTGCTTTCTTCTGGCCTCTGAGGGCATTTGGTGACACAGGTGCACTACATAAATGCAGACAGATGATACATTCATACATATAAAATTAATATAATAAAATATTTGTTAAAAAACCTGTCAGTTCACCTGCAATGTAAGCCTTAAAGAAAAGCACATCTAACCTTTTGACTCTGGATCTGGACATCGTAATCTACAAAGTTCTCACTTGATAACCATGTAATCAAATTACAAAAAATACAATGCTTTAAGTAAGTTTAAGACTAGTATTGTGCCATATTCATAGTTATCCTGAATTGCAAGTCTTCATTTATTTACAGAACTAGGGTATTAAAATACTGTAAGCTAAACTAAGGAGATGGTTCAGCAGGTAAAGAACTTGCCATGCAAGCATAAGGACCTGAATTTGAATCCCTAAAACCCACTTAAAGCCAGACTCAAAAGTGCTCATCTTCAATCCAGTGCTCTCAAAGCAACATGGAAGGCAGAGAGGGGAATCCCCAGAAGTTTGCAGGCCAGTCAGTCTCTGGTGTACACAGAACAGAAGGGAACAACAAAGAGACTCAGCTTTAACTAGGTGAAGACAAGGACCAACATTCAAGGTTGTCTTCTGATCTCCACATGTCTACATGTGCACTGTGACATACATGTACCTGTACACACACATTATTGGAAAAATGTCCCTTCATGGTAGCCCATGTTCCCCTCTGGGAATTCTTCTTCTCACTAATATAAGAATGGACTCAAAGGGAAGCTTGAGGACAATTTATTAAAGTTTAAAAGAAAACCCACAGGGCAGGCAAGCTATGATTCTCAGCAGCTGTCATGCAATGCCCATAGAGGTAAAAATAGGGAGTTGGAGGCTCTGAAACTGGAGTTACAGTAGTTGTCAGCTACCATGTGGGTGCTGGGAACCAAAACTCTGTCCTCTGCAAGAGCAGCCAGCACTCTTAACTCCTGACCCATCTCTCCAGCTCCAGATAATTATTTTTAGAACAGTTCATAATGAGTCTAAAGAAACCCGTTTAGAGTGGGAGGAAACCTTGACCACAGATACATCTGACAAAGCACTGATTTCCAGAGTATATAAACTACTCAAAAAAAAAGAGAAAGAAAGCAAATGAATCACTCAAAAGATGGAGCAAAGAGACTTCACAAGTGAGGAATTAGAGATGGCTGAGAAACATCTTAAAAAGTGTTCAATGTCACTAATAATTAGGGAAATGCAAATTAAAACCACTTTAAGATATCATCTCACACTCATAAGACTGGCTAGGATCAAGAAAACAAATGACACCAAGTGCTGGAGAGGTTGTGGGGAAAGGGGAACCCTCATCCTTTGCTGGTAGGAATGTAAACTTGTATAGCCACTATGGAAAGCAGTGTGGAGAACCCTTGGAAGACTCAAAATGAGCTTACCACCTGACCCAGTCATACCACTCCTGGGTATATACCCACAAGACTCATCTTACCGCAGAGATACATGCACAGCCATGTTTATTGCAGCTCTGTTCACAATAGCAAAAATCTGGACCCAACCCAAATGCTCCTCAACTGACGAGTGGATAGAGAAAATGTGGTACATCTATACAATGGAGTTCTATGCAGCAGTAAAAAAGACAACATCATGAACTTTGCAGGTAAATGGATGGAACTAGAAGATATTATGTTAAGTGAAGTAACACAGTCCCAGAAAAACAAACAACGAATGGTATACCTCATCTGTGGATGCTAGCACCAATAACCTAGTTATAAATATTTCTTGTTGGGAGTGATGCATATTGGAAAGAACAACAACAACAACAACAACGGAAAAGACTGCATCAAAGAACTGACTGAAACAGTGAATCTGGTGGGGTGAAGGAGTTGAGGGGAACATGGGTCTATATTCGATTTGTAACATAATCTTGTATCAAAAATATATAAAAAACAATAAATTTTAAAAAAGACTGGGAGGTGGAATGGCCAAGTCAACCTCACCTCCCAAAATACTTTAATTTTCATGTTAGAAAAAAAAGAGGGAAAGTCTTGAGTCCAAAAGAAAATGAATTTGACTGTGGCAGACGCAGGGCAAAGTGTGCTTTGGGAAACACACATGCACAATAAAAGTTGTTTTTTAGCATCAAAAACAAAGAAAGAAACTGTCTAGATGTTCCCGCATTCCGCCAAAGGGCACAAAGAGACTGCTTCATATTCTTTTCTCACATAGAGTATGATTTCAGCTGCAACAAGATCCCCAAAGACAGGATTTTTGTAATGTCAAAGGTGCTGGTGACAGCCATTGAAAATAACCAATGTGAGTTCTGACCGTGGTGCTTAGCACATTAATTTGCACATCGTAGTTGCTGGATAAACATATGACACAACAGATAAGTTTAAAAAGTAATTATTGCAAGATTCTCCCCCAAATCCAAATGAAGAATTATGATAAGAATGAGAATTTGTGGAAAAGAGAGATCAAAGTCGAGAGAAGAGAATTACAAAGGAAGGCTAGAGAAGTGTTGGAAGACTGAAATAAGCCAGGCGGGGAGCTGTCGTTTCTCCAAATAACATGGCAGATACCCAGAAGCAGAAAGTCTCAGATGGCAATTAAGACTGAGATTACTGACTCACAAAAAGTTTAGACTCCCCTAAGATTTTTTTCCCAACTTCACAGAACTCATTCTTTTGATGTGTAAATAAATTTCACTGGGCTATCAATCAAATAAATGCTAATGGCAATATTGGCTCTGTTTGGATTTCTTAATGTTAAATATTTGAAATGTGTTTCTACCTGAAAGGAAAACTCCAATCTAAAAGGTAGAATCAAAATTACTTCAAACAAAATAGAAATTAATGTCATCCATGAAATGGACTTAAATGTAAAAACAGCTGAGAAAGAAGGGATCTTGGCTTGGGGGGAAGGGGATAAAAACTAATGGATAAAAGATTGTTTGTTCTCAGCATAAGCCTTCAAAGAAAAAAATCATGTTGATCATCTTGAGTGTTATGAGTGTGTCAAACTGAAAAAGACGCTTTATTGGGTTAGACTAGAACTTACCAAATCAGCAAGGAATAAGGCCTTGGACAACAAGGGCTTTGCAAGTCAAAATTAGAAGGCAAAGGGGATGCTGGGTAACTAGGAAGTCAATTCTACAGGGAAGGAGGTAGAGTACACAAAGAGGCCAAGATGGGAATTTACATAACTCTTAAAACTCGTAAAAAATGAATCATGTTCATTTTTTTCCATTCTCCACTGTAGGGACCTCAAACACTTTGTTATTGAGATCTCCAGGATCTCTGGAATTTCTTTATATCATTTCACTTAGCTATACTTTGGCCTACACTAATTTAAATAAGATGGATTTTTTTTTCCTCTTGAATAGCAACTGATCTCCCATTGAGATAAAGTTTTCCAGAGAGAGAAGATCAGATAGGTATAAGCTGCCTTGATCCACCATATAACAAGTTCCTTGAAAAACATAATCTAAAGTACATATGACCAATGTTTCCCCTTCATTGATGTTTTCCATTCTCTAAGACATGGACTTCTTGTTTTCTTGGTTCTTATTGAACAAAGACATTAGTCATTAGTTGAGCAAAGATTTTTTTTTTTTTTGCTAATAAAATGAATGTTTATCGTCCGTCAATTCTAGTGCCAGGCTCTATCTTAGGGACTGTGAATGAAAGAAGTCAATGACACATGTTCACTGTCTTTAAGGATTTCCCATAGGAGAGAGAAATTTGTGTTACTGATAATCTAGTATAAGGCATAGGAACCTGCTCAAACTAGCTCAAGAGAAAGTTTAAGAGGGCACAGCTGCATTTCATGGACTGAAATGTAGAAAGGGGGCATAGATCTCCAGAATAACTGGAAAAGGGAAATAGAAGATGAAAAATTCTCTCTCTCTCTCTCTCTCTCTCTCTCTCTCTCTCTCTCTCCCTCCCTCCCTCCCTTCCTCCTTCACACCCTCCCATCTCTGTACCTTGATTTTCTACAAATAACTACAGATTGGATTTTTATATACTTATTTAAAAGTATGGTTGTGAGTGAGGTATGGCTCTGCATGCTTTTTCATCTCAGCATTTGGGAAGCAGATGCACACAGATTGGATCTCTGTAAGATGGAGGCCATCTGGGTTTACATAGTGAGTTCTAGGCCAGCTGGAGCTGTGGGAAGATCCTGTCTCATAAAAACCGAAGAAGAATGCTGGGCATGGTGGCACACGCCTTTAATCCTAGCACTTGGGAGGCAGAGGCAGGAGGATCTTTGTGAGTTCAAGACCAGCCTGGTCTACAGAGAGAGTTCCAGGACAGCTGGGGCTACAGGGAAACCCTGTCTCAAAAAGACCAAGGGAAAAAAAAAAAAAAACAAAGAAGAGGAGGAGGAGGAGGAGGAGGAGGAAGAATAGCAAGTTCACATAAATTCCTATTCCATATAGTCAGGAAAAAACTCAAGAATATATCTGTCTAGAGCACAAATTCCTGGAAGAAAGACTCTAATTCAACTTTGTCTATCTATGTGGCCGCAACACAAGGTTATGTGACTCCACGATTTCTAGAGGCAAAGCTCTGAGAAAGCCCCATGGGTATAGTAAGCATATTACTTAGCATGTGTGCCACACATCAAAACACAAATAAGGATATTCAAGCCCCATAGAGTAAGAGCAGGAATGTGAATATAGTCGTTGTAGGTAAATGGAGAGGACAGGGATGTGGGGAACATGGGATTATTTTATGCTTTATTTTTTTTGCCTTAGGTATTTCTCTTATTTATAGACACCATGAAACTCAGCCCACTGGCTACAAATGGGAGGTTAGTCAGGCACAGTGCCGTCTCAGCTTCCTTCAATTGTGTCTTAGGTTCATTCAGTGAGATTGTTGAAGTCAGTGATTACTTTATTTCAAATTTTCCAGACTTTACATAAGATTTCAATTTCACTGTCCTTTTCAGGTCCAAGGAAAAGAATACAAAGCCATAAGGAAATTAATTCCAGTGTAGTAATCATGTATTAGGAACTTTTTCTTTGACAGCTATAAACCAGATTCTTATGATATAAATAGCAAGATTTCAGAGATTCAGGATTTGCTCAAGAATGTGAAGTACACACATAACTAAACTTATCACACCGTACTAAAGACAAAAGATAATTTGGGTTGGTAAGATGGTTCTGCAGGTAAAGGCACTTGCTCCGAAATCCTGGACAGCTGCATTCGAACCCCAGAACCCATATAAAGGACAACTGCACAAATTTTTCATCTGCCCTCCACACATGCAGTCAACAAAAGGATTGCATACTGAGGCAGACAGGAGAATCAAAGTCTATTTTAAATATAGATATTAAGATGAATTACAAAAATGCAGAATAGTGTTACTCTTTACATGGGTTGTTTCATAGTGGAAAAATAGTGATTTTTTTCATAAAATATCTGACATTTATGTTACTGTGTGATAGTTACTCTTATTAAAATTTAATATATAATGAGATTGGAGAGATGCCTCAACAGTTAAGAGCACTGTCTGTTCTTGCAGAGGACCTGGATTTGGTTCCCAGCATCCACAGGGCAGCTAACGACTGCCATAAAACTCCAGTTCCATAGGATCTGATGCTGTTTTATGACCTCTGGGGGCATTGCACAACATGGGTGCATTTACATACATGAAGGCAAAACACTCATACACATAAAATAAAAATAATAAAATACTTTACATAATATAAATATCTGACATGTGTGCTTTAATGTTTTATATGGCCTGGTGGTTTAAATGAAAGGTGTCCCCCATAGGTTCGAGTGTTTTAACACTCAGTCCCCAGCTGGTGGTGTGTTTGGGAGGTCACAGAATCTTTAGGACATGTAGCCTTCCTAGAGAAGGTGTGTCACTGGGATCAGGCTTTGAGAGTTTATAGCCTTGCCCCTCCCCTCTCTCCTTCGTGTTTTCCATTGAAGATGTGAACTGGGCTTTCAGCTCCTGCCTCCCTGGTGTGTTTCCTGCCATCCCTCCCTTCCATAATGGGCTTTTACCCCTCTAGAACAGAAAGCCAAAATAAACTCTTTCTTCCATAAGTTCCATAAAATAACATAACCAATCATGGTATATTCTTCACAGCAACAGAAAAGTAACTAATGTGTATCGTAAACAACAATAAAAAATGATCCACAGAATCCAAAAGTTCTTTAGCAGTTTGGATGGCATAAAAGATCCCGAGAACACAGTTGAAAAACTCAGCCTTTGTCTGCTTTTCTGCTGGATATGTGGTGTCCAAAACAACCGAACTCTGGCACGGTGAGGCTCAAATTCTTTTGTCTGGAAAAGCCTTTCTGCTGTTTTAGTTAATGTCAGTATTTAATCTTTGTTTTCTAACATTTTTGTCTGCCTTGGGAAAAAAATAAAAGCAGTTCCTGATTTGTTTTGCACCTCACAGCAACATGGTGCTAATCTGTGTTTTCTAAGAACCAAACCCCAAAAAGGTGCACTTTCCTCTCCGCAACTCAGAGACAAAGCACATTAAAGGAACCAAGTGTCTGTTCTAAACACAAAGTCATATTTCAGTGAGTCAGAAGGAAGGAGGTAGATGTTCATCTCTCTGGAACCTGGCTGCCTTCCCACCAGGAGTGTTGGGGAGGTGGGCGGAGGCAGCTGTGTGTCAGGGTGAGGGAGCAGCCACCTCAGAGATTTCAGGTGGTAGCTGGAGTCTTAGTAAACACTGAGCACATAGACAGGTCAGAAGAAAGGCCTTCAACTGTCTGCTGGGATTAGTAAGTAAAATTAGTAAGTGGCAGACTAGAGAACAGGAAGTACCCTGGAGCTATGCACTTCAAGTTCAAGGGTGGGTGTGTGTTGTCTTAATCATGAGCAGCATCTGAGGAGCATCAACTTCTTACTTTCAAAATTCAAGATTTCAGCTGGCCAGTTAACCCATTTGGTAAGTTCCAGGCCAGTGAGAGACCCTGTCTCAACAAGAAAACGTGGATGGTGCCTGAGGAACAATACTCAGGTTGTCCTCTGGTGCACACAGACACACACAGACACATACACGCACACACACATATAAGCATATGCACCTTCACACACAAACATGTACACACATGCATGTATCTCTACACACAAACATTCAAGATTTCAGCCCTAACTACAATTAAATAAATACATAGATAAGTATTTGATTTTTTTTCTTGTCTTTTTGAGACAGAGTCTCCCTGCAACCTCAGCTGTCTTAGAACCCTCTATGTAGACCAGGCTGGCCTTGAACTCACAGAGATTCACCTGCTTCTGCCTCCCAAGTGCTGGAATTAAAGGCATGGGCCACCACAACTGGCTTAACCATTTGTTAACCATTTGTTTTTTACCAAGCAGTTAAGTCAGTCCCACCTGGAAAGCACCTTGCTTGCTGCAGGTATCCACCTCATCCTCTCCTGCTCCCTAAAGTGTTCCAGAAGGATTTGGAATGGGCAATCAAACAAGTAATTTTGGAATTATCAGAACATTTGACTGCTTCACATAAGGAAACCTAGTTTCAGTAAGGTGTTGAGAATCTGTGGCTGAACTTCAGTAGGAAAATTCGATACAGGAAAATAAAAGATGGACATTATATTCTTTAGGTTTGTAAATTAAAGCCGTCTGTGTGGAATGCTCTCGTTCCAGATCTGAAACTGGACGAGTGGAAGAAGATGGTAATAGAATGTAAAGGAAGACTTGTGAGTTCATTTGGGGCTGCTGGCTCTTCTCACCTGCCTTGAAATAGACTGTAAACCCAGTAATTCTGTCTCTCTGTCTGTCTCTGTACCTGTGTGTGACTGTACTACACACACACACACACACACACACACACACACACACACAAACCTTTGTGGTACAGAAATAGTACCCCTGAGATAATCATAAATTGAGAGCTCTTTCCAATGAGTGAGTCTCTAACCTGGTCATTCTGCGCCTATTTCTGTCCCCTTCTCCACCCACTTAGGAAAGGCAGAGAAGGTACAGAAGGGTTCAGCCTAGGAGCCGCGCTTCAGTGCTCAGGGCTCCTCCCTCGCTAAGCCACAAAGAGTCACGACCAGACTGCAGGGGGTTATCTGGTGGTGCGGGAACCCAGCCAGGCCAGGATTTTCCCCGTGGACAGGAGACGCGCTTCCATAGGTGGGGGAGGGAGTGGCAGGACTGGAGCTCTAGGGTCGCATGTGCCAGGGCAGTCCCAAACGGGGCAGGAAAGGCGGCCGGGCGGGCTGTCCCATCCGCACATCCTGCTGGACGAGGGGCTGGATGGGCGTCCGGGGTCGCCCTCGCAGTGGTGAACAGCGGAGGAGCAGCTAGCACTGCTGGGCTGGGCTGTGTGGGGCGTGGCAGGGCAGATCCGGCGTTTGCCGGAGCCGGAGGGGCGGGCCGGGGCGGGCCGGGGCCGGCCAGGGCGGGTCCTCGAGCTCAAGGGCTGCAGGCAACTTTTCCTAGCTCTCATCTCTGTAGGAAAAGAAGTCCTGTGGACAGCCTCGGAAACTCTCTGACTTCTGGAAGCCAGTGGCCAAGCGCACTACGCGCACTTCCAGAGCCTCACAGGTCCCAGCGCAGACCCAGGATGGGACCCCGACAGGCAGGGGGCGGGCCGCTCCTGCCGCTGCGGCTGTTAGCGCTCGGTCAAGGTAAGCCTGGAGCCTGCTCTGCACCTGGGGCAGGAGGGTCGCCTGCGTTCTGTGGACGGCAGGGAGGGATAGTGTGAGGCTGGGGAGCTTGCGGCGTAATCTGCTCTGAATCCATATAAACCCCAAGCAGGTGCTGCTCATGCTCAGAATCAGGAACCCGCATCCAGACCAGAGCTTCCCAGACGCTCCTCGGCGGGAAGCCAGGTGGCTTTGCAGGAAACCTCACAACGCTTGTCTTGCCTCCCAGGGGCGGGCATAAAGCCCCTTATTCTTATCTCAACAGGTAGCACTGGTGTTTCTTTTCATAAGAGACAGAAAACCCCAGTGACTTTTGAATGCTTGGCTGAGGAGAATTTTTTTCCTTCCCTCCTGCCTTCCTCTTATTGTTATAATGTCCTCTTTCAAAGAATGGAAACTTTGGCCAAGTCTTTCCACTTTGTTTTAGCGCCACAAGGGAGAATTAGACGGGGCAGGAGCTCCGGCTGCATGGCCTGATTTCCTTTGCGTAAACGGGGAAAGGAAAGTAGGGGTGCCTTGGCAGTGCGGGACTCTCAGGACAGCTTGCTCTCTCTCCACTTTTACGCACTGCCTACCGTGCGCCCAAGGTAAGAGCTTTAGCGTAATTGAGGGAAGGAGTCCCAATTGTACCTGGACATCTAAACAGCTACCAAAACATAATGGTCATTATTTTTCAAGTAGTTTTACAAAAAAGAGAAATATTTCCTAAACTGTTCTTCTCTGAGGCTGACCCTTCTTCCAGGTGGAGGGAAACTAGACTGGATCAACCCTGTGGACTTTCCTGTGGTTAGAGAGAACTACCACCGCCCACATCCTCCAGCACATTGAATGTGTGTCAGCCTGCTGATATGTGCCCTGTGTTTACTTACTTACTGGGGATATACCCGTCGATTTGAGGTGACATCAATTCTAACCTAGGGGTTTCAGACAAATTAAGATGGACATGGAAAGTTAGTCCCCTAGAACATGCAAGTGTCCTAAGAGCTAATAGACGAGTCCAAACTTTTCATCTCCCTTTAATTAACAGTATTATTAAAAGAGGCTATGGAAACACAACATCATTTGGAAATCTTTGAAATGTTGAGGCTTGTTCTGGGAGGAGCAGTCAGGAGCATCTTGATGGAATGTGTTGCCCCAGGGCATGAAGTCAGGTACCCAGGTTTTCATTCTAGCATTAGTTAGTAAGGACTACTCAACACCAGTGGGCAGCAGTGATTTAAAATGACATCTGTAAAAATACGGGTTAAAAGCCCTAGTTCTTGCAGAGAACCCAGGTTCAATTCCCACCACCCACAAGGCATCTAACAACAGTCTTTAACTTCAGTTCCAGGGGATTTGTCACCCACTTCTGATCTCCGTGGGCACTGCATGACACTGGTGTACCTACCTACATGCAAGCAATACACTCATACACATAAAATTAAAAAATAATAAAATATTTTTTAAAGTTTTGTCATTTGGAAAAGCAATTGAGATTCTTAGGAGAGAAGCCTAATTTTTTGATATCTTGGGCATCAAAAGTTGACACATGGTTGAAATCTCTACTTCAGTAGTATTTAAAGCTTTATAGGCTAGCTCTATAAAATTTTTGAGCATGCATCATTCCTACACACATATGAATCTTATAGATTCTATGCATTTACAATTGTGATGCAAATACACACAAAGATCAACAAGATGTGTGTGTGTGTGTGTGTGTGCATTTATACATCTTTTTTTTTGTGTGTGTGTCTTTTCGAGACAGGGTCTCCCTGTAGCCCCAGCTGTCCTGGAACTCACTCTGTAGATCAGGTTGGCCTTGAACTCACAAAGATCCTGTGCCTCTGCCTCCCAAGCACTAAGATTAAAGGTGTGCGCCACTATTCCCGGCCTGCATTTATACATCTTATGTTTTCCCTAGCACGTGGGCAAACTGTTTTAGAAGTAAAACCTTCTAGGATTTCACATAACACTTAACTCAAATCTGCTTTCCATAAGCCTTCTTACAAGTAGTTAAGAGGAAACAGTATTTATAGTTTTCTTCCATATCTATCACTTTTCATTGCTCATGAGCAATCCGAGGGTGAAAAAGAGAGATTACACCAGGCCTAGGTTCTCTGTAGAGTACTCACCCATAGAGGAAAGGCAACTGTAACCAGCAATGAAGTCCCATTTGGGTGCCCACAGGTCTAGCATCCCTTCCACAGGGATTCTGGATTCCACCATATCACCTGTCCTGGGGCCGCTGAGCAGTCAGCCCTGTGGAATGTGTTCTTCAAAAGTTCTCCCCAGTAAAACTTCTATGTGTAACTATTCCTCAAGTTTCTCCCTTGGTGAGAAATCTTCTTTTCAATTTTGATTGCCTCCTGCAATACTCCATCTCTGGCTTCTGTTCTTGCTGTTTTTCCCTGTTCGCCTGTTCTCTTCACCTCACCACCTGCAAAGGTTCACTGTTGGCCCATTTCTAGTTAGTGTGTGCAGAGCTCCTTCCTGGAGTCTCCTCTTCCTTTTACAGGTCTGTCTGGGTCAGATTCCTGCTCAAGGCAGGAGCCCCAGCCTCACTCCCTGCCTGAGTTCCAACCACTAACTTCCTACATCTGTGTGTCCTATACACCATATTTGGGGCCTGGTGTGGTGGTGCTCACCCTTAATCCCAGCACTGGGGAGGCAGAAGCAGGCTGAGCTCTGTGAATTGAGACCAGCCTGGTCTATGTAGTGTGTTCCAGGCCAGCTGGGGCTAGAAGACCCATCACAAACAAACAACAACAGCAACAACAATGACAACAAAACCCAACAGACTCATTATTTTCCAAACTGAATTCAGCACCTAAGATTTTTCTCCTCTGTAGCCTACTATGCCTTAATGGCGGCAGTGTTGTTTAACATCACACACTCCAGAGTCTGCCAATCCTTCCCACCAATCCATGCAACTTCTGTCCTTACCCAGTTCAAGTCTTCCTCCTCTTGTGTCTGGATGACTGTATCTTTGAAACTGGCTTTCCTACTTTGTTTCTTGTCCTTCTAGGTTATTGTTGTTAACCTTACCAATGCCATCTTTCTGAAACACTTCTCTTGCTCCATTCAATCCACTCATTTCAAACACTTGTTTCCCTCCTCCACATTTGATGAAGAGCAAAGTCCAAATTTCTTGGCATTCATAAAACATCCTTTACCATCTATGCCTTGCCTTGCTATCTAACCTTTTTGTCTACATTCACTTCTTCCACATATAAGTACACATATACATTCTCAATCCACACAGAGACACGTACACACCACATGCATGTTCACACACACATGCATGCATACACATTCTCCAAACCCCATAACACACCTATATTCTGTGTATATTTGTATACACAGACAGTTCTGATTCTAAGCACACCTGACCATACCATGTTTGATGTTAGTGTTTTCCACACTTGATCTTCACTAGATTGTTTTTCTTCTTTTTTGTCTCATCTCTTTATAACTGACCATTCTTGAATCCTGGAAGAGACAACTCCAAACATAATTATAAAGTAAGTCAGTTTTTCTTCTGTATCAAAAAGGAAAGAATGAGGTAATCTCTCATTTCTCAACCTCCGCCCCTCAGTGGCCTCAGGGCACCCTTTGATGAAGCACCTTTTCTCCTCCCGGGCTCACCAACACTACCTGGGCTGTGTGGTGGTTCATGAACCTTTCTATGTTTGACTGAAATTCGTGAATTGAGGTTCAGGACTCCATATTTAAAAACAAGTCTTCACGTATGTCTGATGTGTTGTAAGGCTCATAGTTAATATCTAAATATCATCACCATCTTCTCCCATGTCCTAAATTAAAATTCCAGTGTTACCTGTACCATCTTGTGAAATGGCCAAGACAGGCTGATTTCAATACCAATAGTTAATGACTATGTCAGTTTAAATAGATTCTTTTATTTTGTTTTATTTTATTTTTTTGGTCTTTTTAAGACAGGGTCTCCCTGTACCTCTAGCTGTCCTGGAACTCGCTATGTAGACCAGGCTGGCCTTGAACTCACAGAAATCCACCTGCCTCTGCCTCCCGAGTGCTAGGATTAAAAGCGGTGCACCACCACGCCCGGCTTTTTCTAAGTGGACAATGAGGGCTCTTCCTTCATGTCCTAACACTCCTGGGCAGATTAAAGAAGAGAAGGATCCAAAGATGAGTTTCTAATGGTGGAATTCTAGACATTCAGCAAAATAATGGTACATACCAACAAATATACAAAAAATGAAAAATTTCAGGGAGAATGAATAAATATTTAAAGTTGAAAATACTCTAGCATCATGTAAATATCAAAACCAATGTCCTAAGCTTCAGTCTCTGCTACCAACACTACTTAGCTTGGCTTAGGACTAAGGCATGCAGCATAGCACTAAGGAAGAGGAGCCATGGATGCTTGCCCCTCTAACCAGCAAAACAAAGGTGAAGGGAGTTGCTGTTTCTTTCATTTGTTATCCTGACCAATGTTTTCACTCCATCCCCAGGCATACTGAAAAATTGTTCCACAGAGCAAAGAATTCTGACATCACAAATCCCAAGACTGAGCCCCTATGACTGAGACAATTGATTCCTAGTCTTTTTCTCACAATTCACAAGGACTCTGCTAATCTGGTCACATACAGTGAATTCCATAGTATATATGCTCAAGGTACTGTGGCAGGCGCTGTGTCAAATCAGGAAAAGCACGGCCCACAATGCAGAGAGGCTGTACTCTTATCTGGAAACAAGTCTAAATATGGAGAAAGAAAATTGCCTCAGCCCTGAAGGAGGCCTAACTGGTTTCAGCTCGCCATTTCCTGATACTTATCAAGTTATCACCTTTCTCCACACACGTTTGAGATCCAAGATATGGAAAAGGAGCGTAGGGGGTTATATTCCAGGGACTTGCTGGGAAACGGATTTTTGCTTTTCAGACATTGGTCTGAGGAAACATTTTGTCAGATCCAGATGTGAGGTTCAGAGCAGTGGTAGCCAACTTTCGACCATGATGCCCACCAGCTAGCTGAAGGATAAAAGCAGATATACCCTGGGTAGCATCACAGAAAGATAGAAAATCAATGTCTAATGCATCTTTCAGTTTCTAAATTAGAAAAAGGAAAACTAATTTTCCCCCATGATCTTAAATTTTTTTTGTATGATTCAAACTCTATTTGTATATAACTTACAGTTGTAACAAGTTTCTGTGTCGTAATAAACATTGTGTGTTTGTATATAGTTAATACTATTAATACAGAACTAAATGTTGGTTTAGGGAATGGAGAAACACCATCGTGACACTGATAATTCAAACCTCCAGAAAAAGCTTTCACAGAGACAGAAAAAAATCATTAGAATTTAGATCTGCCAAGGAGGACTTTGGAGACCGTGGGGTGGAGTTTGTCACTTTAAGTTGGATTGTGGGAGACCAAAGAAAGGACAACATTACTAAAATAAGCACTCAAGTCTCCTGATTCCTAGGTCAGATAGATACATTCTTGACAGGAAAACTGATTCAGTGAAATTAGAAAGTCATTATTACAGAGAACATGTGCTCAAGGTGTTGGCGGAGGATAGAAGCTTCGAGGTCAGAGGTCACTGGGTCTTGAGGCCTTCCAAACATGCAAAAAGCCAGTCTTATCTGGAGGGCAATGGGAAGTCTTTGAAGGGCCCAAGGCAGGGAAGTAACATGCTTAGATTTGGTTACTACCCAGATCACCCTAGTGGCAGGGAGTAAAGCAGCCAGGCGGGGACCATCTAGGAAGGAACAGATTTAGTGTTGGTTTAGCACATCAGGGGAGAGAGAGAGAGAGAGAGAGAGAGAGAGAGAGAGAGAGAGAGAGAGAGAGGCAGGCAGTAGCGAGAGACTGAGGGGCAATTTGAAGCTATAGAGGAAGAAGACGAAACAAGATGTGGTGAGTGAGTCACAGGAAGAGACCAGGGATAAGGTGGATGCTGAGATTTGTGATGTAGAAAGCACAACACCATGTCATGGATTAAGGCAAAGAGGGCTAATGGAGGCAAAGTGTGGGAAAGATGATCAATATGCACTGAGTTCAAGACATCCACCCTCTAGTGAACAGGTAGTTTTGTGCAGTGACCTTAGGATCAGGCAAGGGAATGTGATGTGGAGAGAGATGGGAGTCATTGCATCCAGAGAATAATTGAACTCATGGAGCTGGTAAGTCAGGCAAAGGGAGTGTGGGAGGAGTCTAGCCACAACTTGGGCTGCTAGGTTAGAGGGTCAGGTGAGGGATGGGAGGTATGAAAGGAGAGCAGAAGCAGCTGGAGAAGCAGGGAGAGGACTGTGGGAGGAGAGGTGCCACAGAAGTATTCGGAGGGGAATTGCTGGTCAACAAAGGCATCTTCCCACAAGTCAATGAGTGTGGGGATTTAAATGAGGCTTTTTCGATAAAGTTGAGAGATAGAGGTGAAAAGCTGGTGAAAGTGGGGACTGAGATAGAAAGCGGAGGAAGTTAGAGAGATGGGTAGGACGGAAGCTGCTTTAACTACTAAACAAACATGGAGAGACTTGCACATACATTGGGATAATGATATTTTAAATATTTTATTTTTATTTTATGTGTGTGAGTGTATTGCCTGCAGGTATGTAAGTGTACCCTGGTGTCATGTAATGCCTGAGGAGGTCAGAAGAAGATGTCAGATCCCCTGGAACTGGAGTTATGGATGGCTTTTAGCTACTGTGTGGGTGCTGGGAACTGATCCCAGGTCCTCTGCAAGAGCTGATAGTGCTCTTAACCACTGAGCCTTATCCAGCCTGGATGAGATTTTAATGTTTCTGCTCTTCATCATCCTGAATGATGCACATATAATGTTTTTTAAAGTGTTGCGGCATCTGTAGGTGTCAGACACCCACCACACAAGAGAGACCAAGTGAAGTAGAGGAGTTTTGATGTCTGTGGAAAGTATCTTAACAGAGACAGAGGAGAGGGACAGACCGATGGACAGCAGAACAGCTCCGGCAAACAGGAGCCTCACAGATGACCGTGAGAAGGAGGGCAAAGGAGGTTCTAGGATACAAACTAGAGAAGTCAGATAAACTGAGGAGAGAAAGGTGAAACTGATCTCAGTATACAAAAAGGGAAAGAAAGGAAGCAAAAGGGAGAATCAGACAAGAGCAACAGGAGAAGGCATTTACCACGTTCCAGTGTGGCTGCCTGGGTGCTGGGTCCATTCTTACTTGTTTGACAACATATAAAGTAGTTGTCATTAAATGCTGTTTTAAGGTATAAGGTTTAGAACAATATTCCCACTGTGCTAGCCAATTAACATCACTTATTTAGTCATATTTTCCTGAAAAAAAAAATATAAATCTTATTGGCCTAGAAATTTGTTTCTCCAATTAATCTTTTAATTCTTTATTTCTATGTAAAATGATAAAAAATTGTAAATATTTTAAGTACTTAGTGTCATGTGTCACAGATGATTAGTGTTAGCTTTTAGAGGTTTTATTAATAAACTATTCAAGCTGGGCGTGGTGGTGCACGCTTGTAATCCTAGCACTTGGGAGGCAGAGGCAGGTGGATCTTTGTAAGTTCAAAGCCAGCCTGGTCTACAGAGTGAGTTCCAGGACAGCTGGGGCTACAGGGAGACCCTGTCTCAAAAAAAAAACCAAAAAAAAAAAAAAAAAAAAAACTATTCAAGCCTTTTGTCCCCATAACTCATATTCTTTTTGAATCATCTTAGGGTAATTTCACTTATTCACAAAAGTTAGAATAAACCTATACACTATGAATATTCTTAATTTTATGTATGTATGTTTTGTGTATGTGTGTGTGGTATATATGTGTGTGTGTGTGTGTGTGTGTGTGCATGTGAGTGTGCTTGCCTGTGTGTACAAGTGTGGAGGCCAGAGGTCAGTGTTGGGCTATCTTCCTCTATCATGGTCCACCTTACTTTTTGAGACAGGATCTTCCCTGAACCTGGATTTCACTGTTGCAGGTCGACGGGATGGCCAGCAAGTCCCCAGAATCCACCTGTCTCTGCCCCCGCACTTTTCCACCCCAGTGTTGGGGTTCTAGACATGCACCACCATGCCTGGATTTTACATGGGAACTAAGGATCAAAACTTAAATCCTTATACTCTTGCAGCGAGCACTTCACCTGCTTGACTCCTCTGCCTTGTTCTTAATTTTGGTAGAGTTATAATTACTTCAGATTGCATACATTCAAGTGTTGTATCCAGTCTATAGCTATAGACTTTTGTGCATATAAGTTACATTTACTAACCAGGACAAACAAAGTGCATATTTTGCTAGTATTTTCAATGCATAGAATATTGTGCTGCCAATCATTTTAAATATATTTCAGTTCTATGAGAGATTTGTCTTTCTGTGTTGCGCAAATAGTTAAAAGAAACTCTGCGGTATTGTTGGCAAACACTCCTGCGTTATCATTCTGTGCTCTGCAAGGATGACTGCAATCCATTTTATTAGTTTCAAGTGACTGGAGACAGCTTTTACTACCCCAGCCATACATGAGCCGGGACCACAGAAAGGCCTTCTGTAGAAAAATGAGGTTAATGTTTAAATAGAGCAAGAGAAATAAATGAGTGTTGGACCCTGTATTGTCAGTGTTTGAGATTCTTTCATTGTGTGTTAAAATGCATGAACAAAGCGACTGCTCCAGTGGATGCCTTGAACATTGGCAGTTGTCACTCTCCTGGATTTATCTGAAGGTGGCCTTTGTTTCTCTTTGTGCAGGCCTGATCTCATTTCCATGGATACCATGTCGAGATGTAGACTGAACACAATCTGGCTTCTGGTTAGATCAGCCAGACATCTCTATTCCAAATCGTTTACCAGTTACATTCAGTTCTTTAACCAATAGTGTCTTGGATGATTGCTAGAATAGGAAGCATCTTGGAGTTTATAACCTTTCTAAGTCACACTGTGAAAACTTGGTGAATAAAATAGATATTTCACAATAATTGACTTAATTTCTAAGTATTTGTTACTATTGCTCACTGGGGGATGGGGGGACAAAAGAAAGGTTAGCCTGGAAAAATAGAATACTTTCCTGGATCTTTATTTTCCTTTTAAGATAAAAATATAATACATAGCCTTAATAAAATGTAATGTGGAATTGAAAACATGGTAATTAAGAAATTCCTTTCTTGCTGTAGTGCTTAATATTTGCCCCCAAGTAATCAGACTATAATAGTGTCATTTTATTATTATTTCTAGTTATTGTTAGAAAGAGGTTCAAGTGTCTTATGATTACATTGAGCCCTTTTTTAAATTGGAGAGCTAAGACCATTAATATTGAGAATTATCATCAAACAATGTGTACAAACGTCTGTTATTTCATTGTAATGGTGTTATTTTCCTGATTTCTTTTGATGAACTGTCCTAGAATTATTTTTTCCTTATGTTCCCTGAATGTATTTAGCCTTCTCTTTAGATTGATGTAGTCTAAATTCTGACCCTCTGTAGAGTTGGCTTAAACCTGTTTTGATCATGGGAAGTTTTTCTTTCTCCTTTGATTACGATGAAAAGTTTTGTTGATAGACTAGCCTGGGCTGGTATCTGTGGTCTTTAAGAACTTGTAGAACATTAGTCCATGCCCTCCTGGATTTCAGAGTCTCCACTGAAAAGTCTTTCTAGTCTACCTTTGTTTAGTTGAAGTTTGATTCTGTTTATGTTGTTGATGTAGCTTGGTTGGTTTTTTGTTTGTCTGTTTTCATTTTTTTTGTTCAAGTATGAATAATTAGTTGGTATATGATTCAGATTCTTGCTCTGCATTTTTGTTTGTGGGACAGGATGGTTCCAAGCTGATTAGTGACATGCTTTCCAGTGGAGCAAAGGAAATGCAAAGCTGTGGGGATAAGATCCGGTGGCTGGGTTCTGGCTAGTTAGGGGGGGGTCTCAAGCAGGGTGATCAGGTAGGAGTGGGCGCTAAGGTTGCAGTGCGGTGCGGTCAGCATGGGCAGAGTCTAAATATCTAGGCAGAATAGGTGTGGGTTATGAATCTAGAGAATGCAGCTAGTCTGGGTGAGGGGATCAGGACACAGTGGTGGGGGGTATCTGGGTTAGGAATGGGGAGGGGGTGTCTGGGTTAGGAGGGTAGTCCAGAGATCTGAAGTAGGATGAGCCAGGAGCTGGCCTAGGCCCAAGGCTAGAAGGGAAACAGGAAGCAGAGGTGGGGGCGCTGCTCAGAGTACAGGGTAATCAAGCCATAGTGGGCAGGTGTGACTTATCAGGGTAGCCGGCAGACTGGGAGGAATTGGAGATGGTTTCAAAGCATAGGAATGGGCGCAGCAGGATTTGAGCTACTCACCCTTGGAGGCAAGAGGGGCTAGGAACAGGATGGTGGGGCTCCTACTAGCCAGCAGGGAAGCCTGAGCCGTCCAGCAGTGGGAGGGACTAGAGATGGTCCCAAAGCAGACGGCATGGGTGCAGAGAGCTTTGAGCTACTCGCTCCTGGAGACAGAGAGCAGATGGGAAGAGGATGTGGTCAGGTGGCATTCTATTGGTCAGAATGTGTGATTTGGTCTTTCTTGTGGCTTTCAATATCCTTTCTTTGTTCTGTACATTTACTGTTTTTATTCTTATGTAACATGGTGAGCTTTTCTCATCTCATTTGGTATTCTGTGGTACACTTACTCCTTCAAAGTTATCTCTTTCCTTAGATTTGGGACATCTCTTTCCTTAGACTTGCAACATTTTCTTCTGTGATTTTTGTTGAAACTATTTTCTAGGCTTTCCTTTGACCTGAGTTTCTTCTACACATGTTAGTTCATAGTTTGGGGGAGGGGTTAGATTTAATTTTTTTTTAATGAGTGATCCAGTTCCTCAACCTTGTCTTCAAGCCTTGATACTCTCTCTTCCATGTGACCTGTGACTCATGTAGTGTTTCTACTGAGACACAGACAGACAGACAGACAGACAGACACACACACACACACACACACACACACACACACGGAGCAGGTGTACCTGTTAGCAGGAGACACAAATTAGTATGAATGTCACAGTAGAGTTGTGTCTTTCATTGATTTACAGTACTTCTTTATCAGCCAGTTACATGTGACCCAGATGTAGCCTTTCAATTGGAAGATTTCATTTTCTTAATGTTGTATATTGATAAAATTCTTAATCTAATTACAGTTAAATTTATCAGATTTTGCGTTTATTTTTTCATTTTGGTTTGAGTATTATGTTCAATAAAGAGTTTGTAATTCCAGGTCATGAAGATAGTCTCCTGCATCACCTAAAACTATATTTGCTTTGCATTTTTATTTAGGTTTACATTTTCCTATCATTGATTTTTGTGGATGATATGAGGTAGCAATAAAAAGTTTTATTCATGGCCAGGCATGGTAGTGCATGCCAGTAATCCCAGCATTAGGGGGAGGAGAGACAGGTGGATCTCTGTGAGTTCAAGGCCAGCCAGGTCTACATAGTGAGTTCCAAGGCAGCTGGGGCTGCACGGAGACCCTGTCTCAAAAAGACCAAACCAAAAAAGTCTTTTATTTTTATGAAGATAACCAAAGACCAACACCATTTATTGAAAAGATACTTCATAATGCAATTCCACCCTTACCAATCAAGTGGTGCATAGGCCTTTGACCGGCTCTTGATTCCCTGTTGTAGTCCACCATCTTAGAGCAGATGTGTACTATGTCCAGTTGAAAAATTCCCCTATCCATTTCACCTACAGGAGTCTTTTGGACTTGACATTTTAAAATAAATTTTAGAATGAGTTTTTAATGCCAATAAATTTCTTTAACTTTTGTTTGGGGGGGGGGTGTCTTTTTGAGACAGAATCTCCCTGTGCCCCAGCTGGCCTGGAACTTGCTATGTAGACCAGGCTGGCCTTGAACTCATAGAGCTCTTCCTGCCTCTGCCTCCCAACTGCCGAGATTAAAGGCATGTGCCACCACCCCCAGATAAATTTCTTTGACTTTTAAAATGTCTTGGCTCTGCATTTGAATTTTAGGATAACTGGCATATTTACGATAAGTGTTGTAACCCATGAATCTGATAACTCTCTCCATTTGTTAAGATCTTCTTTAATTTCAGTCAATAATTATTTTCAGTTTTCTGTGTAGATGACCCAAACATACACTGTATGTTTGGGTTTATGTCTGGGAATGTGATACTTTTGATATTATTCTAAACAATGACTCCTTAAAATAGTTTTGTAAGTAACAGTAAGTTGCTGGTAAGTTGATGTGCTACTTCTGTATCACTGTATTATATGACACTCTTGGTTACCTTATTCATTAGTTCTAATAGTTTTAATCTTCTTAGATTTTTCCATGTGCATTATCACATCAACTACATATTATTTCCTCTTTTCCCAAGTCTTGTACTTCTTTGCCACACTGAACTAACTAGGACCTCCAATACAGTAAGAATACTATGTAGAATACTGAAAAAGGGAGTAAGTAGGTCTCCTTAACATGAAAAGATTTCCCTGTTCAGTATGCTGTCTATTGTGGACCTGTTTATGAATACCCCTTCATCATATAGTTCACCTGAGCTCTAGTCAGCCTATCTGGTGTCTCTTTTCTAAAGAAGACCAGGTCTTCCTCACCTGACCACTGTCTGCTGCCAATATTTCCTCAGCCAAGGGTGGGCTCTGCTATACATTTCTGCAGTTCTGTACTGGGTTTTTGTCTAGCTGAGTCTGCATGGGTCTTATGCATGCTGCTACCAATGCTGTAGGTTCATATGAACCGGGTCCCAGGAGCTTGCGGGATTCATTCCTATTTGGTCTTGTCTCACCTCCCTGGCTCTTGCAATATCTCCACTCCCTTTTCTCCAATGTTCCCTGAGCCCTGTTTGGGTGAAGCTTCCATCATAGGCAACCTGTGATGGAACCATACTCTGTAGACTCTTAATCTTCATGTTTGGCCATTCAGGCCCTTTTGAGTCCCTGGTCTCCTGTTGCATGGAGGAGCTTTCTTAACAAGAGTTAGAAAGTAGTCAGTGCCTTCTTGGGTCCTTGTTCTATAATGCTTGGGGCTTATGTGTAGAGGTTGCATTATAGGTCTGTTGCCTGGGCATGAGCAATTCACAGACCATGTCTGTGGGTGTCCAGTTGTGGGACTCTCATCTGGTGTAATACAAGCTTCTTTTCTGAGTGGTGTCTGGAATATTCGTCTGTAAATGTAAGGATAGTTCTTTTATAGTTAGTAAAATGTTACCTTAGCCTAGGGATGTGCCTATCTTGTGGGATTGTCTAAGATCTATGACCTCTCCAGTTGTGTGCCTCTGGCTATGTTAGAAATACATATGAGCTTCCTTGCACTGAGTAGGCTTTAGGTCCAACTGTTTAGCCATTGATTTCCCCCAAGATAGAAGTGCCACTACTGCGCCAATGTCGTATGCCATGCTGGTCATTGAGTTGGACATTTGGTCTTGAGGCTGATGTGGAAGAGATATTTTTAATTGACAGTTGAATTGACTTTAATCAATATATTTTTGGATCTTGATGATTATATAATTTTTCCTTTTTAATAAAATACTTTTATTGATGTTTTGTGTATTTCGTACATCATTTCTCAGTCCAATTTAGACATATTCCTCTTTCCCTGCCCCCTACCCCACCCCAGTTCATGCACTCTGCCATACATGTCCTGCATCTTTTTCTCAGTCTTTTTAAAGTTTTTCTCTGCAAAGGTTTATTGTTTGGGGCAGAACTTAAGTATTTCAGTCAGTTCTTTGACCCAGTCCTTATGTTGTTATTGTTCCCTCCCATTTGTATTGCTCTAAAATATGCCTATATAAATATCACCTATATACCAAAATTATGACCACTGAAAATAAACTGTATATTAATTCTAAAATATATTTAGGAATTCACATTTTTCCCTTTAATTTTATATGACTCTAATATATGAATACATACCTTCCACCCATATATGGCAATTACAATGTCTGAAAATGAGTGGTAAGTTAATTCTAGAGCCTGTTAAGAAATTCACATTATAACAACACAGTTGCTTTCAGATCAAAAGTAATATAACAATAATGTTGCTCAGCTTGCCTTTCAACTGGGGATTTGGTGCTAGCATCCACAAACGAGGGATACCATTCATTGTTTGTTTTTCTGGGACTGTGTTACTTCACTTAGCATAATGGCTTTGAGTTCCATCCATTTACGTACAAAGTTCATGATGTCATCTTTTTTTACCTCTGCATAGAACTCCATTGTGTAGATGTACCACATTTTTTTTTGAGAGGTTGTGGGGAAAGGGGAACATTCATCCACTGCTGGTGGGAATGTAAACTCATATAACCACTGTGGAAAGCAGTGTAGAGAACCCTTAAAAGACTCAAAATGAGCCTACCACCTGACCGAGTCATACCGCTCCTGGGTATATACCCACAAGTCTCATCCTACCACAAAGATACATGCACTTCCATGTTTATTGCAGTTCTTTTCACAATAGTGAAGAGCTGGAACCAACCCAAATGCCCTTCAACTGACAAGTGGATAACTTTTTCCTAATTCATTAATATGGCAAGTCATTGATTGCTTTTCAGATATAAGGACAACCTTGTAGTATTGGATCAATAAGCCTCCATCTTGATCAACATTTTCTTATGGGTTGCTGTATTTTATTTAGAGGTTTTGTTTTTATTCATATTCATAACTGAGATTAGTCTAGTCTATAATTACATTCTCGTATACTATTTTTTTTAGATTTTGTTATCAAGACTGACCTAATATCATAAAATAGAGACCATTTCTTCTCTTTTTCCTCTCAGAAAGTTTCTGTGAGCCAGCAAGATGGCTCAGTGGGTAAAAGCACTTGCTGCACAAGCCAGACAGCTTGAGTTCTAGCCCCAGAACGCACAGAAAGCATGATGCAGTGGCTTGCATCTGTAGCCCCAACACATGGGATATGGTGAACAGAGACAGGAGAATTACCCAGAAGCTTGGGGGCCACACATCCTGGAGTACACAGAGCAGCAGAAACAGCAAGACAGGTTCTGCCTCGGAAAATTGCCATTCACACCTGACACATGCAAGCACACACCACAATTTTTATAAGTTGTTATCGTTTAGGAATTTGTTAACTTAAATTTTCAGAAGAACAATATATGGCTTATAATACTAGCCATAAGATCTGTAGTGACACTTCCCTTCTTGATCATTCTCACTAGGAGGATATGACATTTACAAATGCTTTCAATTAAGCAGTTTTCAGTTTCATTTATTATTTACATGTGATATTTACCTCTGTTTCAGTGATTTTTTTGGTCTTAGTATTATAGTCTATTTTATTCTCCTGTAAAGCTTGTCAACCAGCATGCTTTTTTCCACCCTGGGACTTTATATATATATATATATATATATATATATATATATATATATAGCTGATGTTTTATTTCCAAGTTACTAACATGTACAACAGCCCTCTGTGATCCTCAGTGGTTATGGTTCAAGGATGCCAGAAACCACAGACACCGCAAAACCATATATTTGCATACACACACCATTTTCCCTATACATGCATACTTACAATAAATATAATTGATAAATTAAGCAGTTAGCTGGGTACACACCTATAAATCCCAGCAACTCAGGAAAATAGAGAGTTCAGAGCCATCTTGGGCTGCATTTTGAACTTAGACCAGCTGGGCTATATGTTGAGATCCTGTCTCAAAAAAATAATGTTAGGCACAGTAAAATATTATTTAATAACAACACCTAATAATACAAAAGAATAATTATAAAATACTATAATAAAGTTATGTGAAAGTAGTCTCCTTTAAAAACATGTGACATCACTGTACCTCACCTTTTTGTGATGATGTGAGTTGTTATACTGCCTGTATGTTAAGGTGAGGTGAAATGGTAACAAACATTGTCATCAGTCAGCTGCATAGGAATTACTTGAACACAATCACTGCAGTATCATGATACCGTATCTGATAATTGAGATGGCATCTGAGTAACCTACGGGTAGGCAGCGTATACACTATGGATATAAGTGACAGGGGTGATTCCTGTTTCGGGAGCACAGATGAGATCTCATTAGGAATGAATACAAGTTAAGAGTTATAAATTATTTCTAAATTTTTCCATTTAATATTTGAACCATGGCTCATTGCAGGAAATGAACTATGAAAGAGAAACCACAGAAGAGGGTGGGCTACTACTATATTTAGAATCCCAAAATCAACATGAGGAGAGGTTTTGTGGTCGGACATAAATACAGGAGCAAAATATCTGATTTGCCCATTGCACACTTTCCCAACTGAGGTCAGCAAGGAAATGGACTGACCTTCTGTCTCAGCTTCCCTGTCATGAACAACATGCTTTTCATATTCAAGTCACCTTTTTAATCTTTCATTTTGGTTGACTTCACTGTTTTAAAATGGCCTCCAGATACAGTGCTGAAGTTCTACTAATTGTTGCTAAGTGTAAAAAGCGGCCTTATAGAAAAAAATCTATATTAAACAATCTTCCTTCAGGCATGAATTAACGTTTCCTGCTTCTCCTGGTTAACTATTATCCCATTGTTGGATATTTAAGTTGTTTCCTGTGGGATTTCCCTCAACCCCTACTGTACATAATGTGGCTATAAAGAAGATTCCTGCCCGCCCCCCCATTTCCTTTTGGATGATTTCCCAAAGGGGTATTACTATGTCAAAGATTCGTGTGTGTATGTGTGTACGTGTATATACGCATGTCTGTCTGTCCATCTGTCTGTCTCTGTGTGTGCATGTTTCAGTGCTTACCACATATTGAGCATAATGCTTGGAGAAATCCATGGCCCTCTCTGTCTTTGACTTAGAAATCATACAACTGCATCTATTCATCCAGCGAGAAGGTCCCACCTAGTTATCAGGCAGAGGAGAATGAGACTCTGCTGTTTGGTGAAAGAATATGAAAACATTCTACCACATAGACTTAAACAACTTAATAGTACTTGGGAGACTGTTCATTGTTTAGACTAAGTTTAGACACTGGCATTACTGACATTTGGGGCTTGGTAATTCTTTCTAGAGGGAAGAAGTGGGAAGGGTCCGGTCTGTACCACCCAGGATCCTGTACAGTATGCCTGGCCGCCACCCACTAGACAGAACTCCTAGTGTGACATCCTAAAATATATACAGACATCACCAAATGTTCCCTGAGGGGAACCACTGCAGAAAACAAGCATGCACTGAGCTCATTTACTGTCCCTAGCCACTCAGAGCTGTAGCAGCAGAGTCAGCTAAACGCCAGCACTTTTCTATGTGCTTTTAGATAAGTCACAAGCAAATGTTCTTCTATTTCTTTAGGTCACAAGGTTATAAAGGGGAAAACATTTTGTAAATCCATAACTTTGACATTCATTCATTTTTAGTATCATTCATTTATTTAAGGGAGCATGAAAATAATGACATGTCTATCATGTGCTCCTGGAGTGTCAGACACTGGGGAATTGGAAGATTTTAGGTGGCCCCCTCCCTCCACTAGTGAATATTTTTTTTGGTCTTTTTGAGACAGGGTCTCCCTGTAGCCCCAGCTGTCCTGGAACTCACTCTGTAGACCAGGCTGGCCTTGAACTCACAAAGATCCGCCTGCCTCTAGGATTAAAGGCGTGCACTACCACACCCGGCCTAGTGAATTTTTTTTAATGAAAGCCAGGGAGATGGAGGGGATCATTTTTGATATTTAGCTTCCGTGCTTTTTAAAAACATGCTATAGCTGTAAGCCAAACAATAAAGAGCTTAAGTCTCTACATGGGATGTGGTCATTTCCAAAGGGCTATGATTTCTGACCTTAGTTGCTTTTGTGAGGAGAGGGCAGCTTCTGCCTGCATTTCAGTTCTTTTCAGCCTGAAGACAATGCTATTGAAAATCATATTTCCTGTGGTTGTATATGTGTTCAAAGATCTGCTGTGACCTATGACCCTTTCCCATTGTCATGCATGTTCTGGGTAAGGATTGGCCTTGTTTAGAGCTTGAAGTCTGTTTGCTTAATGCCAGAGCAGGATCCACATTGCCTGCTTCCTGTCAGTGTGGCTTCCTGGAGTCTCCATGGACTGATACTATTTTCTTGGGGTTTCTGGTGTCGTTTCTCTGTATATCAGCAAAATGCAGCCACATGTTATCTGTCTACTCATGATGCAGCAGTTCCAGAAAATTAAATGGAAATTTGTTCAGGATATGCTTTTTTTTTTTTTTTTATCAGTGGTGAAATTGGGTATGCCTTATGAAAATTGGTATGCCCTAAATTTCTGAAGAAGTGTGTGTGCCTCAGTCACATCCAATGATACTAAGAGCTAAAACAGAGTGAAGCTGACTTTCCTATGCATCTATCATATGTTAAGCGCTTAGTTGAGAGTTTCACATGGATTATATGATGAAGGTGAGCAAGGCACATATATTAATCTGCCTTACACAGAGAAAGGAAGTGCTCCTATAGACTGAGAAGCTTGTCCAGGGTCCCAGAGCTGCTCAAGCCTCAGATGTGAAGCTCTTGGAAATAACAACATGCTGTTGTCCTTGCTCACTAAGTGGATTTTTTTTCCAATTAAAAAATAGTGTGCTTTTATTTTTGGCATACTTCTGTCACCTCACCACCCTCAAATAAACAATACTTTAAGGTTCTCCCATAGCTACAAATGAAGAAAAGTTAAATGTCCTCTAAAGTTCTAAATAGAAAGCAAACTATGCATATTTGCATGTACCTATAGAATGTTATGTATATTTATTAACATAGATCTTAATTATGCATAATATCCAATGTATAGTCATTAATGTGTTTACTAACCCACCTATTAATATATCTGCTCAGTACCCTGCATTCCCAGCTCTTACTTTGAACCAGTCAGAACTCTAAGTCATTTATTAGTTAAACTGGACTTTGTTGCCACCTTTCCATACCATTACATGAGTAATTTAGGTTAGTGTGATGGTGAAATAATCAGCTTTTGTTTATTCAACAATTACTGTTGAGCCAGCCAATGGCTATTCTAAGAACTGGGCACTAGGCAGTTAACAAAGTGAGTGTGGTCCCTACTCTCATGGACAAAGCAACTGGGTGAGTCATAAAACAAGCCAGGCTTAAGTTCTGGGAGCTTTCTGTGAAGCTTCTCCTTGAGCTCACACAGCCTGATTGTTTTACTATATATGAAAAAGTTAAGATTACTATCTCTTCTACTCTAACCTAATGCATTTCAACAACAGAGACGTCAACCACAAACTAATTATTAACTTTTATAATTCAGGGTTCTGTATTAACTCCTGTAAAAGAAAACGTAAGGTTCCTTGAAATGTTTTGATTCGTATATAAAATTGGGAGGCCAACCTAAATATTTACAAGACATTACAAATAAGGAGATGTACAGAGGAAAGGAACTTTCCTTAACTGTGATTCTTTTACTGTGTTAACACAAAGAAATCCCGTTATTGCCTTTGAAGAATAATATATAACCATAAACTGTAGGAAAAAGAATATTAGAGAAGAGTTTTGGGAAATCATTGATTTATTTTTTTATTATTCAGCTTTGGAAATTTTTCCTAGGATTGCTTTTCTCATTCAAATAAATACTTAATTTTATCTCCATAAACTGTATGAAAAAGAATATTACACAAGTGTTTTGGGAAATCAATGATTTTATCTTATTCTTCAGCTTTTGAAAACTCTTCCTAGGATTGCTTTTCTCATGGCAAATAAATACTTAATTTTATCTATAAATTCATCTAGCAGTGTTGTTTCCTTAAAGAACTTCTTTCCTTCAAATTTTAGAAGTTTTATTCACTGCAAAGCGTTGGGTCTCCCCTTATGAATTTTAATGTGGAAGACAGACAATAAAAATAATATGACACAGAAATTATGTTTGATTATGAAAATGAAGCAGAGCAAGGAAGGCAGAGAATAATGGGTGTGAGGGGAGCACACTGTTATGTACAGGGTTCTGTATTAGCTATTTATTATGGGATGACAAATTGTCACACATGTAGAGATGTGAAATAATGCACATTTATCTTAGTTCTGAGGGTCTGGAGTCTAGACACCACTTTACTGGGGTCGTCTTGGACTTTTGCACAAGGCTGTAATGATGGCATTGAGCAGGGCCACAGCTTATCTGATTGCTTGACTGAGAAAGGATTCCTTCCAAAGTCAGTTTGACTGAGGCTTCAGTTCTTTGCTAACTCTCATCTGGAAGTTGCCTTCAATTTCTTGCCCATGGGCCTTGCTTCATCAAATCCAGAAAGGAAGAAATGAAAGCTTCGATCTTACAGAGATGGAACTGTATGAGTGACAACCAGGACATCTGATTTACTTTAGTTTTAATCTTCACATGCATTGGTCCTATCTTCACCCAACAGCAAGAGTATTGGGCATGGGAGACACTGAAGGAACTCTACAAACTGCCTACCATAAGTGGTAGAGAGAGGGCTCTCTGAGAGGTTGATGTATGACAAAGCTGAGAGGAAGTGACAATAAATACATGGCGCTCTGGGAAAAGCCCATAGCAAGCAAATATCCCAAGGACCTGAGAGCACCTGTGCTTGAGGAATAGCCGAGCTGCAGCCCGGTGAGCTAAAGGCAGGTGGGAGGAGAGGTCCTGTGCTCAGAGGAGAGCTGAGCATGCAGCTGAGAGACAAAAGTCATACTTGAAAACTCCTGTGTAACACTTGAGAACGTATCACTGTGGGAGATGCAATTGTTAAGAAACAAGGCAGTTACAAGAAAAGTGGGTGAGAGCTCATGTACGTGGAAAAACTGTCCCCAAAAGATTGTAAAGAAGTTCATTATGAACATATGTAGTGCTGATTTTAATTATGACCATTTCCCCATACACTGCTAGAAAATATGTGAAAATTATTTTGTACTGAGCAAAACAGTAGCAGGCCCTGACTTAACTTCTTGAGTGATGAGAGAGAGAGAGAGAGAGAGAGAGAGAGAGAGAGAGAGAGTTTCTCTTTTCACACAGAAGGAATTTGAGAAGAATTAGAGAAACAGAACTTCGCTTCCGATGAAGGTATTACGAGTTCTCCGAGGAATTCTTGGGTCACCAAGAATACTTCACTGTCTCCCATTCAGCCATTAGGAGACAGCAAGGCTGCCAAACGCAGCTCACCCTCCTGCATTCTTTTGAAAATGAAGAGAATCTATTGAGTTGCTAGATGGCACAGAGTCATAGTAAATGGATGCAAGGAACAATTACAGTGAGATTTTTGAGATGGTTATTGCCTTCAAGATCAAAATGTTGAAACATGAAAAGGCCTTGAAATGACCTAACTATATGCAATGATTCTTCAGGACTTAAAGGAAATCCTCACACACACACACACACACACACACACACATATAACGTTGTTTTTTTTTTTTTTTTTTTTTTTGGTCTTTTTGAGACAGGGTCCTCTGAGGCCCAGGCCAGTCCGTCGAGGAAGATCGGGCCGCCCGAGCGAGCCTGTGTCTCTTTCGATCTGTGTGGGCGCGGTCATGCCTTCACTGGGCTTCCAGGGCCTCAGGTTAAAGGTGTGGAGCCACCGATCGTGAATGCTAAAGTGACGTGACGAGCCGGAAACAACATGATGTTTGTCCTATATAAGAGCGGAGAGAGGATCGAACGAGTTCATTGACGATTCTCTAGCGGACTGGAAAAGGTTGCTATCTTTCTTATCGTTTTATATATGTACATATATGAGCTGGAGAATCTGTGTGAGAATCACTAGATGGCACTTTTGTCTTACAGACCCAATAGCGCTTATCGTCATCGCTCCTCCTTGCTAGTTCTGCTATAACAAGCACCACGGACTAAGTGGCTTAACTAACAGGAAATTTATTTTCTAGTAACTATGGAGACCAGCAGAATAGGGCTTCAGGGACCAGCTCCCACATGGGTGGGTGGCAATTTTATAGCTGTCTATCTTCTTGCATGTCCATGTGACCCTTCCTCTGTGCATGCATTGAGACAGCTAGCCCTGGCGTCTCTTCCTCTTTTTGTGAGGACGCAGAATGTGTTGGCCTAGAGCTCCATTGTGATGACATCCTGCAACCTTAGTAGCTTCCTTATAGTCCCTTTCTCCAGATGCACTCACACCGGGAGGTCTTCAATGTGTGGTTCTGAGGGACATACGATTCAGCCTACAACACTCCCTAAGGCTAGACAGTGTTTTAAAAGGTTTACTTCTAGCCAGGTGTGAGGGTTCAAGCCTTTAATCCCAGCACTTGGGAGGCAAAGGTAGGCAGGTCTCTGTGAGTTCAAGGCCAGGCTGGTCTATAGAGTGAGCTCCAGGACAGCTGGTAGCTCACAATAAGGGAGGACTCTCTCTCTGTCCTCAAAAATACAAGAAAGAGTTTTACGCTGTCTGTATCAGTAATGATCGGTCCATGATCATGATTCGTTCTTATAGTGGACACATTATAACTGTCAAATTTATTTATTTTTTTTAGTTTTCATTTTCTTTTTTTATTTATTTTTTATTTATTTTTTATTTTTATAGTAAAGTAAGTTTATTTTTTAATTTTTAATTTTTTTATTTAAAAATATTTTTTTTCATTTTTTAACAATAAGTAATAATTTATGAGTACAAGCATCCTTCATGTAAAACCAATTTGCAAGCAGTTGGGCCCAAACCCACACAGCCCAAGGGTCTCACCATCCAGCTGGGGGGCTTGTATGTTCAGTCAAGTTGATCAAATAAGTGTCCAGTCTATATTGCTGTAGTTTCACCATTCACCCCAATCACAGCCCTTACATTCTACCACGCCCCCTCTTCCGCAGATTGTTCCCTAGTCTTAGAAAAGGGGCACAGGTGGACGAGAAGCAAAACAGTCTACTTTCTCTGGAGCTGTCGTTTTGGACTCTGGTCAATTCTGGCTGTTTCCTTTCATAGGCTGACATAACTGTCAAATTTATAACATATGTATTCGCCCATAAAAAAGTTGGCCAGAAACATGAGGCAAGGGATTGTTATGCAAATGCCAGCTGGAGATTGTCTCTCTCCCTGTCAAATGAGATGAGATTCATTCTAATCCTCATTCTGTGTGCACTCTCAAGCTTTCTCTGAATTCCCAAGAAGTATACATTTTCGTTTTCTTTTTTTCCAACTTCCTGACTATAGAGATTTTTGTTTTCTACCTGGTCAAGTTTAGTATTTGATTCGACCCTATGTATGAGCTCATATATTAGCTGGTTATTGTCATGCTGCTGAGAGATTACTTGAGATTCATGAGTCTAAAAGAAGTTATAACTACTCACAGTTCAGCAAGTAGTATGAGCCCATGGATATGGCTCCCTGTGACCCACACCTTGTCTCATAGTAGTTACATGAAAAGGTCAAGTGGAAATCTGCACATATAGTGGGTTGGAAAAAGACAATGAACTCGATGAACTTGCTATTGATTGCAAGAGTTTGCAAGGGTATTTTTTGTTCTGAGGGAGTATATTTATCTGCCAGCGTAGTCCAATATAAACCCAACCCTGGGAAAGAAAGAACAGCCAGAGTTCTATATTCTTGCCATACTAATTATATTGGGTTGAATGATGCCCTCTCAAAAATAAGTCACCACCTAGTCCCTAAAAGCTATGAGTATTGTCTTGTTTGGCAAGAGGGGTCTTCATAGTGCCTTGAGGAGACAGTTGATATAAACAGGAGTGCTCAAGCTGCTTCTAATGAGGACTTAGAATGAACTATGGAAAACTCTACTGATAAACTGGAGAAAATGTGACTTTTAATATATTGGGGCAGAAAACTTAATTGAAGTATGTATGGAAAACACAAGTCTTTGAAGCATGGAATTTGATATTTAGCTGAGCCAATTTCTAAATGTCATATTGAAGGTGAAGCTTGTTTTCTTCTTGCTAGCCATAGTCAAATGTGAAAAGAAAGAGGTAACTTGAGATGGATCAACTCTTCGAACATAAAAGGACTTGCTATTATCAACCTGGATGATCCAGAAAATCCTCAGCCTATCTACATTACAAAACAAAACAAAACCCCAAACATTCAGAATACTTGTGCCCCTCCAATATTTGTGAACAGACATTTCCAGTGTGACAGTATTTGAGGGTGAAGCCTGTGGGAGGGAATCAGGTCATGGTGGTGGGCCCTTAGGGAAGTAATTATTGTCCTTACACAAAGAGACTAGAGAGCATGAAGAGGAGGCTTGCTCTCTTTCTGCCTAGAGAAAGTCAGAAAGAATAAGAGCTTGGGAATCTATAAGCTGAAAAAAGGCTCTCACTTGAACCTAACCATGTTGGCACCCCAATGTCAGATGTCCAGCTTCAGAACTATGAAAACTAAGCTGCCTTTAGTGCTTCCTTATAGCAAGGCAATGTTGTAAGTTTCATCATTACAAATGCATCCCTGACCAGTGGGCCAATGGTTGACTGGACAAGCTTCTGCTGAACAGATTAGGATATAACTAATAAATCTTCAACCATAGCCAAGTTGTCCAGCACAGATGAGGTAATCCAGGAAAGCTCTGTTAGTAGAGCTTTTAGTGACACATAAGATATACAACATTCCTATGACATACATTTGAGATTTACATGGGTATTTTTACATTTTTATTTAATGTTTATAATTTTCTTACGATAAAATTTGATGGCATTTACATCCTCTCCCCTATTCCTATCTACCCTTAATGAGCCTCACCCAACTGAATGCATTCTAATAGTATATATATAGTATATATANTATATATATATATATATATATATATGGTATATGGAATCTATTTTGTGTCTCCTAATGTCCTTCAGTATGGGTCCATCCACTGGAGCCTGGTTACCTACCAAGAGTCCCCCTTTGAAGGGTTTCTAAGGAAATTTCTCATCTTAAACGGAAGGAGCAGGGATGCACAGCCCCTAGAACAGCCATGAGTGGCAAGTCTGATCCATAGTCCACAGGATGGAGCCATGAACAAAACTGTTCTTGGACCTTGAGCTCTAATGAAAATGTCCCTTATAAAAATCAAACTTCTTTGAGACAAGTGGCTTTTGTATTCCAATTTCTGCCTTTCGGAATGGAACTGACTTCATTTGTCTTCCCCACCATCATATTTTGGAAGTTTTGTAGCTGTGTAAGCCCATAGATGAAGAGGAATTTACTTTAGGATAGACAACCTGGGACAACACTCATATTTGATTTGGATAATGAATTGAGGAATTTGAGTGGATAACATTTAGATGAGATGTGGGACTTAGAACTAGAATATAGGAAGTTGAAGTTTGGGGGACATACCATGTATTTTGCATGTAGCATAAATGTGAATTTGGCAGGGAGGCAGGAAGCAGAGAACACTGGGCTGAGTGGTTCTAAAATGATATGTCCATTTCTTAGCCACTGGAAATAGTGAGTGTTGCCTTATTTGGGTCAAGACTTCTGTGTAAGTAACTAAGTTATGGCTCTAGAGATTGAACATCCTGGTTTACATGAGGAGGCCTTAAATCCAATAAGAGGCAGAAGGAGATATGACACAAAGGAGTTGATGTGACCCCATCAGCATTTAGAGCAATGTAAGCAAAAGTTAAAGGGTGCTTCAAGTCCCCAGAAGCCAAAAGAGGCAGAAAATCGATTCTCACCTGAAGCCTCAAGAAGGAACACAACCCAGAGAAAGACTTATCTCTTGATTTCTGGCATCCAAATCTGTAAGAGAATGAGTTTCTATTGTTTTAAGATCTTGGTTTTGTAGTAATTTACCGAAGTAGCCATAGGAAACTAATTTATCTTTTAGGATGTGTGTATAAGCACAAGAGACCCAGAGAGGCCATCTCCCTCAACACTAGGTAGTGCTTTATATTTACTAAAATCTCCTCCACCTTCCACCACAGACTCCCTCACATATGTCTCTGTGTTGTGAGGTGAGACCGAAGGCACAACAAGCATACTAGCACAGACTAAGCTATAGTGTGAGGTATACCTCTTCCTATAAATTTTCACTGACGTCCCTCTGTTGCTGGTCTTCTTTCCTCTGCATTTCTTCAACACTCTTCTCACCTGCCCACAGTCCTACTTTGTTGTTTCTTTGGTAGATTTACCTTCATAGCATTTCATCGAAGAGTTTTCTAAACAAAGATAGTGCCTCTTAAATTGTAAAAGCATTTCTCCCATGAAATTGTAGCATTAACATTTTTTTTTTTTTGGTCTTTTTGAGACAGGGTCTCTCTGTAGCCCCAGCTGTCCTAGAACTCACTCTGTAGACCAGGCTAGCCTTGAACTCACAAAGATCCACCTGCCTCTGCCTCCCAAGTGCTAGGATTAAAGGCATGCGCCACCACGCTTGAGCTAGCATTAACATTTTTTTAAACATATATTGTTTAAAATAGTTTTAAGATTTAAAGATGTAAAACTTTCATCATAGAGATCTTTAATGTCCTTGGTAAGGCTTATCCCAAGATTGTTTTGCTGGTATTGTGAATGGGATGGTTTCCATGTACTCCTTCTCCAGTTGCTTGTTATCAGTATGTAGAAAGGCTTCTGATTTTTGTAGATTAATTTTATCACCCTCCACTTTACTGAAAGTGTTAATCATTTCTAGGAGTTTTCTGGTGGAATTTTTGGCATCCTTTAGGTATAATATCACTTGCAAAAAGGGATAATTTAACTTCTTTTCCAATTAGTGCTCTTTTAATTCCCTTCTCTTGTCTAATTGCTCTAGCAAGAGTTTCAAGCACTATATTAACAGGAGTGGAGATAGTGGACAGCTTTGTCTGATTCCTGATTTTAAGTGAAATGGTTCCAGTTTTTCTCAATTTAGAATGATATTGGCTGTGGGTTTGTTGAATATAGCTTTAATTATTTTGAGGCATGCTCCCTCCAGTCTAATTCCCTCTAGGACTTTTAACATAAAGGCATGTTGAATTTTATCAAAGGCCTTTTCTACTCTATTGAGGTGACCATGTGATTTTTCTCTTTGAGTCCATTTATATGGTTATTATGTATATTGAACCATCTCTACTTCTCTTGAATAAAGCCAACTTGATCATGATGGATGATCTTTTTGATTTGTGCCTGTATGTGGTTTGCAAGTATTTTGTTGAGAATATTTGCATCTATGTTCATTAAGGATATGAACCCATAGCTTTCTTTATTTGGTTGTATCTTTGCTTGGTTTTGGTATTAGAGATGCTGGCTTCATAGAAGGAATTTGAGAGTTCTCCCTCTGTTTCTATCTTTTTGAATACTTTAAGATTTTTTTTTTTTTTTGGTCTTTTTGAAATAGGGTCTCCTTTTAGTCCCAGCTGGCCTGGAGCTGACTATGTAGACCAGGCTGACCTTGAACTCACAGAGATCCACCTGCCTCTGCCTCCCGAGTTCTAGGATTAAAGGCATGTGCCACCACTCCCAGCAAATAATTTAAGATTTAAAACTGTGTTGGTTCATATGTGAGGGAGAGATGAGAGAGGGATGAGGAAATAATTATAAGGAAGGAAGGGGGGGTGAGACCAGGAAAACCACAGTAGGAAAGACCTTGAAACTAGATCTAGTCATATCCAGAAAGGATGTGACAGTCTCTAAGGCTGAGAATATAGTCTGTGTCTGGATAGCAAAGTTCCAGTGTACAATTTGTAAGTGCAAGCACGACTAGCTCTGCGTGTGACTCAGAAAGACGTTGTCATCATTGATTTCAGCAAAACTGTAAATGAAGTACAATGAAATTATAATGAAATCATTTTTAAGGTCCTTGAACACTTAAAGGCTATATATATGCAAATTCCCACTACTAATTTAGGATGGCCAGTACTGATGGCCAGCCTTTGAGCCATGTGTTCCAGAAAGAAAGGCATCCACATAAAAACCAATGTAAATCCCTCTATAATCTCAGTGCTCCCCCAGTGGAGACAGGAGGAAGCTGGGGGGCTCTGGCTGCCAGCCCAGCTCCAGGTGAGAGGCCCTGTCTCAAGGAACTGATAGACTGGGCCACCTAATATCCTCCTCTAACCTCTGAGTGCTCAAGGCCCTTGTATAACAGCATACATACATATGGTCAACACACACACACACACACACACACACACACACACACACACACAATCTCAGGGGCTGAAAAAAATAAAAAAATAAAATCCAGGCCTGGTCTCTCAAGATGCTTGCGTTTTAATAGACAGAAGCAGACATCAAGCAATATAGACATGTGAGGTATTTAGCGGTAATTGTCATGAGAGTGGCATAGTGTTCAAGTAGAGTATTGCACCCAAACAGAGGGGTTGAGGAGGTGCTTATAAGGAGAACAGAGACCATTTGAACAAGGTCAAATGCCATGGGGTTTTTTTAATTGGGAGATAGAATTATCTCTTATATTTTTAATAATGTCTCTATACATTTATATTCATATTGTAATATAATCACACAGCTAGATAAAGGGAACTCTACTCTCCTTATTTGTTCTTTTTTTGTTTTTTGTTTTTTTCTCTCCTTATTTGTAAATTGACAGCAATGCACATGTAAACATATATAAGGGCACACATATACCACAATCATCTGCTGTATGACATTTAATAAATAACAACAACAAAAATTGATGAGTAGGGCTGCCCCTTACGATTATATCACCCAAGGACTTCATTGTGATCTTTCTTGTTTATGTGCGTTTTATGATTGTATGATAACAAAATCACTGAACACATTTCTTAAAATGTATGCTTTCCATTGAGGTATAAGGCTACAAACACAACATATAATAAAATCCAACATTAAAAAACAAAATGAACTCCATCATGATTTCTTGTCATTATATGATTTGCCAAAGTCTAATTAGTAGTGGGGAGGTAGCATTATTGTATACACACTTAACGTATGTTCTTTTCAGTGTTAGATATTTCTAAAATGACAACAGCTTGGCATCATCTCCCCAAGATTACACAAGTATATTTAATAACTGGTAAATATACAAATACTATTTACTAAGTTCTGAGCAATGTGGCAAAGCTAAAATCTAGATTAGAAACACCAGTATTCTGAATGTCAGTTCTGGTATTTTGTTTAATTTGCTGTGATGTTTTGCATTTTATTTCCTCAAAGTAAACAGGAGCAGTGATACCTGTGATAAATGCATGTTAAGTGTCAAATCTGCAAATGTTGAACTATGCAGCCTATGTTATAGAGTCTCTCAAAATTAATGTTTTCCCTTCTCTTCCTGGCAAGCATATATTTCTAAGAAATAATGATCTGGGCGTTCTTGAGTGAGCAAACATCCAGCAGACTGCTTTTGGTACTTGAGAGGCACGCTGACTACTAGAGCACCCCAAAGCCTCATCACTGACTTCGTTTTTCCTTGGAACACTCTATAGAATCTCCTCCCCCCATATTCAGAAGCACTGATGGTGGAACAAACCATTTCTATCCAGGTTTTCCATGCCTGGAACCCTAGTCCTCTAAAATGCTCTGTAGCCTCAATGCAGCCCTGAAAGTGGGATCTTCCTCTGTGAAAACACATGTTAGTAGAATTGATGTTAGAGTCCAGTTTCTTCGAGTCTTCAGATAAATGCTTATGCTGAATAGCGTGAGGCACCCTCCCATCTTGACTGAAAACATGAAAATCCTCAAAGCCCTCTTTCTACAGAGTGAAGCCCTCATGACATCATAATGGTTTCAGTGCCAAAGGAGAGATAATTAACCTTGCTCTTCTGTCCCTTTCCATCAGAAACAAGAATTAAAAAAAAATCTGTCCAGATATGGTCTCTGTACTTTTTAAAATAACAATTGCCATTTCTTGATCATTAAGGAAGAAAAAATCTTAAGATAAAAATGTTTTGTTCTATAAAACACATTTCACTAAATTTTATCCTACAAAATGCTCTCTTCTGAAAGAAAATGTTAGTTTCAAGGTTTGTGACTTTTTCTCCCTCCATTCATATAGTCAGCACTGCAATTTTCAACACACGTTTTATATGGTGACCATGTAAGGAACTGGGCCCTCAGCCCCTGTGCATGGGTGGCTTAGAGTCTTAGTCAGTAGGGAAGGACAAATAGAATTTAACTTCCTTCATAATCCTTAGAGATAGTACAATAATTTAAGAGCTCGGCATCTTGATTCTGCCAGTCTTACATTCAAATTCTTAACTTACCTTTACCACTCTCTGTGAAATACACTTGCTACTTGGAACTTCAGAAACTCTGTGAAGTAGAAATCCCAGTGACAGCTGCCTCCTGAGGGATCTATGATGATAGATGATATGATATGATATGATATGATATGATATGATATGATATGATGGTAATGAATCATATGTCTGAGGTATTTAGCATGGGTCCAGGAGACACATAAGTACTTTAGATCTAGCTGTAGTATTTCTTGGTAAACACTAATAAGGAAAATAATTACCTGGTCAAACAAGAGTTTTTCAATGATCTTTAATAATTATATTATGCACTTACATTGAAAAATTGTAAACATGGACTATGTTTTCATTTTTTTATAGGCATTTTAAGTTGTTGTTTGGCATACAATGTTGGCCTCCCAGAAGCGAAAATATTTTCCGGCCCTTCAAGTGAACAGTTTGGCTATGCAGTGCAGCAGCTTATAAACCCAAAAGGCAACTGGTAAGATTATTCATTCTCATCATTAATATCTCAGTAAAAATGTGTAGATTTAGTATTTGACTCTAGCTGTTTGTTCAAATGAATGAGTAATATACTATTGATGGAGAGGCCTCATAATTTTTGAGACAGAGTCTTACATGTAACTCTAGCTGGCTTGGAACTTACCATGTAGACCAGGTTGGCCTCCAACTCAGAGAGCTCTTCCTGCTTCTGTCTCTGGAGTGCCAGCATCAAAGGCATGTTTTACCATGCCTGGCTTTTTCCTTTGTTGGTTGGTTTTGCATGAAAAATGTTTCCTTGAAAGTTGATAACTCTAGACTAATAATTAGTGGAAAAGTTTAGTTTGCTATTTTTTTTGCAGGGGGGAGCCCAGATCAGAAAATTTATCTAAATATTCTGTTGATAATTCTAGTTTTGACCATTAGATTAATATATAAATGACAGACACATAGCTAGATAGTGTCTTCATTTCCTATAAACCTATGAACTACTCTCCATGAGTTTTAAATTTTTTTTTATTATTTATTTTTGTATGTGTATGAATGTATTGTCTGCATGCAGGTCTGTGCACCCGTGTCGTGCAATGCCGCGGAGGTCAGAAGAGGGTCTCGGATTCCCCTGGAACTGGAGTTCTCCTGGAATTGGAGTTACAGATGGTTCTTAGCCGCCATGTGGGTGCTGGGGATCGAACCCGGGTCCTCTGCAAGAGCGTCGGTGCTCTTAACCGCTAGGCTATCTCTCCAGCCCTCTCCATGAGTTTTAAATCGAGTCAGCCGGCCAATATTATTTGAGGTTATTTCTCATGGTAGAAATATTTAGGTAGCTCCCTAAATATTCTCCTTTATTTTTTAACAAATATTTTTATTGAAATTTGTGCATTTCATATAATAGATCTTAATCAAATTTAGACCCCCCTCCTCCATCCATGCCCATCATAATGCCCACACTGGATTTCATGCATTCTGTCATAAGCGTTAACTCCTATCTGGTCACATTTTTGTACCCAGATGTCCCTTGGTGTGTGTTCATCCACTGGAAGCTAGTCTGACTATCTAGAGTCACTCCCTTAAAGAAGACCTACTCTCCCTCACTCATCAGTAATAAAGTTCCCAGTAGTTCTTTAGCTAAGGTTGGGGCCTGATGCTCACTTCCTCTATTCTATGCTGTGCTTTTGTCTGACTGAGTTGGCATGGGTCCTGTGCATGCTGTCACCATAATTGAAAGTTCATATGAGCAAGATCCCACAGGCCCAAAAGCTTCTGTTTCTTTATGTGCATGCATCGACCCTGGCTCTTAAAATCTCTCTGGGAGTGCACAGTGCTTAGATCAGGGACTTCCCAGGACCACCTGAAGCACAGAGTACAGGGTACAGGCTAAGTCAGACATACCCTGCCCCAACTGGAATTGCTGAGAGACTGTCCAAGTGGATTTTTTGGAGAAGCTTCACAACAGAAAGGGAAGAGTGAATTAGACTTCTAATATATTAACAAAATTGAAAGCCTGAATCCTAGAGAAGTCAACACTCCATAAACAGGGAGAAAAAAAAGGCATCTGAAGGAGGCAAGCAAAGCAAGCCTTCAACACAGTGAAAAGGCATTTGTGATTCTCATTGGAATACAGGCAAAAAAGGGAAACCCACATGCTAGGGACACGACGAAGGGACAACATGGGAAAGGTGCAGGATAATTCCACACCAAGCTCTACCAACCCTGTAGGAGATTGCTACAGTGGGATCCCCCTGGGGGTAACCCAAGAAACAGGTCTTAGAGGAACAATTGCAGACCTATTCAGAGAAATTAAAGAATATAAAGAACAAGTCAGAGAACTAAGGATAGAGAATGAAAAACTCAAGAAGGACCTAGAAAGAGACAATGACAAACTTCAGAAAGAACTAAGGAGAGAGAATGACAAACTCCAGAAAGAACTAGAAGAAGAAAATGACAAACTCTGGAAGGAAGTGGAAACACTGAAAAAGGAAGCCAACCAGTGAAGTAAGGAGCATCAAGAAGAGACTGAGAAGCTCCAAAAGGAAATACTAAAGAAATCACAGGATGAATTGAAAAAGGAAATAGAACACTCATCCAATCAAGAGTAAAGGAATGGAAAAAGCCTCAGAAGCAGAATGGAGGAAGCAGAACAAAGAATTTCAGACCTGGAAGATAACACAGAACAACTAAAAACCTCAAGTAAAGATTATGAAAAATTTAAAAATACACAAAAGTGGAACAACCAGGAAATATGGGACACTATGAAAAGATCAAACCTCTGCATCATAGGAATAGAGGAAGGAGAAGAATCCCAAGAGAATAGTATTGATCAGATCTTCAACAGTATAATAGATGAAAATTTCCCCAAACTAAAAAAAGACAAACCCATCCAAATACAAGAAGCACATAGAACTCCAAACAGACAAGATCAGAAAAGAAACTCCCTACACAATATCATAGTTACAATGCTAGATGCCCAAAACAAAGACAAAATTCTGAAAGCTACAAGGGAAAAATAAGTTACATATAAGGGGAAAGCCATCAGAATTACAACTGACTTCTCAGTGCAAACCATGAAAGCAAGAAGAACATGGAGCAAAGCATTCCCAGTGTTAAAGGACTATAGATACCAACCCAGGTTACTATACCCAGCAAAAATGTTGATGATAGTTGAAGGAGAGAGAAAAAACTTCCATGACATAAACAAGATGATAGAACACATGTCTGGAAAACCAACCCTTCAGAAAATACTTGAAGCAATTCAAAGGACAGAAGAGAGGAGCAACTATCCCCAAGCAACTAAAAAAATAAATTAAAAACCATAAACGGTAGAAGTAGAATAATCGAGAACTAAAAAACGCAAAATGGCTTAATAATGGAGTGAAAGGAAGCAACACATTTCTTTCAATTATAACCTTAAAATATTAATTGTCTAAAAAACTCCCCCAATCAAAAAGACATAGACTGGGAAGATGGATTTGGAAACAAAGACCTCTCATATGCTGTCTACAAGAAATCCATTTCATCTTCAAGGATTATTGGCACAAACTTAAAGTGAAGGGATGCAAAAAAAAATATTCCAAGCAAAATGGTACCAAAAAGAAAGGTGTGGCTATTAATATCAACAAAATAGACTTCAAGTAAAAGAAATCAAAGAGACAAAGGAAGGCCATTGCATTTTTTTAAAAGATAAGTTGACCGATGAAGACTTACAACAATCATGGAATTATATATATGAATATATTTATATATATATATATATATCAGAGTTTGGTGCACCAAACTTTATAAAGACAATTCTTCGAGACCTCAAGGCACAGAGTAACCCCAGCACACTAATAGTAGGGGACTTCAATACCCCACTAAGTCCTTTGGACAGATATACAGAACAAAGAATAAACAGAGAGACATCTGAACTGATATGGTACACCAAATGGACCTCACAGACATCTACCAAATATTCCACCCTAATACCAGAGAATACACTTTCTACTCAGCACCCCATGGAACATTCTCCAAAATAGACCATATACTGGGACACAGAAAAAAACCTCAACAAATACAAAAGGATTGAAATAATTTCATGCATTCTATCAGACCACAGTGAAATAAAGCTCAATATCAACACCAGGATAAGCCCTACAACCTACAAGAACACATGGAGACTAAACAACACTCTCCTGAATAATGAATGTGTCAAGGAAGAAAGAAAGAAAGAAATAAAAGCATTCCTCGAATTGAATAACAATGATAATACAACACAACAAAACCTATGGGACACTTTAAAAGCAGTCCTAAGAGGGAAGTTTATAGCCCTGAGTGCCTACATCAAAAACAAAACAAACAAACAAACAAACAAAAAAACAGAAAGAGCACAAGTGAGTGATCTAACACAGCAGCTAAAAACACTTGAGAGACAACAACAAATGAACCCTAAATGCAGCAGACAGGAAGAACTAACAAAAATCAGAGCAGAAATCAATGAAATAGAAACAAAGAAAACTATACAAAAAAATCAATGAATCCAAAAGTTGGTTCTTTGAGAGAATAAACAAGATAGACAGACCTCTAGCCCAGTTAACCAAAATAAAGAAAGAGCAACTCCAAATCAACAGAATTTGTGATGAAAGGGGAAACATCACAACAGACAATGTAAAGATCCAGACAATCATATGGGAATAATTCAAAAACCTATACTCTACTAAGTTTGAAAAACCTAGAAGAAATGGACAAATATCTGAAATCCTGGGAATCACCAAAGCTTAACCAAGAAGAGATCAACAGCTTAAACAGATCCATAATATATGAAGAAACTGAAGATGTAATAAGAAACCTAACTAAAAAAAGCCCAGGCCCAGATGGTTTCACACCAGAATTCTATAAAACATTTCAAAAAGACTTACAACCATTACTACTCAAACTGTTCAGAAGGATTCAAGCAGAGGGAAATCTCCCAAATTCCTTCTATGAGGCCAGCATCACTCTAATACCAAAACAAGGCAAAGATACAACCAAAACGGAGAACTATAGACCCATCTCACTAATGAACACAGATGCAAAAATTCTCACCAAAATACTTGCAAACCACATACAGACCCACATCAAAAAGATCATCCATCATGACCAAATTGGATTCATACCAGAGATGCAGGGATGGTTCAACATTCAAAAATCAATAAATATCATAAAACACATAAATGGACTGAAAGAAAAAAAGCATACAGTCATCTCAATTGACACAGAAAAAGCCTTTGACAAAATCCAGCATCCCTTCATGCTTAAAATCCTAGAGGTAATTGGTTTGGAGGGATCATTCCTCAATGTAATCAAAGCCATATACAGGAAACCCACAGCCAATATCATCCTAAATGGAGAATTGACAGAAGCATTCCCTTTAAAGGTAGGAACTTGGCAAGGCTGCCCCCTGTCACCACTCCTCTTCAATATAGTGCTTGAAACACTTGCTAGGGCAATAAAGCAAGAAAAGGAAATTAAAGGAGTACTAATTGGAAAAGAGGAAGTCATCCCCTTTTGCCGATGACATGATTGTTTACCTAAAAACTCCACCAGAAAGCTCCTAGAAACAATTAAGAGTTTCAGTAAAGTGGCAGGATGCAAAATTAACCTAGAAAAATCAGTAGCCTTTCTTTACACCAACAACAAGCAGCAACTGAAGAAAGAATACAAGGAGACCTTCCCACTTACAATAGCCTCAAAAACAATAAGATACCTAGGAACAAACATAACCAAAGACACCAAAGATCTCTACAAAAAAACCTTTAAACCCCTGGAGAAGGAAATTGAAGAAGACATCAGAAGATGGAAAGATCTCCCATGCTCATGGATTGGGAAAATCAACATAGTAAAAATGTCCATTCTAACCAAACTAATATATAGATTCAATGTGATCCCAATTAAAATCCCCAAGAGTTTCTTCACAGGCTTGGGAAAAAAGTCCTTAATTTCATATGGAAAAACAAAAGACCCCGAATAGCCAAAGCAACCCTGAGGGAGAAGAGCAATACGGGGGAGGGGGGATCTCTATACCAGACTTCAAACTATACTACAGGGTTATAGTCATAAAAACAGATCTGTTGACCAATGGAACAAAACTGAAGATCCAAACATGAGCCCATGCAATTTCAGCCACCTCATATTTGACAATGTGGCCAAGAAGACACAATGGAGGAAAGACAGCATCTTCAGCAAATGGTGTTGCTAAAACTGGATCACTACTTGTAGAAGAATAAAGTTAAACCCCATACCTCTTTCCCTGTAAAAAAGTCAACTCCAGATGGATCAAAGACCTCAACGTGAAACCCAAAACTCTGAAGGTGATAGAGGAAAAAGTTGGCAGCACCCTACAAGACATAAGCGTAGGAGGGCTGGAGAGATAGCCTAGTGGTTAAGAGCATTGACTGCTCTTGCTGAGGACCCGGGTTCGATCCCCAGCATCCATATGGCAGCTAAGAACCATCTGTAACTCCAATTCCAGGAGAACTCCAGTTCCAGGGGAATCTGAGACCCTCTTCTGACCTCTGCAGCATTGCATGACACGGATGCACAGACCTGCATGCAGACAGTACATTCATACACATACAAAAATAAATAAAATTAAAAAAAAAATTTTTAAAAGACATAAGCGTAGGAAAAGACTTCCTAAATCAGACAGCAGCTGCACAAGAAATAAGATCGACAGTTGACAAATGGTACCTCATTAAACTCAAAAGCTTCTGTACACCTAAAGAAACAATCAAGGAAGTGAAGAGAAAACCCACAGAGTGGGAAACCTTCACCGCAGATACATCTGACAAAGATCGATTTCCAGAGTATACAAACTACTCAAAAAACAAAGGAGAAAGAAAACAAATGACCCACTCAAAAGATGGAGCAAAGAGCTGAACAGAGACTTCACAAGTGAACTAGAGATGGCCGAGAAACATCTTAAAAAGTATTCAATGTTGCTAATAATTAAGGAAATGCAAATTAAAACCACTTTAAGATATCATCTCACTCTGATAAGACTGGCTAGAATCAAGAAAACAAATGATACCAAGTGCTGGAGAGGTTGTGGAGAGATGGCTGAGAAACATCTTAAAAAGTGTTCAACGTCACTAATAATTAAGGAAATGTAAATTAAAACAACTTTAAGATATCTTCTCACTCCGATATGACTGGCTAGGATCAAGAAAACAAATGATACCAAGTGCTTGAGAGGTTGTGGGGAAAGGGGAACACTCATTCATTGCTGGTGGGAATGTAAACTTGTACAGCAACTATGGAAAGCAGTGTGGAGAACCCTTGGAAGACTCAAAATGAGCTTACCACCTGACCCAGTCATACCACTCCTGGGTGTATACCCACAAGACTCATCTTACCACAGAGATACATGCACAGCTATGTTTATTGCAGCTCTGTTCACAATAGAAAAAAGCTGGAACCAACCCAAATGCCCCTCAACTGATGAATGGTTAGAGAAAATGTAGTACATCTACACAATGGAGTTCTATGTGGCAGTAAAAATAAGACAACATCAGGAACTTTGCAGGTAAATGGATGGAGCTAGAGGATATTATGTTAAGTGAAGTAACACAGTCCCAGAAAAACAAACGACGAATAGTATCCCTCATCTTTGGATGCTAGTGCCAATTACCTAGTTGTAAATACTTCTCGTTGGGAGTGATGCATATTGGAAAGAACAACAACACCAACAACAGAAAAGACTGCATCAAAGAACTGACTGAAATGGTGAATCTGGTGGGGTGAGGGGGTTGGGAGGGAGACACACGTCTAGATTTGATTTGTAACATAATCTTGTACAAAGTATATACATATATATATATAACAAGAAATTTAAAAAATTAAACAAAAAATCTCTCTGCCCCCTCTTCTGCAATGGTCCTTGAGCTGTGGGTGGGTGAGGTTTAATAGGAGTCCAATCCAGTGTCTTGTTCTCTAAAACTTAGGCAGTTTTGGCCTTCTGTGTGCATTGTACTCTGTTCTATGAAGAAGCTTCAGTGCTGAGAGTTGAGGGACGTATTAGTATTCTCTCTACCCCCTGTTCCACTATGTTCTGTGACCCTTGGGTGTAGAGGTTCCATTGTAGATTTGTCACTTAGGGCTGGGCATCTCTCAGACATATATTCTCTTTGGGTGACCCAGTTGTGGAACTCTGTAATAGTCTCTGTTGCAAAAAGAAGCTTCTTTGATGAGTGGTATACACTATACTTGTCTGCAAATAAAAGGATTCATATTTAGCACACAGTAAGCAATTTCATTTTTCTATTTTTTAAATTTTATTTATTTATTTTTTTAATTTTATTTATTTCTGTATGTGTATGAATGTACTGTCTGCATTCAGGTTTGTGCACCCGTGTCATGCAATGCCGCGGAGGTCAGAAGAGGGTCTTGGATTCCCCTGGAACTTGAGTTCTGGAATTGGAGTTTTAGACGGTTCTTGGCTGCCATGTGGGTGCTGGGGATCGAACCCGGGTCCTCTTTAAGAGTGGTTGGAGCTTTTAACCGCTAGGCTATCTCTCCAGCCCAGAAATTTCATTTTTCTAGAGATATGACAGAGGTAGGTTTTCTCCAGGATTTATGACCTCTCTAGCCATGTGTATTTGGCTATATTTACAGTGCCACCCATGAGTTCCCTCTCATTGAGAGGGTTTTAAGTCCAATTAGATAGCTGTTGATTACCCCCTAGATAAAAATGCCACTACTGCACCGAGAGATAGTTTGCTGTGACAACCATTATGGTTATTAGGCTTCACCATTGATTGATTTTCTCCCTTAGCAGCTTGTATCGTATCCTCTAGATCTACAAGAGCTCATCTTCAGGGAGAAGGCTTCCAGGTCAGCTTCAGCTCCATTCCTCCAAGTCCTATGTCTGAAGTATGTCCTGTCTTCAGCCGTAGGGTCTTATTTTCATGTTCTGGAAGGTAATCAAAGGCTGTGTTATTTGGGGAGTCTCCTGGACTATCCTGACCAACAACTCAGAGGGAGGTTTCTCCTGTCTAGCACTGTGTTCCTTGTTATGTAGCCTTCAGGTATACATTTGCACTCATGTTCTGATATTGTATATGTATTTTTCAAGGGGTTTTTAAATTCATACATTTCCCTCTGGCTTTTCATGCCACCTAAGCTTTATTTATCTCCCAGTATATTTTAAATATCCTTTTTTCCTTGGGTAGATGAATCTAAGGGGAAAAGTTACCATTACTAAGAGACGTCATTAGAGATGATAGATTGTAGGAGAGATCAATCGCTGGCTAAGTGGCAGGTCAGAATGTGAATGAGACCAAAATGCCCAAAGAACTATGAGGGGCCTAACAGGTGGAACCTTGGAAAGATGAGTCAGCCCTGTTGTTTCTCTGTGTAGAGGCATCAACGACATTGTTAAGAGCAAGAATATTAGCAGACTATGTTAAGATTCTGCTGCTGATAGGAAGATGTCAAGACCAGGAACATCAGATAATCCTAAATCCTGCCTTAGTCTTTTCATAACATTCCCTGTATAAACACAAGACAATGGCTGTTGGGAAACAAGGCTCCACACTGTTCCGGGCTTGTTTACTACCTTAAATTCAAGTTTCGAGCCTTCTTGTAAGATATGACATTTACCCTGGGATCATAGGCTTTCTTCCCTTCAGCCAGTATCTAAGCATTAGCCTGGATGAGCAGATCTCCATCACACAGAGAAGGGGCAGGGAGAATGCATGTCTGTCTAAAGAGCTGCATCAATGGAGGGGAGAAGCAAGCAGGGAGGAAAGAAAGGCTGGAAGGCCAGCCCGTCTGAACCCTTCCACTGGCCCAACGTTACCAAGCAAAGAAACAGAATGGACCAAGCCATAGTTATAATCGTCTAATTCACTGTGGATTAGCCACTGTGTCTGTGTGGGGTTCATAAAACGGAAAGCATAGAGCTTGCTCTTAAAAAAGTGTGGAATGCTCTAGAAGAAAGATTTATATATACAGAATAGGAACACATGAATAAAAGAAAATGAATAATTTAGTGCCAACCCCTTGTAATTGATGGTGTTTGTGTTTTAAGGCCTAGGACACTAGAGATACAAGATTTCCTCATGGCCACGCCTTGTCAATGTGCCTTGTTCCCAACGGCAGGGCTATGGGCAGGAGCCAGAGTACGCGACACCATGCCAGTGCTAGGTAGGCCATGGTCAGGACAGGCAGCCTTCACAGCAAAGAGGGAAAATGATGGGGAACTCAGGAACCAGAGCTATGTATTTGTTTTGACAATTGGCACTGGGCCTTTCTCCACTCCTAATTTATGACAGCTGCCCAGACATTATGGAAGTAGCAGATGTAGAAAGAGCTCTTTAAACATTAACTTTCCTTCTGATACTAATGAAGTTAACTGTGGGTGCAGATATCTTGATCTTGCTATGAATTCCTTTAATGCATGAGCCTTTGTTCTTGAACAGAGTATAATATATGCATGTACACACACATACACACACATACACACACACACACACACACACACACACTTTGCTTTATTTCATTGCTGGGTCACTGCGTATTCTGAACCTGAGTCTTTGCTGCCTTTTCCCACTATTTACTTTGACTTTCTTCCACTCTGTTTTACCCTTTACTCCATCTCTCAGCCCTTTCCTTCTTCTGACAATTCACTCAAGGCTCTAGACTGAGTTTTCTTAAATCAGTTATTTTTAGAGTACAGTTTTCGTTGTTCTGTGTCTTGTGTTTCCAAAAATTTATAGCCATATTTTATTTCAAGATCTATCAGATTTGAATGAAGCAAACTTGACTCTTTTACTAGTTTTATTTCTTAGATTTTATTGCATTCTAGACTTCTAACAATAGTGATGACATCTCCTTGATGGTTCTTGAGACTTTTTCACAGTCTCATGTGAGTTGCATAGTTTTATAAGCAAGGTAACCTCCAAGCAGAGCTTAACAACTCTCTGACTTTAGGCCTATGGCTCTGAGTAAAAGTGGATCTGCCCTTGCTTCCGGTCCACTGCAGGCTCAGCCTGCCTCCGAGCCTGAATTTCACACACAGGATGTTTGATGTGGGCGAGGCATTCCTTATCACAAACAATCTACAAAAGCTTGAGACATGTTTAAAGTCATTTCCTGGAGTTTATGATAATCTGCAGTTTCTGTTTGTGTAATCCAAATGCTACAACAAGAACAATCTGAGCTCATATGACTCAAAACCACTGAATCCTGAAATCACTTGTATGATGAAGACTGACTAGAATGAAGGGTATTTCCATTTGCAGAAAAATATCTTCTTGTTGTGTCCAGGTGCTTCTACTTCCTTGTAAAGAAAGGAGACATACAATGAACAAATCCTATAGAGAAAGGAAAAACAATCCTTCTATATATAGGCTTATACTATAGTTTAAATTGTTTAATTAAGAAAATTTTAGTAAACATCTATGTATACCATAAATGTAACCATCCACCCAAAAAATATGTCCGTAGGAGAAATTAAGTAAGTACTAAGTCTAGAACACCTGTATCAAACTTCTGCCTCCCAAGGCTCAGAGGTCATTGAGGAAGAGGTGGTAGAAAGATTTTAAGAGCCAGAGGTGGTGGATGACCACAGGGAAACAGAGTTTTTAGTTATTCATATGAACTCACAACAATAATGACAGCAAGCACAAGTCTCAGACAAGCTCAAACCAGTAAAAATCCCAGCATAGATATGGAGAAGTGGGTAAGAAACCCCAACCGAACCTAAGGAACTTTTGGCAACATAGAAGAGGAACAAACACGCAGAGGAGACAGTGTGAAGACGGGTGGCTACCGGAGTGGGAGGCTGCCAGCAAGGGTACCAGTGACACCGGTAACTAGAAGAAGCAAGGAATGGATTTCCCTGGGTGCTCTGTAGGGAACACAGCCCTGCCAGCACCTTGATGTTGAGCTTCCTGACTCCAGACTATGAGACAATACATTTTTGTGGTTTTAATTTTTTCAAAGCATTAAGTCCTGTTCTCATAGTAACTCTTGAACTTTGTAAAATCACCTCTTTTACAAATGAAGGGATTGAGACTCAGAACTTCAGATAACTTGCCTTAAATTACAGAATTAAAAAGTAGTAATAGGTGAATTAATATGAAAGAGAAGATATTTTCCAAATGAATCTGTGTTGTATGTGTCCAAGGAAGGAAGTGGTCGGATGGGAGTAGCATTGAAAAATATCTAAATTATATTTTAATATCAACTTTGTGAAAATAAAGTTACAGAATTATTTTATTATTATTATTATTATTATTATTATTATTATTTGGGTATTTAATATCTGTTTGGCTGCCTGCATGCCACAGCACAGGTATGAAGGTTAGAGACAGCTTTATGGGTCACTTCTCTCCTTCCACTTTGGGCTCTAGGGACCAAATCCAGTTCATTTGCAGCAAACAGTTTACCTGCTGAGCCATGTAGTACAAAGTTACAGATTTTGAAATTCAGATTTCATTACCCCACTTACCCCATCGTTCTTCCTTGACAAGCTTATTGGGTCCTGCCTGGGCTAGGACAACGGTCACCACTTACATCATGAATAAGGATTCCACATCCAAGCCAGGCCCTGGAGCACAAAGATGCTTTCTCCAGGTCTCCCACCACTTTCTGGGTATTTTGTTTTGTTGTTGTTGCTCTGCTTTGTTGTTTCTTTTTTAATTTTGTTTATTTATTTTCTATGAGTATGAATGTACTGTCTGCATGTAGATTTGTGCACCCGTGTTGTGCAATGCCTTGGAGGTCAGAAAAGGGTGTCGAATTCCCCTGGAACTGGAATTCTCCTGGAATTGGAGTTACAGACGGTTCTCAGCCGCCAGGTGGATGCTGGGGATCAAACCTGGGTCCTCTGCAAGAGCAGTCAGCGTTCTTAACCACTAGGCTATCTCTCCAGCCCCTGCTCTGCTTTGTTTTTGAGACACGGTCTCACAATGTGGCCCTGGCTGGCCTGGAACTTGTACACCAGGTTGGTCTCAAACTCAGAGATCTTTCTGTCTCTTGTGGGCATCTTTTAACAATCACACAACCTTTTTGAAATACCAAATGACTATGTAAACTCCTCCTTTGAGAACTTTGTAAAACCGTAGACAGAAAATCAGATTTTTGTAACTAATTTCCCCATGTCTCTCGCCATTCCTGTCCCTTAACAATTTCCCATCTATCTAGCATAGATTAGCTTCCATGAGTATTGAATTAACTTCTTTCCTCTCTTCTTCCTCCTCCTCCTTCTCCTCCTCCTCCTCCTCCTCCTCTTCCTTCTCCTCCTTCTCCTCTCTTCCTCCTCCTCCCCCACCTCCTCCTCTTCCTTCTCTTCCTTCTTCTCCTCTTCCTTTCCTTCCTTCTCCTCCTCTTCCTTTCCTTCCTTCTCCTCCTCTTCCTTCTCTTCCTTCTCCTCCTCCTCCTCCTCTCCCTCCTCCTCCTCACCCTCCTCCTCCTCTTCCTTCTCCTCCTCCTCCTCTTCCTTCTCTCCCTCCTCCTCCTCCTCCTCTTCTTCCTCCTCCTCCCCCTCCACCTCCTCTTCCTTCCTCCTCCTCCTCTTCCTCCTCCTCCTATTCCTCCTCCTCCTATTCCTCCTCCTCCTCTTCCTTCTCCCCCTCCTCCTTCTCTTCCTCTTCCTCCTCCTCTTCCCCCTCTTTCTTCCCCTCTTTATCTTGCCCTTTTCTTTCTAATCCTGTCTCTCTCCCTCCTCATAATGCTGTTCTGATTACCTTTCCAAAATAACTCTGTTTTCATTATAATCTTTTAAATATTGACTAATACTACCCTTTCATCCCTCCCAAAAGATATATTGCCATAAAATTAATTTTAACTCATTTACTTCATTTATTGATAAGGCTTGTTTTTGTTTAAATATATGAAATATGTTTCCTCTTCCTATTAAATTTGGTTATTTTACTAATTTATGAACTTAGTTCAATTTGATTCTGTAAAATAACTGGAAGACTGACTACAGTATATTCTTACATTTTTATTTTAAGTTTAAAAGTACATTTTTTTTTGGTTTTTTTTTTGAGACAGGGTCTCCCTGTAGCCCCAGCTGTCCTGGAACTCACTCTGTAGACCAGGCTGGCCTTGAACTCACAAAGATCCGCCTGCCTCTGCCTCCCAAGTGCTAGGACTAAAGGCGTGCGCCACCACGCCTGGCACTAAAAAAAGTACATTTTTAAAAAAATAATTATTATGCTATTGGCATGTAACCATCACCCAGCTATCTAAATAGTTGCACAACATGGCCTGTTTCATACACAAATGACTTTGATCACGGACTCGGTGCAGGGTCAACGAGAAACCAAATGCCTTTTAGAAAACAGTCTTAAGGCATACCCACTCTTGGTTCATTTATGTTTGTCACACCATCAATTTGCCACATAATTACTTATCTTTTCACTAAGGAAAAACTATTTATCACTATTTTTAATGACTTGGGCTGTTTATTACAAATATAAGAAATCCATAGTACAAAAAACATGGTAAATATTCCTTGGTCTGACATGCTTCTCCTTTCCTCCATTCTGGACACAATTGGTCGTGCTCATGGAAACACATGAATGTATACACACACACACACATACACACACACACACACACACACACATGGAAGAACTCTATTCCAGAATGATGTTTGGAACATGCCGATGATGTATGGAAAATCTTCCATGTTCTCATGGCATCTTGTCAGATCATTGTAAGATTTCCTCTGTGATCATATGTTGAATGTCTGTTCCACAATGAAGTTCATTTACAAGAGTGAAGCATTTTTACACACACACACCTTTCTAGTACCCCAATGTCTGGAACAGTTCCGTCCATCTGAAGATGATGTGGGAAGTCCTAAGTGGCACAGGTGGAAGGCATTTATTATTTTTATGATCCATCTGATGAGAAAGCAGTGAGTGTTTGTCAAAAGTAATCCTGAATGGACTCAATATGAAAGAACCTGGGATTTCGAAGGAAAGGACAGGGATGTGGGTTCTGTTGCCACTTAGACACAGAGTTAGTTTTATTCTATGAAAGCAGAAATAGGTGTGACACCTCGCAGAGTATCTCCATTGAGACAGGGGTCTCAGTATGTAGCCCTGGCTGGCTTGGCCTGTTCCTGAGTCCTGAGATTAAAGGCATGGGCCACCACCATACCTGGTTCATTAAACATTTCTTGATAAAGCCATACTATTTTAATTTTTTTAATTTTATATGTATGAGTATATTGCCTGCATGTATATAAGTGCACTCACACACTCACACTGTGCAATGCCTGCGGAGGTCAGAAGGGGGCATCAGATGCCCTGAAACTAGAGTTACAGAGGCTGTTAGCCCCCTGAGAACTGAACCCAACTCCTCTGCAAGAGCCAGTGCTCTTAACTGCTGAGCAATCTCTCCAGCCCAAAGCCATACTATTTTAAGTACACCTCTGCAGGAATATTTATAGAAATCCCTAGGGTTAGCTAGGCCTAGTGGCCCATCCCTTTAATTCCAGCTCTGGGGAGGCAGAGGCAGGTGGTTCTCTGTAAGTTTATAAGTTTGAGGGCAGACAGAGCTACATAGTGAGATCCTATCTTAAAAAAAAAAAAAAAAAAAAAAAAAAAAAAAAAAAAAAAAAAAAAAAAAAAAAAAAAAAAAAAAAACCTTTCCTAGTGTTGAAAAAAATGCTTGGAGAGCTTAGAGACCCCTAGACCACAGGAAGATATTTATAGAAGCTCCTGGATAGTGGGTTTAAATCTGTCCCACCTACACTACCATAAATATCACTTACTAACTAAACAAAGCACTCTGAATTCCACTGGAGGTGGCAAATTGGCTGTGTTTGGGGAGTCGACATAATCACTATTTTCCCACCAGATAATTAAACAACAGTAAGTGCTATTTAAGGTAGCCTTGGAAGAATTCCCAGTTTCTCTGTAGAAAAGGAGAAGTTTATGTGTTGGGCTTTTGTTTAGTTTTGAGAATCAGCATGTGGACTGTTCACGCAGGTTTTCCTTTCTGGTTCAGATTAAATGAAATCTATAATAATAAAGAAGTTCTGCCATATTTCAACCTGGTTTGGCTTTATAGCCTCACGTGTCTCTTCTTGCTACAGCTGAATCCATAAATTTTATAGATGGCTCTACCAGTCTCCTCAACTTCCTGTCTGATTAATTAAGAATGTCATGATTCCCTGGAAGTGGCCTCTGGTGATGTCATAGGCTGTCTTCATGAGGGGGAGCTATCAGGAAACAGGATCCCATGGCAGCCTCGGGGCCTTGGGGTGGGTGTAAGGAGTCTACTGGACACTTGGCGTTACTGGTACAGGCACTAGGCAGAGATGTGGAACCTTCCCTGTAGTGGAGGTGGCCATCTAATGTGCTTTACCATATTTACAGAGTGAGTCATGCACTACCAGGGCACCCTTGCTCTTTACTCACCCCCAGAAAGTCCACATTTTCCACTGGTTCTCCTGTCTTGTGTTAGGAGAGAAAATGAAGATCACAAGTTTATGTTTTTTCCAGATAATTTCCAATGCTTTCACATCCTCAATGCTAAGCGTCAAGAAGCTGAGTCAGTCTCAGCCCCCCTCTCTCTCTCTCTCTCTCTCTCTCTCTCTCTTGTCTGATTAGCTTGGGAAAGCCACAGTGCTCACAGCAGTAATTGTGATCTCTAAATTCCTTTCCAATGTCAAGCTTATCTAACCCTAAATTCTTTTTTTATATCTTTTTTATTTTATTTATTTTTTTAATTTTTTTTATTATTTATTTATTTTTGTATGTGTATGAATGTACTGTCTGCATGCAGGTCTGTGCACCCATGTCGTGCAATGCCGCGGAGGTCAGAAGAGGGTCTCAGATTCCCCTGGAACTGGAGTTCTCCTGGAATTGGAGTTACAGACGGTTCTTAGCCGCCATGTGGGTGCTGGGGATCGAACCCGGGTCCTCTGCAAGAGCGTCGGTGCTCTTAACCGCTAGGCTATCTCTCCAGCCCCATATTTTATTTATTTTTTATGCGTATGAATGTACTGTCTGCATGTAGGTTTGTGCACCCGTGTCATACAATGCCATGCAGGTCAGAAGAGGGTGTCAGATTTCCCTGGAACTGGAGTCAAAGACAGTTCTCAGCCACCATGTGGGTGCTGGGGGTCGAACATCGGTCCTCTGCAAGAGCAGTCGGTGCTCTTAACTGCTAGGCCATCTCTCCAGCCCCTAACCCTGAATTCTTAGACGAAGTGAGAAGGGCCTGGGGGGGGGGGGGGTGTGTGCCAGGCAGGTGCTCTGGGGATCAGGAAGCAGTACAAAGGGAGATTACAGGAGTCTGGTGCTGCAGCCTTGCTGCTGGTGGATCTCAGAAACAAATCACCTAACTATACTTGAAAAACAACTACCTTGAATTCCTCAGTGTGTCTTTCCTTGGCTGTGGTAAGGATGGTGGAATTGTGCACAATAGCGGTCATGTACAGAATCGAATCTGCTGCTACTGAACTCTGTCCTTCACCGTCTTTGCCTTGCTATGGGCATGTGCTCTCACAAGGATGGCCATGGCAGGTTCCCGTTTGCAGCTCCCTTCCCCAACACATGATCACATACGTATTCCTAGGATGCCCTGACTCTCTGCTTCTGGTTTCTATGCCATGCAATTTTTCCATCTCAGCTCACCTGCTCTAGTCGTTTTCTCAGACCCAACCCAAGCATTCCAGAGGCTACCAAGGGGAGAGAGAGTTTCCTGAAGGGTAAGCACCTGGGTCTCAGGAAGGGGCAGAGTTGCCTCTGAGCAGCCATTCAATCATGAGTGAGTTGCTCATCCATTTCTCTCAGTGCTTTCATCTGTAAAATACAGATAACATAATCTCACATCTGTTTTTATACCCACCTCAAAATACTGTAAGATTTACTGTAATTAATAGGAATTCCCAGATTGCCAAGGGACAGAGCCATATGCTATGATAACTACTTGCTGTAACGTGCATCTATTAGCTATTTTTCTTGCTGTCTTGACAAAATACCTAAAATGAGTACCTTAAGGAAGAAAAGGTTAGTTTTAGCCTACAATTCCAGGGTAAGCCTGTCGGGAGGGAAGGCATAATGGCAGGAGTGTGAGGCAGCTGCTCGCATTGCCTCCATAATCAGGAAGCAGACGGTGATGAATGCAGTGCTCAGATAGTTCAGGTTTTTTCTTTTTATTCAGTCCAAGACTCCAGGCACACGATGGGGCTGCCCACACTTATGGTGGGTCCTCTATTCTCAGTTCAACAATTGTGCAAATACTTTCATAGACACAGCCAGAGAAATGTTTCCATGGTGCTTCTTTTTTTTAAAACCATTTTTTAAATTTATTTTGTTTTATTTTATTTATTTATGTGTATGAATGTACTGTCTGCATGTAGGTCTGTGCATCCGTGTCATGCAATGCCGCGGAGGTCAGAAGAGGGCGTCAGATTACCCTGGAACTGGAGTTCTCCTGGAATTGGAGTTACAGACGGTTCTCAGCCGCCATGTGGGTGCTGGGAATCGAACCCAGGTCCTCTGCAAGAGCGGTCAGTGGTGCTTCTAAATGCAGTCACGTTGGCAGTGAAGACTGAGCACCTCCGTGCTGAGCTGCATCCATGGTCTGCTTTTATTGACTCACAGAAGCTTCCTTTTTGAATTTTTAAAAATTCATTTTTTTTATTTTATGTGTAAGTGTTATGCCTGCATGTATGTAAGTGTATTCATGTTGAGCAACGTCCATGGAGGCTGGAAAAGGAAGTCAGATCCCCTGCAACTGGAGTTAGAGATGGTTGTTAGCTGCCATATGGGTGCTAGGATTTGAACCCAGGCTTTGTGCAAGAGCAACCAGTGCTCTTAATCACTGAGCCATCTCTCCAGCCTAGATTTCTGACTTTTTAAAAAAACTTTAACCTATTATTGCAATCTTCAGTATGAGTAATAGACAAAAAAAAACTTTCAATTTTAATCTGAATAAAATTTAATTGGATCAAAGTATTCCAGGATGCCCTTTCAGAATCATTCTACAAGATGAATAAGAGAATATTATTAATGAATGATAAACTGTCTTTTATCCATATTGTCTTTTTTGTATGTTTTTACCATTTTAACATTTGTTTCAGATGAAGCTTAACTCCTATACCTCAGTTCACTAGTATTATTATTATTTGTTGTGTATATCAAGCTTTTATGCTAGTTCTACTAGGCAGGAATCCACCTTGGCATTTGTGTCTCTGCTATAGTGCTTAGCATGGAGCACAGGCTTACCTGATAATGATAAATTGTTAACAGAGGAGGCTGATGGAAGTACTTATAGATAATCTAATCCTTCCCAACTTTGACAATAGAAAAGAAGCAAACCACTGAAGCAAATATACTTCCTTAGTAACTAGAATTTGCGCAATAATAACAGTCTCTAAAGACCAAACTTCTAGGGCTGGGACAATAAGTCAGTTGGGAAAATGTTTGCCTCAGAAGCCTGGGGACCTGAGTTTGATCCACTGAGTGGGCAGGAGCAGGATGGGTGGGTTCTCAGGGCTTGCTGGCCATCCAGCCTAACTTAATTGGTGAGCTGGTGGCCAATGAGATACTCGGTTTCAAAGGAGATGGATGGTATTCCTATGGGATGACACTTGAGGTGGTCTTCCGGCCGCCACATTTATTGCACATACACGAACATACATTCGAATAAGAGAAAAAGAAACATCAAACTGTTCGTGGGTTCTTTCTAGTCCACTCACTGTGATAATACAGGTCTAATGAGTGCTTTTGGGTGTAAAACCACAGGCTCTGGGAGGAGAAGCTCTGGCAGGAAGTGAAATTAACCAAAGGAAGGATGTGAGCACCAGACTCATTCTGTATTATGGATATGCACTCAGCAGGGAATGCTCCACAGTGTGTGTTCAGTATTTTTGCTAAGTACCATCTTATGAAATGGTCACCATAAAGACACCTAGGTGACTCACCTGCTTCCTAAATGAGTTGGCATACAACAACACTTAGGGCATAGAAAGAAGGAATGTTAGCTGTCGCCCTTGGGTATGAATGAATATGATATCACTCTGTACAGCTATGCTGACAAATATTGAAGCCTCTAGCCACAGGTGCCCTGTGGGTACTTGAAGTGTTGCTTGTCCATATTGAGATGTGTTCTAAGTATGAAATATATACTAAATTTCAAAGACAGTGGGGAAAAAAGAAAAGTAGTTCACTGATAAGTTTTATATTGACTGCATGCTAGTTTCGATATGTAGAGTTAACTAAAGTACATTATTAAAATTAATTCCACTTCCATTGCGTTGATGTGCTTGGCTACTAGACATTTGAAAATTTCACACGTGGTTCACATGTGTGGCATGCATTATGTTTCTCTAACTGCTTTCAAGTGACATCTCAGCTAAGAGGAAAGGAAGAGGCTCAAGTTATAACTGGACAAATATGAACTGTTCCTTTATGTAAAATTAAATGTAATTTCTACTGAACTGTAGTCAGCTTTGTCTTTAATAAACTGTACATAACATACCATAACTAGTAAAAAAATTCTTGTTTCTAGGCTACTGGTTGGTTCACCATGGAGTGGCTTTCCCAAGAACCGAATGGGAGATGTATACAAGTGCCCCGTTGACCTAGCCACTGCCACGTGTGAAAAGTTGAATTTGCAAAGTAAGTTGTATTTAGCAATATGATATTTTTTACAAATACCAAACTCTTATTTGTCATAAACTCAACCAAACAATAATAAAAAGATCCTTATTTTATCTTAAAGAAATATAGCTTTACATCTTTATTTCTTTAATTGTATGGAGATAAATTTGTATCCAAATTTTCAAAACTTCAAAGACTATGGTTTAATAGTCTTCATAATTGATGTTTGGCCTCCTGGGCCATCCTCCATAGACCATGGACTGTTTTCTACTAATATTTATATTGAGCAGAAAGAAAACTGTATTTCTCTGTATCTTCTTTCTCTAGATCAAGCCATTATGTATAGTTCTAGGGCTGAGATTGGAGAGTCTAAGAAACACTATGCATTTCAGATGATAGCTGAATGATTGCGTACTAATAAAGAGTTTATAATGTGGAATTATTTGTTACTTCAATTATTTGCATCACAGATACAATGCAAAAATATTACTAAAATGCAAGACTAGGAAGCTAAATTAATGTTTCTTTTAAAATATTTTTATGTGTATGAGTGTTTTGCCTACATGTATTTAAGTGCATCTGTGTCATGCAATACCCTTGGAGGTGAGAAGAGAGCATCAGAAACCCTGGAACTGCAGTTATGGATGGTTGTTAGCTGCCATGTGGGTGCTGGGACCAGAACCCAGGTCCTCTATAAGAGCAGCCAGTGCTCTTAACCACTGAGCCATCTCTCCAGCCCAATGAGTAATATTTCTACACAATATTTTCTGAAGGACATTAAAAGCAACACAATTTGATTATTGTTATATCTGCAGCATGATGCAGAAGAGTCAGAGTTCTGCTAAAGCATCAAAGAATAAAACGGAAAAATATTGTTAGGAAAAAAGAGGAAAGAATTTCAGAAACAGAAGTTTAGAATTAGAAACATGGCTGGGGTCATTGCTCAGTCAGTAAGGTCCTTGCCTTACAAACACTAGGACCTGAGTTTGATCCCCAAAATCCACATAAAAAGTCAAGCATAGTGGTACACCTCCCCCCCAGGTTAAAAAAAGTCAAGCATGATGGCATAGACTTGCTATCACAGAGATGAGGAGGTAGAGACAGGCAGATCCCTGGGACTCATTGGCTAGCCAGCGTTGCTAACTAGGTAAATTCCAGGCCAGTGAGAGACCCTGTCTAACAAAGGCAGGTAGATGGTACCTAAGGAATAATACCCAAGGTTGTCCTCTGACCTCCATATGCACACACACACACACACACACACACACACACACACACACCATTAGAAAACAAAGGCAGGAGTTCCCCATATGTATCTCTATATGCCAAGTAGCATAATTGCTCAATAAGCATATTTTCATTGGGTTAGTAAGAGTTAGCAGTTATGTCAAAAGCTACAGAGATTGAAGTGTGAGGAGTAAATATCTTCAGTTTATTTAAAAGGGATGCGGATGATGGAGTCCTGAGTACTCACTATACATGGACTATATGTTTCAAAGTTTCATTGTATCACAGGGGGTGTAGGTGAATGGTAGATTCTAGAATATGTGAGGGCCTGGGTTTAATCCCCAGAACTTTAAGAAAAAAGTTTTTTTATATTGCCTCAATCCATCCTGTCATCTTAACATTTTAGCTAATATAATTTGTTAGTTTAATACATGTACTGGTATGCCACCTTATTAACAATATGAAATAATTTTTAATTAGAAGCACATACTTAGAAGTTCTATTATTTTCTTTTGGGATTCTACCAAATATTCTGTAACTTACCCAGATTATAAATCCAGTACAGCCCTAGGGAGAAAAAAACAATTAGGAATAAACAAGAACGCCAGTATGGTGGCACACACCTTTAAGCCTATTAGTTGGGAAGGTGAAGCAGGCAGATCTCTGTGAGTTCAAGGCCAGCCTGGTCTGCAGAGTGAGTTCCAGGCCAACTGGTGCTACAGGGACATCCTGTCTCAAAAAAGGAAAAGAAAAGAAAAGAAAAGAAAGACGATGACAAAAAAAGTTGATAGCCTCCATTTCTAGAAGTTGAGTAATAAAGAGGAACATATAAACACAGCTCTATGGAACCCCAAGTTTAGGCGCTCCTTCCAGAAAAGGAGATCCCCCTGTTTGTAGGACAGAGTCAGAGAAAGTGGCTGTGACTCAAGAACAGAGTTAATCAAATAAGATCAGTGGTGCCCAGGAGAATGTGTCCGAGGACTGCCCCTCTTCTCTAAGATAGGAAGGAGGAAGGAGAAAGGAGGGAGGAAGGAGGAGGGAGGAGGGAGGAGGGAGGAGGGAGGAGGGAGGAGGGAGGAGGGTGGTGCAAATTCTAACAATGACCCCACCAGTGATGAGCAGAGCTAAGGCCACCTGAATGTGATTCATCTCTGCAGTACATGGTTTTTTTCACGGAAAGTGACTGGACCGAGGCTGAGTACAAGGCTTGAGAAGAGGGAAGTCACCACAACAGTCACTCTGGGAAAGGAGGCAAGAAATCCATCTAAGGATAAATGAAAGTCGTAGTGGTGGCTTGGTGGAGCGGAGACAGAGCATGAGTAAGCTGTGACATTAAGGAGAACTGCAAGGTTTAGTAGCTTAAGAGTGGACAGAACCAGGGACTTGTGTCTTAGTTTAGGAGAAAAGAGAAAGTGAGAGGGGTTGGTTTCTTATTGTACCTGTCTGGGTAGCATGATTTCTTTTTAAAGTTCTCCTACTGCTATGGGCCAGACTCTATCAAATGGCATTCAGTAAGGGTATTTTAAACAATCCAGATAAAAAGAAGCATGACACTGTGACAAACAGATGGTGCCCCGACATGCATTTTGTTTGGTCAGAACATTGTTCATTTTGGTCCAAATATTGTTGATTGAAACAATAGATTTAAGTGTACTCTCCAGAGTGAGCAGATACCCTCCCTAACAGCCTTTGCTCTAAGGCCTCTTTTTTTTTTTTTTGGTCTTTTCGAAACAGGGTTTCCCCCATAGTCCCAGCTGTCCTGGAACTCACTCTGTAGACCAGCCTGGCCTTGAACTGACAAAGATCCACCTGCCTCTGCCTCCCGAGTGCTAGGATTAAAGGCGTGCGCCACCACACCCGGCTCTGCTCTAAGGCCTCTTATGTGGAGATGCTCTCTCAAGTGAGCTGCAGATGGCTAAAGACTTCACATCCACACACTTCACTATAGAGCTACCACTCCTGGATACAGGATTCTGTACTCAAATGTGTGAAAACTTGGGTCCGCTGTTTGGTTTTTTTAATAACCTTAAGTAAATGGTAAAGATTTAATACTTTGTCATTTTAATTTTAATTAATTCTTCAATAATTTGAAAATGTATTTAATAATTTAAAATTCTCTTTCTCTCTAAAAGCTTCAACAAGAATCTTAAATGTTACTGAGATAAAAACCAACATGAGCCTCGGCTTGACACTCATGAGGAACACGGGAACTGGAGGTTTTCTAGTAAGTGTTTTTCTCTCAAATCCTCATTCTTCCTGGGAGAAATTGACAGTGTCTTCTCATACCCTCTTATCAAATCAAATCTAGATATGTTAGCACTTTAGTTTGCTTTTGGTTCAGTTGTGCTATCTGGATAGCCAAGGAAAAAGAACAGTGTCGATGTGTCAACTTCTTAAACATTCAGCAGAACAGTCATCATTTTGAATGGAAGGGGCAGATAAGAAGAAGCCAGACTTTGCCCTTGGAAGGTATGCTGAGTGCATCCAAAATTCCAGGTCTCCCTTCCACTTCCTCAAGGAGCACTCAGGGGAGGATTGTTCATTCAGAGGGCAGTGTTCAAAGCTACGGGTATTTTTGTCTTTTAATCATTTGCTGCAATGTCTGGCTAATCTGGTCTTATTTGAAGTGTGATTTGGTCTGTTGCATCTCATATCTGCTTGCCCCCTGCCTTGTCTTCTAACAGGTTATGAATAATAACCACAAATCAGTGAAGTAGAATGCCTTACATAGCAGCATATCTGAGGACAATTGATTGGTTAATAATTCACATATCTAAATGCTTTCAGGTGAATTAAAGAGTTCATATAAAATATTAGAAGGAAATGGAAATTCTTTGGAGAGAATAATTTCTGAACTTAGAATTAAATAAAGAAAATAATATAGGAAATTGTTGAAAATATTTGACTATATAAACAGAGAAAAATATCACACATACTGCCCCCAAAGTTTGAAAGTCAAGTAAAAACAAAATCTTGTTGGAAATTTTCTCTGGTTCATATAAGAACAATTATATAGCCCAGTTAAAATTGTTTTGGAAAGCCCGATTTAACTTTGTTAGCTTTATCTGTGGTATTGACATCCCAACATAAAATTTTGTTTTAAACTCTATTTTTCTTAAAATGTAGCCTATTTTGAATATTGCCATTCAATTTATGGTAATATATATTTATATTCAGACAACCTCATTAATGCTAAGTAAATTAAATATTGCTTATCATATGCTTGATGGCAGTTTATAATGAATACCGCAAGATGTCTTGTGGTTTATTATATTCCACAGTTTTTATAATAGAGTAGATGCTATATGTTTTATTTTACAGTTGACTAAGAAGAAGAGTTTGAGAATTAGGGATTGGAGATGTTCTTCAAAATTTGTAACACTTAACTTCAGAGATAATAAAATAAAATTACAGGAAAATTAGTGATAATTGTAGGAAGGAGGGAGGAAGAGAGGGAGAGAGGGAGAGAGGAAGAAAATCTCTTTACACATTTGAAAGGTCAAAGTCTTGAGATAGTCTAAAAATTATGTGGAAAATACTGATGATCATCACATACTTTTGAGCCTTCTTAAGTTCTGGGCTTAAAGCAACAATGTTCTGGCAAAGACAATTGGCATATCATAATCCTACTTCTTAATGCTGTTTTCCACTGCTTATGAAAAAAAGAAATTCTATTCTTGTACACGTCATGAGTTGTTTTTCAAGGTACTAAAAGTTGAGAAGGCAGGCATAAGAATCAATCATTGCTATCTATGTTTTGTAAACTAGCCAGAAGCAACAATGACTTTTCCTAATGGGCCACGTGTACCAGTTTTATAGGAGGGAAACTATGCTTGCACACCGAGCATAAAATATGAGCACAGCTGCTTCTGTTAAGCTACTGACAGTTAACTGGGTCAAATAAATTTTATGTTTTTCAATTGCTTCTTGTAAGTCCATGCTTTTCTATTCAGTTTCAATAATTGATCTGTCCATAAGATCAATGTTTCGTGCATGAGTAACAGCTTTATATAATGTTAAACTTTTTAGGTAATTTTTAATATTTTTACTAGACTTTTCCTTCCTACTTTTCACTTAGCAATTTGAGTAGTATTTAGTCTGTTTCCTATGCATTTCACTCATGATTACATTGTTTTCAGCAGTCATCAAAGGACTGTTGGAAGGGATGGAATTGGTATTGTGTTCATGGAGATAGTAATAACTGGAATATGGATGCTTTGAGCAAGGAAATAAGTACCAGCCAGCTTTGGTGACTGATATATAGGAAGCTAAATAAGGCATCTTGCTAGTCCTTAGAGTTAATACATATTTTATAGCAAGGTTAAAAGTAGCAGTCCATGAAGTTACTTATGTTTGTTTAGTGTGTTAAGAGTGCTTTATAAGTGTGGGTTTTCACTCAGTATTGGTCCTCTCACTCTCAGAAAGTCTGAGTTTCACTGTACTGGCTTGGGAGGGACACAAGGCTTGCCCCCTTATGGAAGAAGTGTGTCTTTGTTCATCCTTGTGGCACAGGCACTCTTTAAGAGTCCCTGCCTGTCCTTAGAGATACTTGGGTTTGTGGTTCCTGTGGAGAAGTCCTGAATGGAAGGGGCAGGAGTTGACTGATGTTCAAACAACCACAACAAGACTGCTAATGTAGTACTTGATCCTTTCCTGACACTGTTCTAAGTATTTTATGTCTACACATCACTAAACACTCAATTTTCACAATCCTAAAATCAAAGGGATACGATACCCTTCCTCTTATGTCTGGATCATGAGACGGATGTAACTGAGCAACAGACAGCTTCGCACTGTTTCCTTGGGGGCTGTCTCTGGAGGTAGCGTGTCAGGTGACCCTGTGTGTCCCTTTGTCCACTGATACCCATCCCTGCAAAGTGCATCTCTCCTCCTGAAGGTCTTTTATGGGGCAGTGCATCTATCACCCTCTTCCCAGTCCCCTCAGCCTTCCCAGTAGACGCCTGCTCAAAAACACATTTTTGATCTGCTAATTTTAAAAGTTGTCAAATCCTGTTATCTTGGAAAAGAATGGAAGTGATGCCTCAGTTCACAGAAGGAGAGGGAGAAGCTGGCATTTCCTGTCTCTCTAGTTATCATTTTCTCTTCCCTTCAAAGACGTGCGGTCCTCTCTGGGCACAGCAGTGTGGAAATCAATATTATGCAACTGGAATTTGTTCTGACATCAGTCCAGACTTCCAGCCCTTGACCAGCTTCTCACCTGCAGTTCAGAGTAAGTTATCAATGTGCAGAAGGTCTGAGTAATGACATATTTAAAGGGGGGAGACTTTATCAACCCCCACCCAACAACTCTGTAAGTCTGGCATTTATGACTGAAATTTGACTTACCTATGGAAAATGTGTCGCTTGTTTCTCTTCATCTCTTTCTGTGTAGCCTGCCCTTCCCTCATAGATGTTGTGGTTGTATGTGATGAATCAAACAGTATTTATCCCTGGGAAGCAGTAAAGAATTTTTTGGAAAAGTTTGTACAAGGTCTGGATATAGGACCCAAAAAAACACAGGTAAGGACATTGCATTAGTAAAACATAAACAAATCCATGGCTTTCTTTCTAAAACAATAATGTTAAATATGAAGTCTTGATATTTTTAGTTGTTAAGTATTCATTTAAATTCATTTAATGGTAACCTTGAAAGTTAACTGAAATTTGTACTACTAAGGTTAGCATTCTGCCTATGACTTTATTGGGTGTTAGTGATCTAGTTTTATTTTGGACACAGACATCAAAAGTGTGACATAGAACCTTTATATTTGAGACAGGGTCTCCCTCTAACCCAAGCTGGCTTGGAATTCACTATGTAGACCAGGCTGGCTTCAATTTCAAGCCGATCTGACTGCCTCTTCCTCCCAAGTGCTTAAATTAAAGGCATGAGCCACCATGCCTAGTGGTATATAACATTTTAACGCTTTTTTCACATAATTTATTTTTATTTTTTATCATGTTAAAAAGGTGTTTGCTTTAGTCCTTAAATCCATGAGTTTATATATTAACAATATAGACTTCTGGAGAGATGGCTTAGCAGTTAAGAACCGTTATTATTCTTTCAGAGGAGCAGGTTTTGTTACCAGCACCTACACTAGGCAGCTCACAATTGTCCATTAACTCCAGTTCTGGGGGATCTGCTGTTCTCTGACCTCCCCAGGCACCTGCTCACAGGTGGTGTATATGAACTCAAAAAGGCACATGCACATACTCCTTAATAAAAATAATAAATCTTTAAAAATACATTTTAAAATTGGGTCCTTTTTCCCCCCTTTATATCCATTTTAACTAATACTGATTTCCTTTTGTATGTATCTTGACATAATTGTAAAAACAATTATCTGAATTCTGCAAATTTTAAAAGTAACTCAGTAAGCATAATTCTAACATTCATTATCTTATAGCCTTTAAATTCTAGTCATCTATCTTGTCTTTTTACATAAGACCAAATCTTTTCAATAATTTGACATAGTTTTCTATGTTTTAAGAAGTCTCTGATTTGATATCTTCTTGATGTTGGCACCCAAAACTCAGAAGTAAAAATTTCAAAATTGTGTACAAAGACTGAGAAGTATGTATTTTTAAAAGTGATGCTACTCAGTAGAGACAGGTGGGAATATCTCTCAAGCCCAGGACTTGCCTGGACAATATAGCAAGATGCTGGCAGGGTAGCCAGGATGCATTTTTAGATATTTTGGGGTTTCATTTTGTTCCTCCTCCTCCTCCTCTTCTTCCTTCTCTTCCTCTTTTTTTCTTTTTTCTGATTGGATTTGCTATTCATAGATACTATCGACCAGCAGTGTCCCCCCAGAGTACAGGTCACTGATTTCCTATTGCACTCCTGGGTTGCATCTAATAGGCTGACATCCCACACCTAGTAACAATGATTGGAATAGTTTCTCCATTTTGCAGTTATATTTACTGAAATTTGATTTTCTGTTCCATATACAATATTATAAAATGTTGGGGCTGCTTCCCTACACCCAGGATGCATATTGCCTTCTGAAATCTTGGAAATTTCACTGTGGATTTTTGCCAGAAATTTTTGTTAACTAAGAGTAGATGGAACACTGATTTCTGGAGATCAGTACTTTTAGAGCTCAAGGGGGAAATTTTCCTATGTGTCTGTTTCTTTTCTGTGTCTAAATCAATCACCACACCTATCGGCACTGATTTAATCGTCTCTTACAGAATTCATGACTTTTCTGTGTTTTCCTACCACAATGCATCATATTCCTGTCTGGAAGAGGTTTAGCTCAGTCTCTTTCTTGAAATCCATCATATCCTTAAATCCTCCTTCCTTCTTCTCACTTAGCTCGGGGGCTGTGTCATGAGGGTATGTTACCATCATATTCCTCTCATATTAGGCTGAAATTCTCAGTTAATTTGGATCTAGTTGCATATCTTATCTTTTTTAAAGCATATTTTATTCATTACCTTTAAATTATGTGTATGAGTGTCTGGCCTGCCTGTATGTCGTGCAATGCCCATGAAGGCACTGGAGTTATGGATGGTTGTTAGCTGTCATGTGGGTGCTGGGAACTGAACCTAGGTCTTCTGCAAGAACAGCCACTGCTCTTAATCACTGAGCCATCTCTCCAATTCCACATACTTTATCAAAAAGGAAGATGTGCAGGATGCTCTGGGAAGACCTTCGCATTCCTCACCACCTTCCTAATGTCTGCCATACTGCGTTCCAGGCAATAAAGTTGATTGAACTCAGTCAGCAGTATACAACAGGATGCCTGTTGCCCATCAAGATGATGGGTTCGGAAATAACTGTAGATTTTTAAAAACACTTCCTTATCACATGAAATATGAATCTTATTTGAGAGAGATGAAAGATAGATTTGAATGACAGTGGGGCAATATTTTCTAAATCTTTAGATGAAGAAGTTACACTTTTCTATCAATTTGCCTGTTCCTAAGCATTGAAATAGTTCCCCAAACCTAAGGTATATGATTCTATGAACTGTAAGTGGCAATAGGTAAGGGAGTCTCCAAATAAACACCAGACTCTTGTGGCCTCTAACAAAGATCATTCCACAGAGAAAAGGAATTCTCAAGAACAGAAGTGGAAATGGTTCTCTTAAGTTATCAGCCCACATCTAAATGCGCTTTCTATTCTTATTATATTGCTTAAGTATAAATTATTTTAAGCCAATGATAATAAACTTCTGCTCTTTTGAAGGTGGCGTTAATTCAATATGCCAATAATCCAAGAGTTGTGTTTAACTTGAATACTTTTCAAAACAAAGATGATATGGTTGCAGCCATGTCCCAGACCTACCAATATGGTGGGGACCTCACAAACACCTTCAAGGCAATTCAGTTTGCAAGGTAAGTTTTGATGGTGACCATTAAACATATGAATCTTAATGAGCTGAGTCTACTGTGCTTACTGTAACCAGTAGGCAGTATGAATGTTACAAGCACATGGCATTCAACTCCTCTTTATCTCAGTCTCTTTTTTAATCCCACAGCCTTCAATTTTACCCGTTTAGGCAGATTCTTTATAAAAACACTGAGCATTCTCCTGTCATTCAAGAACATATGAAAGCAATGAGTTTCATTTCCTCAAAGCTGCTTCCAGCCCTTATCATCTCATCTTAGCTTCTTCAAAACCCCTTTATAAAAAGTGTTTATTCTTCCTCCCTGTTCTTCCTTGAGTCCCATACTCTGCGTCTAGGTTAGCGTGATCTCTGCATCACTGAATCAGTGTTCCTGTCCCAACCTCACCCTCCTTATTGCCTCTGAGCAGTTGAGGAAGTCAAGCATGCTCTGTTGTTCTGAACTCAGCCTTCAAAGTCACCATCAACTTCCGGGATCCCCGCCAGTGTTTTGTCAACAACTCTTGCCTCTTCACTGGCTCCTCTTGATTTTTTTCACTAACAAAGCCCTGTGCTCTCCATGGTTCTCCCTTGGGAATGGGGTCTCCACCCTTGACACCAGCACCAACCCTGTGTGAGTTACCCTGTGGCTATGTGTCATCTCTGAACTCTCTCCCGGGAGTTGCCAGGCATCTCTCTGTAGCTGAACATCTATATGGGAATACCATCTCACTTAGCAAATGCATATGTCCTAAACCCAGCAGCCTTCCTTTCCCAACCACTGCTCATGATGTTGCCATTTTTATTCCTGCCTGCTGTCCAGTCACCAGACAAAACTTTAATGGCTGTCTTCACTCCCCCTACCCCTTCTTAGATGCATGTTTGATGGTCGCCACATTTGCCACCTCTGTTTCATTTCCTGTTGGCTCTGTCCTTTGTTTTCTCTGGCGTGTATGCCGAAAGTGCTGCTTTCATCAGCTGGTGATTCTCCTAATATGTCTCAAAAGAGATTCTTCCTAAGAGAAGATGTGTCTATTTTCTCCATTGAGATGTCCTTGGGCTACACCATCTCATAAACTGCTTTCTAGAAAATAGGTTACCTGCCTTTAGGTGAAGGGCCTTTTCTGGTTCAGTTAATCAGTCTAAAGGAAGAATGTGCATAGGATAACTGCAGAAGAACTCATTTTCAGCAGAGAATTAAATATGGCCATTCCCCAAGGAAGGTTGCTTGGGGGCCCAGACAAGTTTTCTTCTCCAGATAGAACATGGTCACTGTCTGTTCAGGTGTGACTTGTTTGCTTTTGTTGCCTTTTCAAAGCTTTGATTTATTCCCTCTGTGCCTCCATTATTTCCAAAGGTAACAAGAACCAGAATTCCTGGTGCTAGAATTCACCTAAATTCTTATTCACAACTCCCAGAATACAGTTCATACCCTCACTGTCTATCTCCCCATATTTCCCACTGAGTAGAATTCTGATATTCTTTCTTTCAGTATTCCCATACTCCATGTACTTTATTTCCCTGAAAGTCCTACTGTTGCAACAACACTTAACACTATAGAGAATCAAAGCTAAATGACAGTTTCATCCTCAGCAACTTTGTAACATACTTGATATCTATAGCAGAGTTCATCACAAAGGAAGTATTCTGATGAAAAATATGGAATATAATTCTACATTTCTATGCTTTAAAATACAAAGCACATAAAATAGTACTAAAAACAAAATGATACACTCAGATTTAAATATACTGACTTTGAAGTGCTCTTTAAAATGGTAGTATATTCTACTATTGTAATGTCTCAATGTAGCCTTCTGATAGCAGAATATACTATTGTAATGTCTCAATGTAGCCTTCTGATAGCACAATATACTATGGCAATGTCACAACATAGCCTTCTGATAGCACAATATATTATTGTAATGTCACAATGTAGCCTTCTGATAGCACAATATACTATTTTTTTATTTAAAAAAATAAAAAATAAAATGGTAGTATATTCAACATACTTTAGAGACATAAGTTTAAAGATAGAAGAGATGAATAGAAAATGCAGTTAGGTGTTAAAGTATCAGCATACTGCTGCTAGGTGACTCCAACAAACAGAAAGAATGTGTCATGGTAAATTCCAGTAGACAGAGGGAAATAAGCTGTTGGGCAACTGGACAGAAGTCTAGAAAAAAAAAAAAACATTTTAATACCTGCCTTGCTTCTTGCATCAAAATAGATTGTAGCTGGACTAAACTTTGAAATTTAGCCTGGGCATGGTAGTGCATGCCTGTAATTCCAACCTGGACTACATAACAAACGCTCATGAAAAAGAAAATGAAGCCACCGAAGATTATGCAACCTGCATGACTTATTAAAAAGAACCTTAGAGAAAATACATTTTTGTAAGCACCTGATCAGATATTTAAAAAAATACAAAAATGGGTTTAATAGACAAGCAGACAAAACCCAGCATACAACTGTGGAAAGAGGTGGCAGATGCCAATCTTAGCTGAAGAACTATTGGGCAACTGATCACTGCTGGGTAAAGAAGAGCTGATATTCTTTAAAAGAGTGACTCTAGATAGGCTGACTAGACCCCAGTGAATGAACTTGCACTGAGAGACATCTGGGGACACTAACTTGACTCAATAGGTCTTAAAATAAATGTCAGATGCCAGCTGTGATGGCACATGTCTTTAATCGCGGCACTCACAGGCAGAGGCAGGCCAAGTTCCAGGCTGGCCTGTTCTACATAGTGAGTTGCAGGCCATCTGGGGCTACAAGGAAACCCTGTCTCAAAAAGACAAAAAAGTAAATTAAAAACCATCAGAATGCATGAAATGAGATGGGGTGCGGTGGGAGCATGCCGACGGGAAGCGGGCACAGAGATGGCCAGGATGTGTAAAAAAAAATTATGTAAAACTAAAATTTGAGGTGGCCCGAGAGAATGCCCAGTGGATAAAGTACTCACGACACAAACCTGAAGGCATCAGTCTGGATCTGCAGAAACCACATAAAAAACAGATGCCATGGCCTGCATCTGTAACTGGGAGGCAGAGCTGGGAGGATCCCTAGAGCTTGCTGCCATCCAGCCTGCCACATCAGTGAGCTCTAATTCCACTGAGAGACTGGCTCAAAAACTAAGGTAGAAAGCACTCGAAGAGGACACTCCACACTGGCCTCTATATGCACACATATGCATGCATGTGGGAAAGCATATATGGAGTATATACACCACACACACACACACACACACACACACACAAAGCCAAATTTAACTTTGGACACATGTGTTCACATTCATGAATACATAGGCATGCATACAACACATGCACATGCATCTGCGGGCACACACTGGTGTGCCTGCACATGTACGCACACACAGGAGAGAGAGAGACAGAGAGAGAGAGAGAGAGAGAGAGAGAGAGAGAGAGAGAGAGAGAGAGAACACAAAATTCCCATGCAGATTTAAAAAAAAACCTAAAATCCAAAAGCTGACTAAGGAACTAATATTTGCCATGTGTTGAAGAGTAACTTCTTTTATTACTAAATAGCTATTAAGGAAATGAACAGAGCCCAACCTTAGCTGAGGAAATTTTGGCAGCAGATTGCGATCAGGTGAGGGAGACCTGACCTTTAGAAAAGAGACTCCAGATAGGCTAAGTGGAGCTCACTGGAGGAGCCGACACTGAGGAGGGAGCTGGGAGAGTAAATTGGCACAATACACTCTAACACAAATGACAGAAGGTGTGAACTCTGAAGTTGGCAGCGGGGGAGGGTGACAAGGGAGAAGCGGGTTAATGGTGATTAAGACTGACTGGACCACAAAACATTCAATAAAAGAAATTGATGTGTAACTTAAAGCACATATGAAAATCAAATAAATGTTATTTCTTAGTATTTGGAAAAAAAGAAAATGAACAACACAAAGAAAAATGGGGAAAGATAGAAGATTAATGGTTCATAGAAAAAGAATATAAACAGCTAGTAAGCATATAAAGTGCTCAACAGTTCTTTACAATGATTGTGGTGGCTTGGAGATCACTTCCTGTCTCTGTTTCAAACCAGAGGTCTGCAGCTTAACACTACGGGTTGCTCATGAGTTCTTCTTTCTATCTGCCACAGAGACGTTGCTTATTTACCAGCTTCTGGTGGACGTCCGGGTGCTACCAAAGTCATGGTAGTTGTAACTGATGGCGAATCCCACGACGGGTCGATGCTGAAAGGCGTGATCCAGCAATGCAACGAAGCGGAGATCCTGAGGTTCGGCATCGCGGTCAGTTGATAACTCTGTACTTGGCTCTCCGTGCAAGGCTGCACGCTCCTTTGCAATGCCATCAGTGCTCAGTCCACATTTTCACACTGACTCTTCAAATGCCACTAAACAGTTTTTCTACTATCTCTCTGCTTCCCTCTGATTTTCAGTCCTGTCAGCAAAACAAAAGTTTGCAGAAATGTTGCTTGCCAGAAGGTAAATGATCATCAGGAACGCAATACAATGGGTGATTAAGAATGACCTTTTTCCTCTTCCCCTTTTTTTCAAGGTTCTTGGGTATTTAAACAGAAATGCACTTGATACCAAAAATTTGATAAAAGAAATCAAAGCAATTGCTAGTACTCCAACAGAAAGATACTTTTTCAACGTGGCTGACGAAGCAGCTCTTCTGGAAAAGGCTGGGACATTAGGGGAGCAAATTTTCAGCATCGAAGGTAAAAATGCCTTTCAAGAATTTTCTTTCAAATCCTTCTTTTGAGAATTTCTTCTAATACAACATATTTGTTCTAAAGATATTAACCTGTATAGTGCACATAAACAACTCATATACATCAGCAAGAAAAATAGACAAAGCACGTGAATATGTAGTTTATAAATGAGGAAATACAAGTGACCAGTAAGCATAAGAAAATATTCCTGGCACTGGAGAAATGCTTCAGCAGTTAAGAGCATTGGCTCTTCTTGCAGAGGAGCCAGGTTTGGTTCACAGCACCCAAGTGACAGCTAACAAAAATCCATAACTCCAGTTCCACAGGATCCGACACCCTCTTCTGACCTCTGCAGCATTGCATGACATGAGTGCACCTACCTACATGCAGACAGTACACTCATACACATAAAATAATAAATAAAAAATAAAAAATTAATAAAAAAGAAGCACTAAAATTAAGAAGCAATAAAATTTGAGGTGAGATAGAAATTTCTAGTGCATTCTAAGGAGATCAAGATTTGACCAGCACAGTGCCATGTGGGTGCTGGGAATCAAACCCAGATCTTCTGCAAGAGCAGTCAGTGCTCTTAACCACTGAGCCATCTCTCCAGCCCCTAATTTCTAATTTACATAAATCATCATCAAAATCTAACATATCCTGAGATAAAACAAGATAAGCCATTCTTGCTAAGAAACTTGGAAATACATAAGTAAAAATTATTGTGATTCAATTTAAAGTTTACTAGATAATGATTTTGTTCATTATGTGCTGTTGAAGACTTTTGAACATAACTATCTTTGACCAAATTACCTCTACTCAACCTGTGTTACATCTCTAATCAAAAGAACACATGCCAGGTGTGTGGCTCACCCCTTTAATCCCACCACTCAGGAGCCAGAGGCAGGCAGATCTCTGTAAGATGGAGACCAGCCTGGTCTACATAGTCAGTTCCAGTTGGATTGAGGCTAGGGAGACCCTGTCAGAAACAAACAAACAAACAAACGAACAAAAAAACAAGTAAATCTTGCAAGTTCTTCCCTTTATTAAAGCATCTGTGCAGGGATTTAGCTTACTTCTTATGAACTTTATTCACGCACATTGACTACAACTATAAGGAAGATGGGTGCTAATTGAGTTCTGTGGTGTCAGTTAGACAGAGGCTTAAGTACAATTAGAACAAACTTTCCAACAGTAAAATGTCTTAGTCATGAATCTGGGTTCCTGAGGGCTTAGATATCTCTCAGTACAATCTACAATACAAAACAACTGCTTACTATGCCAGTGCATCTAAAATAGTTGTGCATTTGAAGTACCAATATTTAAAAGATAAAACAAATTAGATTTTTATCTAGTAATGATAAATTTAAAAGAATATCTTGACCCCAATTTTCACCTTACCATACGTTCTCCCTTTGTTGAGGGTCCTTTGTTATGAGGGACATTATAGATATTCCATTAAATTCATTAACGCTTAGTTGAGATCAAAGCCAGCTTTGAACACACCTTGGACACTTAGTGATCTGCTCCAAGAATCTTCCCAGCTATAGTTTTGCACTAACATCAGAACACAGGTGTTTGTGTGTGTTCATTTGTGCACATATGTGCCCATTTGAAAACTTTTGCACAGACATGTGTACCTATTTGAACACTTGATTTAAACTTCCTGACAATAATATAATCTTTGAAACTGATATTTTCCAGGTACTGTTCAAGGAGGAGACAATTTCCAGATGGAAATGGCACAAGTGGGATTCAGTGCAGATTACTCCCCTCAAAATGTATGTATATCCAATAACTTCAAGTCCTACTGTCACTTGCCAAAACACATACAGATGCAGTAGCTTATACACCAATTAGGAATAACAGTAATCTCTTGACAAAGGTTCTTATTCCTAGCCCCAGTAATTAGGCTGAAAAAAAGTAGCTAAATTCTTCCCTCCCATTCTAAGAGTTTTTCTAAGGGTAAAAAAATAAAAAAAAAAAAAAAAAAAAAAAAAGGCAAGGGCACAATAGTAATTCCAGGTATTACCCTCACAGAATGTCCTCCACATCATTTAAACACTTGAAATATTTGTCAAAGACAGAAGCTCTTTTCATCACCAACAGCGTTGCATTTTAAGTTGCCATAGCATTGTTTTCTAAAAGCAGAGACGAAATTGTTGAAATATCAAGGATTCATGAAAATTAAGATGAGGTTGGACTCCTCTACTGTATTCTTAGCTCAGGGAAGTCAGTTCAGGTTCTCAGAAACAGCCTTTGGGCCTTGGATCTTATTCCACTTGGATCCACCCAGGCTATAGGAAAGCAGTGAAAGGCAAAAAGATATGCGGTCCTATGAAATATTTGGGGAATAATTTGAATTAAAAAGATGTGATAAGCAGATCAAAGGTCCAAGAACAGTTCTTTCTCTGTCTAGAATAAAAGATACTAACTTTATTTGTCCAATAGGCCTTAGAGATTTGCACAAAAGTTAGGAATCTTTCCCACAAAAGAAGCAAATAAATACACAGGGAATTCTGCACCATTGCATGGGGTTACTGTACACTCCCTGGACCCCATTCATATGCCCCCAATTTAGAGTCTCTGGTTTATTACACTTGTTCTCACAGTCATATGTCTTTGTTTCCTCTAAATTAGATGTAGTCTTTTCCTATATGTTATTTTTAATCATAAATTAAATCCTTGTTTCCTTATATCTAATATAAAAAAATTAACAATAACATCTATTCTGACCAAGCCTGTGTGCCTGAGGACTTACAGTGTTTGATAGTTAGATGTGATTTGAGCTAGTCCAGGGCATCCTGCCCCCTTTTCCCTCCCCTCAGGCTATCCCAGGCTTATTTTCCTTCTACGACATAGTCTGTCACAATGCTACATGTGGCTTTTGTAGCTATGCTACAAATACATGGGATCTAGGAATACAGATATCAGAAGAATATCTGAGGATGGGGACAGAGAGGAAGTTGAGGGCTAGAGAAATGGTTCAGTGGTTACGCGTACTTGCTATGCAAGATGAGAACCAGACTTTAGACCCCAGCAGCCACAGGGGGGGACAACCCTGATGACCACCCACCATACATTCTAGCAGTGTGGGGGTGGACACAGGAGAATCCCTTGGGCTTGCCGGCTCCATCCTATTTCAGCTTCAGTGAGAGACTCTGTCTCAAGGAAATAGGGTGGAGAGTGACAGAGTATGACACCTGATGTCTCTTCTCCCCCCCACCTCTGCATGTGCACTGGCATGCACACCCATGCATACAATGCACACACACATACACACACACACACACACACACACACACACACATTCAAAGAAGAGAGTTCAAAGTATAACAGCATAGGACTATGGAGATGGCCCAGCTGTTAAGAGCACTGGCTGCTCTTGCAGAGGACCTGGGTCAATTCCAAGAACCCCACAAGGCAGCTAACAACTGTCTGTAACTCCATTTCCAAGGGATCTGACTCCCTCTTCTGACCTCTGCAGACATTGCATGGAATGGGTATACTTACATACATGCAGGCAATACACATAAAATAAAAATAATAAAATTTGAAAAAGAAAGTATAATAGCAATTGGGGAGCCCAGCATACCCTCCCTTCTCTGGGACAGCACTTGTTTTTTTGGTCTTTTTGAGACAGGGTTTTCCTGTAGCCCCAGCTGTCCTGGTTCACTATGTTGACCAGGCTGGCCTTGAACTCACAAAGATCTGCCTGCCTCTGCCTACCGAGTTCTGGGATCAAAGGCATGCCACACCCGGCTTCTGGGGCAGCACTTTTATTGGCAGAGTGTTTCATATCCATCATGAGCTATCCTATGAATATGTGCCATGGGACACTCCTCTGACTCTTCTATAAGCTCTGAAAGGTTCAGCATTTGCAGATGCATGCCTCTGAACAGAAATTCGAAGATCCTGTACCACAACTTATTACAAACATTTATCTGCATCATAGTAAGTGCAGTACAAGAAAATATAACTCATGGTAAGCTTGTTTTTCAATACAAATGAAAATAATTCTGAGATATGTTAATATACATTCACATACACTATCCTTTACTGGGCAAATTTCCTTAAATCTTGATGATTTATTTCAATGTTTGCCTACCCTATATTCCTTTGCATTAAATGTGACTTATCTTACTATATTTATTCACTTTTGATGTTTTAGGATGTGCTGATGCTAGGTGCAGTGGGAGCTTTTGACTGGAGTGGAACTATTGTCCAGGAAACCTCTCATGGGCACTTGATCTTTCCTAAACAAGCATTTGACCAAGTTCTGCAGGATAGAAATCACAGTTCATACTTAGGTAAGGCAGTTGGCTCAGAAAACCGAGGTTCTTTTCCTTTAAACTATCAGGCCAGGTTAGCAAAGCCTCTACACTGTCCTATAGTTAATATGTTTATGATTCACAGATGCTACCTTTTTCCCAGTCAGGCCTCAGCCCACAATTAATTAGGAAAGATTTTACACACAAATCTCTGCAGGTATCTGTTAGGTCCATCTGAGCTGTGCTCTCATTTAACTCTAGAACTTTTCAATCATGAATTTTCTTTTTTAAGAACAATGGTTCCTTTTTACTTCTGGGTTTTTTTCTGATTATTATTTATTTTATTTTTTGAGAATTTCATACATTATTATTACATTTGCATCACCCCCTCCTAGTTACCCTCTATTTGCTCCCATGTCCCCCTCCACAAGTCCCCCTCACAATTTCTTGTCCTCTCCTTTATTATTGTTATATATATATGTTACATTCATAAATATACATATATATTATGGACAGCCCCCATTTAGTGAGAAAAATGTTTAAATGACACATTGCTAGGTAATATTGACAAAACAGTTTAAAATAGATGAACCTTAGACATGTTTTCTATAATGAAATCTTTTGTTTCTAGAAGCTTTAGTAGTAGCTATATATGTAGAAGAGTTTCTCATCCTCTCCCCCTCACCAATGTGAGATAATAAAAATGAACTGGTAAGTTTTGCTGGTAACATAAAACATCAATATGTATAACGAAAACTTTCAATCTGTAATCAAGTCATCAATCAGTTGAGCTGTGACAGCAATAGCTACGGTTGCTGCTGAGATGTCTTGAGAAAGGGGCCACTGTGTAGCATTTTCAGTGTCAGACTGCAGGATCAAAGCGTATCTAAATAATTTGTACCTACCAACAGATCTTGTGAAGAGGAAAGAAGACTGGAGAAGGAAGTTAGTCTAGTGAGATTACATCAGCTGAAAAGTCATAGCTCATCTTTCCCTGTCTTCCAGCTGGGTGCAGCAGGCTATGGTGGTAGAAATTATCACCTATGTAGGAGGCATGTAACAGAAAAGTGCAGGTGCACATTTTGGGCTATCATATAACAACTGGAATAATTAGAATACCTGTCTTTGGACTGTTCAGTTAACTAGCCCTGAACCATAATTGGTTCTCAAAACTGCAACTTGTTTCAAAAAGGCACCATAGTGGTCTATTTTTATGCTTCCTAGAGGTTTTGCTGTCATTATTGTCCCTATGGTGAACAACCAATGATGTTCAGCACCTTCTATGGGCACTTGTATTCTATCTACAAAATCCAGCAATGCTTTGAAGGGCCAGTAAGGTTAATAACTTGTGTAAACCCCAGCAACCTACCAAGTGACAAATCCATAATTTGAGCCTAAGACTGTTTGACTCCAGGGTCTGTGTTCTTTCTGTGAGCAGCATTATGGCTTTAATTCATATTTCATTCAATAAGCACCTGTAGGAAGACCAGTGCCTTTTTAAAGATTCCTGTTGCCTTCATAAAGTATGCTATCAAAAGAAGCTTAAAGGAGAAGGGTTTATTTGCCTCACAGTTTGGCTCACAGGCTCCATTGTTGTGGGGAAATCAAGGAGGCAGGAGCTTCAAGAAACTTGTCACTTGTTATCCACACTCAAGAACAGAGAGAAATGAACAAGTATGGTTGACTGAGACCGGCTTTCTCTACTCCTACATAGTTTAGGATTCTTTGCTTAGGGAATGGTGTCACCCACAGTGGCAGGCTTTCACATGTCAATTGATGTAATCAAATTCCCCATGGATGTGCCCATAGGCCAACCTGATGTAGACAATTCCTCATTGAGGCTCTCTTCCTGGGTGATTCTACATCATGTCAGGCTGACAAAACTAACCATGGCAGACAGATTCACAGGTATCTGATGAGAACAACCAGGATCAAGGGCCAGTTTTATAAGTTGAAGTCCTCTCTATGGTGGTCAGAGCTACAAAAGAAAGGGTAGACAATTCATTTCAAGGCTATGAGGAGCTATGCATCATACAACACACGTCATACAACATCAAAAGATTGCTGAGCATCTGTGCTACCTTTGCAAACCCTTTGTGACTAGGACAGTCGATGGTGCTGATTTGGGGACTGCTTCTCTCCTAGGTTACTCCATGGCTACAATTTCTACTGAAAATGGTGTCCACTTTGTTTCTGGTGCACCTCGGGCAAACTACACTGGCCAGATAGTGCTGTACAGTGTTAATGAACATGGCAATGTCACAGTTATTCAGTCTCACAGAGGGGACCAGGTAAATATCATTGGTTAGCAGGTGATATTAATGTTATATTGAATTCCTCCTCTTTGCTCATGCCACCTGAGTTTGCTTATGTTTTCCTTAAATCCTAGTGGCAGAAGGTTCACCATTCCCTTTGTCCTGTTACTGAGAGTTTAGCTAACTAAGCTCACGGTTTTAATGAGATCAAGGTGTCAGGAAAACCCAGTCTTATCTTGTCCAAAAAATCTCGTGCCATTTGGTGATGTCCCAGTCCATGCTTTTGACTGCCCATGTTAATAATGCATGGGCGTTACTTAATCACGATGGCAGGGACCTGACCACTGCTGTTGGCACAAGCAAACTCACCAGAGGACCTGAGGGTGTAGAGGAGAAATAGTGAGGAGGGAGCAGCCTGGTATCACAGGAATGGAGCTTATAGGTCTTGGCCTGTTGAGGGTTTGGGTTGGCTTTGATGTTTTTAACAGTCAAATAACTCTCCTCTTTGCTACTTCAGTTTGGCATGTAGCCGTTTGAAGGCAGACCCTATGATGAGTTCCTAAGCATTTCACCATATTAACAAGCCTGATGCCAGGGCAAAGGCTGGCTGACTGGTTCCTGGTTCCTTTCTAAAGAGTTCTGACCTGTGTGCATTTGAAATGAGTGTCTCCAATTGCTGACAAGATGGAAAAAGTAGTTTTTCTTTCCTTGAGTCAGAAAAGACATTCACAAATTTCTCTTCCCTGAGGTTATGTCTGATCCTGATATTGTTGTTGATATTCTAGGAGTAAGGAGACCAGAGTACTGGACATCTTGACCACAAACCTACTTTTGAATACTCTTGAATTATTAAAAATAATCTTTTTATTTTGAGACAGAACAATGACAGTGTTTCTGAAGAAAGTGCTTATTAATTTCTGAATATTTAAGAGATGTCATCATGCACTGAGCATTGCTAGATGGGCTGACATTCAGATCCACAGCCTTCCTTACCTTATTTCTTCTCCCTCTAGTTGTCCCATCCCACTCCACCTGGCAGCATCCCTGTCCGGGACCATGCACAGGCATTCCTATCGATCATTCTTCCACATTTTTCTTCACCGAGACAACTCCCTTTGTCCTTAAGATGTTATTAAATAATACTTATCCTTCTGAACCTTCCTACCACTCCCTACATTCTAATCACATGCTTTTTTACAGTGTGGTTTTTCATGGAAGCATAGTTATCTGCTGCCCTTGCCCCGTCCCTCCTGTCTTTCTCTAAAACATACCTCACATAAATACTAACAGTTTCTCTTATGCAGTCAGTGGCTTTTGGCCCACTGGCATCAGAAATACCTGTAATGACTATTTAAAATTCTGTTTTCTGGATCAGACCCTACATATTATATCAGAATTGCTAGCAATGGGTCTCAAGTATCTATATTTTAACTATACTTTCTTGGTGACTCTTGGGGCACTCTAAGTTTAAGAACCAAGTTTTATATGATGACTCATCCCAAGTAAGGGACCTTATTATCCCTCTTTCTGTTATAAATGTTTTGCAGTTGCGAATCTTCCTTTTCCTCTATGTTGAATGAATAAATAGAAGTTGAGTGTGATAGCATATGTATATGATTATTTGAATACTAAGGTCTCTATGTTTTACTGCCCCAGATCGGCTCCTATTTTGGTAGTGTACTGTGTTCAGTTGATGTGGATAAAGACAACATTACAGACGTGCTCTTGGTAGGTGCTCCAACATACATGAATGACCTCAAGAAAGAGGAAGGAAGAGTTTACCTATTTACTGTCATAAAGGTAAAAATAAATATTACACTGATGATTTAATTTGCTTTAGCATTCATAAATGAGTTAATCAACAATTTGAAGGAAAATGTATTATTCTTGAATAATAACTAATTTTGTGTATGGTGTGATTTATATTTAATCAAATTTCAAGGATATCATCATTTTATAATTGTAAAAGTCACACTAAAAGGCATGGACTGTAATATAGAATGTACCCATCTTCCATGACAGGTCTTTGAATATATATTATCCTATATAAATAAAACCATTATAAGCACAAATAATTTTTGACATGTCCACGCAAATATTTGTCCATTTCCAAACATCTCATGGAGTTTTTGTGAAATGACAATAGTAGCAGTGCAGTCTTGTCATTTCACGGAAAAACTACATCATCAAATTCAACAACCTCCATTTAACCTCAAATGCTTTCTACATTAGTTTGTCAGAAAATTCCATTGCTTAGTGTCACATTTAGGTATGTGTCCAACTCTTGGAACTTCAAATAATTCCCATAAAACTTAGCTTACTCTAACATAGGAAAGCACAGTTTTTCCAACTCATAGACTGAACTCTCTAAATCCATTCCAGTAGAAATCTTCAGCTCAATAAAACCAGGAAGGGAAATAAAGACATATAATACCAAACGGGCTGGAGAGATGGCCTAGTGGTTAAGAGCGCCGACCGCTCTTACGGAGGACCCGGGTTCGATCCCCAGCACCCACATGGTGGCTGAGAACCGTCTGAAACTCCAATTCCAGGAGAATTCCAGTTCCAGGGGAATCCAACACCCTCTTCTGACCTCCGCGGCATTGCACGACGTGGGTGCACAAACCTACATGCAGACAGTACACTCATACACATACAAAAATAAATAAAATTAAAAAAAATACCAGACAACAATAGTGGGAGAAGAGACGTTAACACAGCAAAATGTATGCATACTTGTAAGATCTTGTCCTAGTTTATATAAGTCAACATAAAAATCACCCTTTAACAGAAGCAGCTAATTTGGTATTCTACATAAAGAATGTATAATTGTATGTGAAAAAAGGATATATTCACTTCTTTGAACATTATTTTAAAATCTCCAGTTTCTTATGTTTCTTATTTGTAAAATATTCAGAACTATCATTAGTTGTTGAAGATAAAAATATCCCTTAATGCTTTATGAAACTCAGTAACAAATTAATTTTCATAAAATTACAGTAGAGGAGAAAGAACCAACATTGACCCATTTTTGTGTATGAAATACTTTGCTTTCTTGTGAGCCATTAACTATTTCCATACTTGAGTACAAAATCTGAAGGAAAAACCTGACATTTTGAAAGGAAATGTCTTTTCCTTTACACAGAATTATTTGATGTTTCTTGTCAAGTAATATTAGATATTTCATTTTCCACTTATAATTCCTATCCTATTATAATTATGCCACTGTTTGATAATTTATAAATACTATCTTAAAATTATGTTTCTTTGTGTCTTTTGTCTAACTTGATCTCAGCCAAAATATTAGACTTTCACCAGAAAAGTTTTAAATCTAAGGTTTAGAAACAGGGGAAGATATGAATATTGAGGAAAAATTGAGATAGAGTATTAGATACTTTTATGTAGGTTGTTTGGTTACAGCAAAAAAAATTATTACCTCCTTTAATTTTGGCTCAGGAGCAGGTATCCTGTGACCTGGATTCCTAATTTGTTTTTATTTATAATTCTCATCTTAAATAGAGAATCTTCATTTCTAAGATTAAAACCCTATTCACTTTTACCATTTTGAAAATTGGTCTGGACATCAGATGCTTTGAATTTTAATTATACACACTGAGAGGTTTGCTTTAATCATTCCTTTTCTCCTTCACAAGGGCATTTTGAATCAGCACCAGTTTCTTGAAGGACCTGAAGGCATTGAAAATGCCCGATTTGGTTCAGCGATTGCAGCCCTTTCAGACATCAACATGGATGGCTTTAATGATGTGATTGTTGGTTCACCATTAGAAAACCAGAACTCTGGAGCTGTGTACATTTACAATGGTCATCAGGACACCATTCGCACAAAGTATTCCCAGGTAATCTATGAATGTGATGATGTAGGGTATACCATCATGCTAGAACTAAACAGCATCATCCACCCATCCCATGTTTCTTTCACTCAAAAAATGTTTAGTGAGGCTTTACTATATGCCCATCATTATTCTAGCTCTGAGGATTCTGTAAAGACTAGGATAGCAAAACTCTGTTGGACTGCATATTCTAACAGAGGAAATATGAGAAAAGAAATAAGATACAGTGTTCTAGAGGCTTATAAAAGCCAAAAAATAAAAGTAAGAAAATACTGAAATAGGAGATACATTTTCAAGAATGAGAGGTGTCAGATGCCTCACTGAGTAGGCAATTTTGTATAGACCTGACAAGAACAGCTAGGACAGGAGTCAGGACCCAAACTTGCCTCTGCTCATGCCTCATCCTTTGACATCTTCACTATTTGTGCTGATTTGCAATCATCTATTAAAGGTCCTCGCTCTTTGCTTAATAAAACTATCATTGCAAAGATGATACAGAGATCAGATAAAATGTGCCAGAAGAATGATGGTAGAATTTTCTGGAGAATACAGATAACCAGCAAAATGACCACACAGAGAACATCGCGGTGCTGGGGAAAGAGTGCCATTTCCTGGTTCGGCTGTGTGTGCATTTCATGACAAATTTGCTCTTTCAGAAAATCTTTGGGTCTGATGGGGCCTTTGGGAGCCATCTCCAGTTCTTTGGAAGGTCTCTGGATGGATTCGGAGATTTAAATGGCGATTCCATCACTGACGTGTCTATCGGTGCATTGGGGCAGGTGGTTCAACTCTGGTGAGTCAGTTAAGGCCCAAAATAACTAACTAAAATCCAATGCTGTGTTGCCCTTTAGAAACACCATGTGCATTCGATAAGACTACAGGGAATTTATGTATCATAGTTTGTGTAATGAAAGGAATATGTATGGTGGAGAGTTGAAGTATATATGTGTGAGTGTGTGTGTATGTTTGTGTGTGTATACAGATATACACATGTATATGGATATATATGTATTTGCTGATAGATATGCATTTTAGTAAATTGTTTGAGATTAAGCCATATATATGTACATACACACTTACCATTAGAGTCACATTTTTCTTCTGCGTGCATGAAAAGATGTAGTGTATAGAAAAGATGAAGCCCTTGAAACAATACCTAGGGTATTTCTGAATGTTGTCTTCTTATAAACAAATAGCCTCACCTCAGCTTCTAGTGGGGAAGCCTCATGAGAACACTCAAAATCCTCAGCACTCATATAACACAAATAAAGGGAGACTTCTTGTGCTAAACTTTATTTAATTAAAAGACATTTTAAAATAATTAATCATAAACAGGAACTATTATTTAGGTTTAGCTGACATCTCCATTGAACTCCATAGAAGTAAAAGATGAGAGAACAAGTAGGGATTCAAATAATTCAAGATAAAAAATAAAAATGTACATGACAGGCCTTGGGGGATATTTCAGTTGGTAAAGTGCTTGCTGTGAAGGCATGAGGACCTGAGTTCAAGCCCTGTACCCATGTAAAACGGTCAGGAGTAGTGGAAAATGCTTATAATCTTGGTGCTGATGATGTGGAGACAGGCAGGTTTGCTCGAGCTCGCTGGCTAGCTAGACTAGCCTAATTGTCAAGTTCCAGGACGGTGAGATTCTTCTCAAACAACATAGCACCTGAGAAATGGTATCTGAGGGTAACCTCTAGCATCCACATGTACATGTATACACGTGCACACAAATACATGTGCCTACACACGTGCACATGCATGTAACACATAAAATGGGTATATGAGCTGATGAGATACTAGAATTGGAACGAGATTGATTACTCAGTCAAGAATACTCCTACATTCATCGTTCTCTGTTGAAAAACTGTGCTTTAAATATACAAACATATCAAGAACAAAAACATTATCCATTGATGATGTGTGATGATTTCTAAGTTTGAGAATACTGTGTACACTGACCTGTGTTTTTCAAGAGTACAATGAATTCTTTTTATTGCCAAATGAAATTATGATGTGGGAAAAATAAAGTCCATGGATAACTTTAAGACTGTGAGAATCTAGAAATATAAAAATTTGCTAAAAATCATTTAAGTGGTATACTGGGTATGCCATATAATTATATGGCTTAATTTTAAAGAATTTAATAAAACACATACTTGTCAGCACACACCACAGTTGAGCCTCTTGGTAGGCTTCCTACCTGGTAGGCTTCCTACTCAGAACAGTAACTCTACTATGATGATACAATGTAGCCAGTAAAATGACCAAGCTTTTGTTTTAAAAGTTGGATTTAAAAATAAAAAGAAATTAAAAAAAAAGTTGGATTTAGCCTTTGAAAAGTCAACACACAGGGAATCAAATAAATATGCTGAGCTGACTGTTCAAGCTCGGCTAGTATTCTGCGGTCACATTCCTACAAAGTTCTGAATATATTTTTTCTGGATAACTCTTTAAGAATAATTTGTAATAAGTTTATAAAATATGTAAATCAATATCATCTATATTAGAATAAAGAACTCAGTCTCAAAAAGATTGCCTTATCAAGAGGCAGGGTGGCACACACCTTTAATCCCCAGTATTTGGTAGGCAGAGGCAGATGCATCTTGGTAGGCTCATCTTGGTGTGAGCAAGGCCAGCCTGGTCTACATAGTGAGTTCCAGGCCAGCTATGGCCACAGAAGAAGACCAAAAAAATTTTCATGTGAGCATTTTAGATCTTTTAAACCTGAGGACATGTTCCATTTCTTTTTTTTTTTTTAATAAATTTTATTTATTTCTGTATGTGTATGAATGTACTGTCTGCATGCAGGTCTGTGCACCCGTGTCGTGCAATGCCGCGGAGTTCAGAAGAGGGTCTTGGATTCCCCTGGAACTGGAGTTCTCCTGGAATTGGAGCTTCAGACGGTTCTCAGCCACCATGTGGGTGCTGGGGATCGAACCCGGGTCCTCTGTAAGAGCGGTCGGCGCTCTTAACCGCTAGGCCATCTCTCCAGCCCCATCTTTTTAGATGTTTTATAGCTGCTTTTAAGAGAAGTTACAGAGGCTTATTAAGTATTACAATAGTCTTTTAGGAGATGTCAGGAAGCAAAAGATCCTGGACATCCTTTTGATAATTTCCAGGAAGGTGAAATTACTAATTATTGCTTGCTCCCTTTTAACTAACTAAAAGTATGTACAGGGGTCATTATGATGAAGTACAAATTCTAGTGATGCTGGGACTCAGAAACCATAGGTCCTAATTTCTCATTGGCAAGTGCCTAATAAACTGGTAAGCCACCAAATGTCTCGTGTCTCAGACATTTTCGTTGATAACATTGAGCTGGTATTTGTTCTATTTCATATGAGTGATGAAGGAGGAAACAAGGCTGTGTCTCAGATCTCTGGAGGGCAGCAGCAGGATCAGAAAGCCCTGGTTCCCTGCGATGGCCTCAGTCCTCAGTCATCTTCTGCCATCATATTAGTTGCCACCATCATGGCCAGATGCCAAGAATCACAGGGGCAGAAGGTCAAAAGGCACGACGATGCTCCTCAGCCCGGCCACCTCCACTGTTACTCATTAAATAAGGACTTTCCCACTCCCCTGCCTTTGTGAGAGTGGAGAGTAACACTAACTCCTCCCCCAGTTGGGAAGACACAGAGGAATCAGGACTTAGCATTTCATTGCAAAGATGTTTCAGATTCCCATTCTGTGTTTGTGATTTCAAATTAATAAAAATATTTTTTAAGAAACATGTATGTGGATTGTGCTGACAACACAGTTATAAACAAGAAAAGCATTGTCCCTACCTGTCATGCTTTCCTTTCAAATAGGAAATACTACTCAAGCTTTCAGACAATAGAAAGACAAATCCAACAATTCTGGCTCTAGGTCCTCTATCTAAAGTTCCTATGTATGATGGGTAATAATGACGTCTGTCTCCATCTGTCTTTCAGGTCACAGAGCATTGCTGATGTGTCTGTAGAAGCTTCATTCACTCCAGACAAAATCACTTTGTTTGACAAGAATGCTGAGATAATCCTCAAACTCTGCTTCAGAGCAAAGTTTAGACCTACTAGGCAAAGCAATCAAGTGGGTGAGTAGACCTGAAATAACCTGTACAGAGATGAGTTTGTCTCCAGAGCCCTAGCTAGAGGTTTGGGTTTGCAAACCAGAAGAAATAAGGATCTTTACTTGCAGATGCTTAAACTGCTACACAGTAGGTGCCTGGGAGTGCTTCATTATCAGGAGGGTTTGCTTAACACTTCCTCGCTCAGCTCCAGAAGGTGACACTCTGCTGCAGAACATTATAACCACTGTGGCATAATCATGGGCTCTTCCCTCTCTAACCTTGAGTCCCTCTTACCCATGGATCCCTCACTTAGATCTCAGCATGCACAGATTGCACTGACCTGCTGCTGCTTTAAAATCTGGGCACTGTATTTTGGCTGTGCATAGGGTGTGCTCAGTAAAGGCACTATGGCTCTGTTCCTAAGGAATTAATGAGCATAAAACAATGAAAGAAAAATATAAAGTGATGTATAATTTACACCCACTGTTTTCCTTTTTCTAAATAATGTAAAGAAGTGAGTAGAATCTGAAGTGTGTCCCATCAGATGGGAGAAAGTGACCATGAGACTGTTGGCAAATGTCAGCAGAAATTGCCACCCTCTCTCTCCTGGATTGGACAAGTTATCTTGCAGGACCTGACCAAGGAACTGCATCCTCTTTGAAGCCATGTCCAACCAACCATCTTCCTCAGTTATCCCAGCATCCTCTGCAGGGAGCAAGCAAATCGATGCTTTATTAAAAGCCTCACGTTTTCCCTTGCTTCTATTTCAGATTTTGGCTCAAAATTTCAAAACCTTTCATTCATACTTGTATTTAATTAACTTGCAAACAAATTAACTTGAAGGCTGAAGATAATTCAGCTCAGTTGTTTGCCATGTGTCATGCTAAGAAACATATAAGGTAAGGACACAAAGTTAGATTCACATCTGGCACAACTTCCATGTTTTCCTACTTTCATATCTACCTAGAAGTTTTCTTTCCAGGTTTTCAAACACTGACCCAGCTTTGAATGGCATTCCTCACCTCCCTGCCTCAGAGCACACATCCACCTGAATAGTGACCATAGTTAAGCTGCTAGTCTGCCAAAAAAAAAAAAAAAAAAAAAAAAAGATTAAATTGGAAGATGTATTCTGTGGCAGAGATAGCTGGCTGCCCAGCAGTCTTGGTCCGAGCATGAATGTGGCTTGTGTATCTTCCATATTTTGAATGTCCTTCAGCTAGTCTGTTGGCACACAGTGAACAGCTTCTCCTTCCAGAGAATTTCCTTCCCACTGATTGGTTGGTAGTCTTGGGACTTTCTTGCCATTAGGCATCTTTCACTTTGGATCTCTTACCCTTCTGTGTTTGGGTCCATGTTTATAGGCTGATCATGTTAATTTGTCACTTCATTGTTTGGCAATTACAGCACATATATGTGAATCACATCTCAGCAACTGTGAAAGTGAATTTTGAGACATAGAATTTCTATTATTTATTTAATCAGATGCATACTCCAGTTTAAGATTAACGTAAGAGGCTAAGGTACTGCCTATGAAACTGTATATTTCATCAAGCTTCTTGGAAAATTAAAAACAAAAGCATATAATGTTGTCCTTTTCCCAATCACCTTCTGGACATTATATTTCCTTTACATCATCTTTACTTTACTTTTAGTATGTGCACTTTGATTCTTTTTTTTAATTTATTTTATTTATTTTTATTTATTTCTGTATGTGTATGAATGTACTGTCTGCATGCGAATTTGTGCACCCGTGTCGTGCAATGCCACGGAGGTCAGAAGAGGGTCTCGGATTCCCCTGGAACTGGAGTTCTCCTGGAATTGGGAGTTTCAGACGGCTGCCATGTGGGTGCTGGGGATCGATCCCGGTCCTCTGCAAGAGCGGTCGGCGCTCTTAACCGCTAGGCCATCTCTCCAGCCCGCATTTTGATTCTTTTATGTTCCAGCTATGTTTATTGGCCTGATTAAATCACCACAGCACAAAAAGTAACCACAATTTCTCTAATAGATATAGTAAAAGTAATACACAAAGCTAGATTCAAGTTTAGACTATTGAACAAAATCTGATACAGTAATTCCAAACAAGGCAGTTGATACAAGTCACAGCAAATAGTCTAAATAATGGGCATGTGGCCGGGGTGGGGGGCTTTGTTAAAGGCAGCAAGTCTGATCATTTAGACTTTGGTTACTGTCATAATATTCATCACAACAGTACTTTTTCATTTTTACTTCCCCTGAGTTGATATTATTTATCTCTGATTGCTGAAGAAACAGATTTGAAGCAGTTAAGTAAATTGAGCCAAGTCATATTTCATAAACTGTGGAATTACCTTTCAAATTGAAATGTTTACCTCAAGCTTTATTGTTGAAATGCTGCATGTCTTTGTGAATAAGCATCTAGAATATGCCAGGTACTTTGTGTGTTCTTTTAGAGATCAAAATTAATTTTCATGATGACCTACAGACCTTACAGTGAGAGGGAACAGAAAGAACATGAACTTTCACTCCTAAATGAATCAAATTTTATTTCTGCCCTTGCTGGAGATGGATGAACTCAAGCAAATCATTCTGCCTCATCTAGTCTAGTTCGTTAGCTCAAAAACAGGATCATAATTGCCACTACCCAGACTCATCATAAAGTCTGTAGCAAATGAAGATGTGTCCAGCTATAGGCATTCTGGGGCTGCTTGGTTTCCTTAACATCTCTGTGTTATGGAGAATGGAGCTATGTTATGGAGGGAAGGGGCAGCTGGCCCATGTTTGCCCAGAAAATTCCCTACGGGCAAGTCCAGTTTTCTTTCCACTGCTGAAAGCCACATGTCTTTGAGTCACATTTCTTTGTATTCACAGTCACCTGCACCCTATCACATGAAATTACAAAAGTTGTATGTATGGTCCTACCCTCTGCTTAAATCACAAATGTAAAGACAATTTCTATATTTTCTTGATATCAGAGGCTTTCTCTAATAAAAACACAATAACACCAGGATGCTTTCTCCTTCACATTTGACTTCTAATAACATTTGTTGGGTTTTTTGTTTTTTTTTATCATTGCCATCACATTTAACATGACACTTGATGCGGACAGATATTCATCCAGAGTAACCTCCAGGGGCTTATTTAAAGGAACAAATGAAAGATCCCTGCAGAAGAATATGGTTCTACATCAAGTGCAGAACTGTTCTGAGTTCTCTATTATCATACAGGTGAGGCCTTGGGGTTATCTCTTTTCACCCCATTTCTTCTAAAAGACCAAGGAATGCATAAAGACTAGGATGTGTGTTATGTGTTAGAATGCTTGGGTTTCTGATGAATGCCTTTCTTGTCTAATTCTGTGACTAGGAAGCACATGCCCTTTATGCTAATATTTATGGGCACATGCTGGTTCTAGAAGTATTAGTGATGCTACGTTTTATTGGGGATTGCAACTCAAAGGACAGAAAATATTGTATAAACAAAACAAAACACAGGGGCTGATGAGATGGCTCAGCAGTTAAGAGTACTTGCTGCAAAGGCATTTGGACTTGAACTCAAATCCCCAGCATCTATGGAAAAAAGACAATGTGTGGCTGTGTGTGTGTGCCCATAACCCCAGCACTGTGGGGGCCAGAGGCAGGAGGATGTGCTGGGGCTTTGCCTGCCAGCCTAGCTCCAGGATCAAGAGACCCTGACTGAAGGGTAAAAGACAAAGAGTAATAAAGCAGAACACTTGATGTCCTCCTTGGATTACACACAGGCACATATAAACATACACACACTAAAATAATTTTTTTTCTTTTTTTTTTCTTTTTTGTCTTTCGAGACAGGGTCTCCCTGTAGCGCCCCAACTGTCCCTGGAACTCACTCTGTAGACCAAGGCCTGGCCTTGAACCTCACAAAAGAGTCGCGCCCTCTGCCTCCCAAAGTGCTATGGGGGTTTAAATGGCATGCGCCACCACGCCCAGCCAACTTAAAATAATAATTTTTAAAATAATGGCATATTTTTCAGTTTTTCTTTTAAAATTTTTTATGCTTTTATTGATGTTTGGTGTATTTCAAGACATACATTTTTTCAAATTCAGTTAGTAGCATATCCCCTTTCACTCCCCCAACCCCCCATCGCCATATCATGCATTCTGCCATAACTGACTTTTTCATCTTTCTATTTCAGTCCTTTATTTAATGCTTAGGAATTCCACATTTTCCTCATAATTTTATATACTCTAAATTAAAGATACAATACTCTCCACCCATATACGTAATTACTGATCTGAAAAAAGTTGGTGGGTAATTCTAGAGTCCCCATGAAGAGATGTTTACATTATAACAACAGAGTTTGCTTTTCAGATAAAACAGAATAATAACAGATATATTGTTTTTAGACTTGCCATCATCTGGGGGATTTGGGGTTAGCATCCACAAATGGAGAGAAACCCATCGCCCATTTGTTTTTGCTGGAACGGGGTGGTGTTACCTTCACTCAGCAAATGGCTCGAGCTCCATTTACCTGAAAGTTCAAATGCCAACCTTTCCTTTATGTCTCTGAATAGTAACGCCATTGTGTGATGTACCACATTTTTTGTCATCCACTCATCTGTCTGAGGGGCATTTGGGTTGGTTCCAGCTCTTCGCTATTTCGAAGAGAGCTCTGCAGATAAACATGGATGTTGATTATCTTTGTGGTAGAATGAGCTTTTGGGTATATACACAGGATGGTATGAACTGGGGTAGGTGGTGGCTCATGTCTGAGTCGTTTAAGGGTTCTCCACACTGCTTTCTATGTTGTACAGTTTACATTCCACCAGCAGTGGATGAGTGTTCCCTTGTCCCCACACCTCTCCAGCATCTGTCGTCTTTTGTTTTCTTGATCTTAGCTTGTCATATCAGAGTGAGATTATAATCTACAGTAGATTTTAATTTACATTTCCTGAATTATAATGATGTTTTGAACACTTTTTAAGATGTTTCTCTTTCAGTCCATCTTTAATTTCCTCACTGGTGAAGTCTTGTTCAGTCTCTTACTAGCTATCTCTCACTCTTTTGAGTAGGTCATTTGTTTTCTTACTTTCTTTTGTTTTTTAGGAGTAGTTTTATAGTATTCTTGATGTTAATGTCTGTCAGATCTATCACTGGGTAAGATTTCCTCCCACCTGTGGGGTTTATCTTTTCTTATTTTGTTTTCTTTTTTACTTTTTTTTGTGTACAGAAAGCTATTGAGTGTTTAATGAGGTCCTATTTGTCAACGGGGTGGGGGGGTGTTTCTTTTTCTGTTTTGTTGTCAGCTACTGTCTGATTTAAAAGTCTTTTCCTACACCTATGTCCCGTTGAGGTGTTATCCAATTTCTATCCACCACTCAGGGGTTCAGAAGCTTACAATTGAAGTTCTTTGATCCACTTGATTTTAGTTTTTGTACAGGGTGGGTGGTAGGGGGTGTAATTTTGTTCTTAACTGAAAATGGTGATCCAATTTTGCCAGCAATTTTGCCTGAAGATGTATCCTTCCTCCACTGAGTTTTTTTTGCCCCTTTTTCCCAAATATGAGGTGGCTGAAATTGTGTGAGCTTAAGTTTGCATCTTCAATTTTTTTCCTTGGTCAACTGGTCTGTTTTTGGTGCCAGTACCAGGCTGTCTTTAACTATGGACTGTAATATACTTTGAAGTCTGGTAGAAAGCATACCCCCTGTATTGGCATTTTTCACTCAGGGTTGCTTAAGCTATTTTGGAGTTTTGTTTTTTTCCATATGAATTTAAGAATTTTTTTTTTTTTTGTCTTCACAATTCCTGTGAAAATCTCATAGGGAGTTTTGATTGGGATTGCATTGAAATCTGTATATCATTTTTGGGTAAATGGAATTTTACTTATTTTATTTAATTTTTCCAATACTGAGACTTGGGAGGTCCTTCCATCTTTTGATGTCGATTTTCAATCTCCTCTTCAGCATTAAAAAAAAATTTTTGTTGTAAGATCTTGGTATCTTTTGGTTAGGTTTGTTTTTTTCCCCAGGTACTTATTACTATTTTGAGGCATATTGTTGAGTGGGAAAGTCTTCTATATTCCTTCTCCACTTGTTTATTAGGTTGGTGTAAAGAAAGGCTACTGATTTTCTTAGGTGAATTTTTGTATCCCTGCCACTTTACTAAAACTCTTAATCATTTCAGAAGTTTTCTGGTGTGTTAAATTGGCAATCCCTTAGGATAAATTATCAATATATCTGCAAAAAGGGATAGCTAAATGAACTTCTTCTTTTCCAATTAGGAATTTGTAATTCCTTCTTTTATAATGCTTTACCTTCTCTCTTACTACTACGCCCCTAGCCAAGTGTTTTCAAGCACTATGTTGAGGAGGAGTGCAATAAGGAGGGCAGCCTTGCCAGGATCCCAGTCCTTTAAGGGAATGGGTTCCAATTTTTATCTCCTTAGGATGTGTTGGCATGGTTTGTATATATGGTTTTGATATGATTGAAGAATGTTCTTTCACTCCTAATTCCCTCTAGATATTAAACACTGAAGGGATGTTGGATCTTGTCAAAGCGCTTTTTTCTCTCTGCAATCAATTGAATGATCATGTGGTTTTTTGTCTTTAAGTAGTCCATTTATGTGTTTTATGATATTTATTGATTTATGTATATTGAACCATCTCTGCATCTCTGGTATGAATCCAAGTCTGTATATTTTTTCTTTTTATGCTTTTTGATGTGGGTCTGGTAATGCAATTTGCAATATTTTGTTAGAATTTTTGCATCTATGTGTTCTTAGTTAGATGGGTCTATAGCTTTTTTTTTTGTAGTTTGACTGGTTTTGGTATTAGGGTAATGGTGGCTTCATAGAAAGACCTTGGGGGAATTCCCTCTGTTTGTATCCTTCTGAACAGTTTTGAGTGCAATGTTGTAGGACCTCTTAAATGGTCCCTATAATTCTGCCGTGAAACCATCTGGATTGGGGCTATTTTTAGTTGGGAGAATTTTTAATTACATCTTCATTTCCATCAAATACTATGGTCTGTTCAAACTGTCAATCTCTTCTTGATAAGCTTTTGTTGTTCCCCGGGATTTCAGGTACTCATTCCATTTCTCTTAGGTTTTCAAATTATGGAGTATACGGTTTTTGAGTATTAGCCAATATATTCTCTGGTCTTTTTCTTTTCGTTGTGTTTTGCCTTTATCAATGTTTTTTTTTTTTTTTACTATTTTTTTGTTTTCCTTTCTTTGGTTAACTGGGCTAGAGGTCGTCTATTTGTTTATTGGGTTCAAAGAAGCAAGCTTTTGGGATTGGTGTTTCATCGAGTTGTGTTTCTTTGTTTCTAGTTTCATTGATGTCTGCTCGGATTTTGTTGTTTCTTCTTCTTCCCTTGTCTTCGTCTTTGGGTTTAGAGTTGCATGTTTTTTGTTGTTTCTCAAAGTGTTTTAGCTGCAGTGTAAGAGATGTTGGTTGTCCCTTTCTGTTTTTTTTTTTTTTTTTTAAATGTGGCGTAGGGCTAAGAAATTTCCCCCTCGCAAGATTGCTTTTAAACGTAATCCCACAGGTTTCGTGTGGTTGTGTATGTCCCCTTTTTTGTTCAGTTCCATGAATACTTTTTATTTCACTGCTTTATTCTCTTCCCTGACCCATTCTTATGTCAGGACTGTGTTGTTTAGGTCCCATGTGTTCTTGTAGCTAGATTGGATTATGTCTGGTGTTCAATATTGGCACTTTTTTGCACTGTGGTCTGATGAATGCATGGAATTTTTTTCTTTTGTTTTTTGTTTTTTTAGGTTCTTTTTGTGCCCGAGTATGTGGTCCAATTTGGAGAAAGGTTCCATGAAGTGCTGTAGTAGAAAGTATATTCTGGTGTTTGGGTGGATATTCCTGTAAAATGACTGTGAGGTCCATTTGGTGTATTGTATTGTTCAGTTCTGAATGTCTCTCTATTTTTTGGTTGGCCTGTTGATCTATCCAAGGGTTCAAAGTGGGGTATTGAAGTCCCCATATTAGTGTGTTAGGATTAACTCTGTGTCTTGAAGGTCCCTGCAGAGTAGTGTTTTTTTTTCAAAGTTTAGGTGCAGAGTTTGGTGCATAGACATTAAGATTGTGAAGTTCTTCATGGTCATTGTTCCTTGACAGGATGTATGGCCCTCTTTTACTCTTCTGATTAAATTTTACTTTGAGATCTGTTTTGGTCGTGATATTAGAATAGCCAACGCTGGCTTATTTCGTGGTACCATTTGGCTTGGAATATTTTTTCCATACCTTCCTCTAAGGTGGTGTCTGTCTTGAGGGCAAGATGGGTTTTTCTGTAGAACAGCATATAGAAGGATCGAGTTTCCTAATCCATTCCCCAGTCTATGCTTCTTTGATTGGGGTAGTTTAGATCATGAGTATTTAAAGGTTATTACTGGAGAGATAGTGGTTTTTTTTTCCTTTTACCGTTGTTTTTTGTTTGCATTCTTGGTCTAGGTTTTGTATATACTCTGTTATGAAGTTTTGTATGTTTCTCTCTTTAATTGCTTAGGGATATTTTCTCCTTTCCTCTGTTGAATGGAATGGCAGTATTTTTAAACACTCAACTGGGTGAACTTTCCATTGACAGTTTATTTTGACACTTTTCCCTTCAGGTAAAAAAACATATTCCTTTTAAGCTACTGGAAATGGGAACCCTAATTATCCTTTCTACTAACTGTTTTTTAAAAGGTGAATAAATTGGAGATTATGAAGTAATATTACTTGTACCAAACTTATGACATGATTGTTATAGTTTTGTAGATATTGGAAGTCTTTTGTGTAGGAAAAATGCTTCTAGAGAAAAATTCCAAAGAATTTATTTTGTAGGTAGTGAAATATCTCCCCTTAGCAATCACATAGTAATATTTTGATAAGTGTATCTACTCAGGAAATCACTTAATTAAAAAGAACTGCGGGGGCTGGAGAGATGGCCTAGCATGAAAGAGTGCAGACTGCTCTGGAGAGGAACCCGGAGTTCGAGCCCAGCATCCCACATGGCAGCTGAGAACCGTCTTTAAACTGCCAGTTCCAGGGGAACCTGACACCCTCTCTGATCTCTGAGCATTGGCATGCATGACACTGGTGCACAAACCTACATGCATGCAGCAGTACAATGATTAATACATAAAAAGAATAAAAATTAAAATTAAAAATATAAACTATTAAAAACATGTCTGTACTTCTAAATAGAATATTAGCTCAAGAGTAACAGGTACAACCAAGATAAATTTCCAAAGAAACTTTGTGAAATCATAGTTTGGTCCTGCTTATCAGAAATGTGTGCTTTTTTTTTTTAAATTTTTTTTTTTTTTTTTTTTTTTTTTGTATGTGTAATGAAATGTATTGTCTGCATGGCGGTCTGTGCACCTCGGTCGTGGCAATGCCAGTGCGGAGGTCAGAAAGAGGGTCGCGGATGCCCCGGAACTGGGTTTCAGTCTCCTGGAATGGGATTTACAAGACGTTCTTAGCCGCGATGTGGGTGCTGGGGACGAACCCGGGTCCTTGCAAGAGCGTCGGTGCCTCTTAAACCGCTAAGGCTATCTCTCCAGCCCCAGAATGTGTGCTAAAGGGACAAGAGAGTCACATGTTTAAGACGCATCTCTATTGTATTCTCCTGCAGTAGATAGATAGCACAGAGATCGCACTTCAGAATATGCTAAGTGGGACTAAGATGACACTCAGTAGGAAAATGCTTGCTGCAATAAGTATGATGGCCTGAGTTCAGATCCCCACAACAAAAAGAAAAAACCATTTATTTTTCAAAAGGGCCACAGGAGTACAAGTACATTGGCCTGTAATCTCCATTCTAGACGCAGTGACAGGGAACTACAGCCCATCCAGTCTAGCCCAGGTTCAGGAAAATGTCTGTCTTAAAATGTAAGGTGGAGACTGAGAGAGGAAGACACTAGTGTAAACTCTGGGCATCCACACTGTGCACACATACACATGTGTAACACACATACAAATACACACACAATATGATAACATAACAATGGGAAAATACGTACTGCTTTTTAGATGCATTAAAATCAGGTGAGCTATTTTACTTGTTATCTGATTTGAAGAGAAGGGACTAAGAAGGGAACGGAGAGGACAGGAAAGGGGGAAAGGAGAGGAGAGAGAGAGGAACCTGGCTCGCATTCTTTTCTTCCTGTATTTGCCAACAAGTGAATCAAATCACACATGTATCCACAAAATGCATACAGTAGACTGTTTTTTTTTCATTTAGAAAAAAACTGATTATGATTTGCATGTTGCATGTATGGGTGCTTTCCTCTAGTCAGACTCTCAAGAGGCCAAGCCTTGAAGTCCTGCTTGTGAAAGGACTCTGGGGAGAGGCAGATCCAACTTCTAGAAGTTTTTCATTTATCAGTCATTATTCTTCCCTGATAGGAACTCAGCTGGGTCAGTGGTTGGGAACTTGGTCTCGAATTTAGGAATCACTATTTTTTGGTTTTAGAGAGTACAGCCAAGGTCTTGATCAAGGAGGAGAATCTTCTCGTTACTGTCCTGACAAATCAAGGCTGGGAACTTTCCCTTCTGAGTCATAACAACTCCTTCTACAGTTTCGGTCAGAACACATAAGGACCCCTTAATTCTTGATACTAGAATTAAGGGCATAACACAACAACAAAGATATGGGCATGGAACAATAGGAAATACAATAACGTTGAAGATAAAAACTGGACTTTCATCCAAGTATTAATAAACATTGTATGTAAATAATGAGATTATTTGTTATCACCACTAAGAATTGCTGCTTTAGGCATTTACTGTAATCAAATCTCCTTACGTTTCTGAGTATAGATGCTAACAGCAAAACTGGCACCAAAGCCCTTGTCAGCCATACAAGGATATTCTTCATAACTAAGTGTGGATGAAAAAAAAAAAAAAAAAAAAAAAAAGATTAAATTGGAAGATGTATTCTGTGGCAGAGATAGCTGGCTGCCCAGCAGTCTTGGTCCGAGCATGAATGTGGCTTGTGTATCTTCCATATTTTGAATGTCCTTCAGCTAGTCTGTTGGCACACAGTGAACAGCTTCTCCTTCCAGAGAATTTCCTTCCCACTGATTGGTTGGTAGTCTTGGGACTTTCTTGCCATTAGGCATCTTTCACTTTGGATCTCTTACCCTTCTGTGTTTGGGTCCATGTTTATAGGCTGATCATGTTAATTTGTCACTTCATTGTTTGGCAATTACAGCACATATATGTGAATCACATCTCAGCAACTGTGAAAGTGAATTTTGAGACATAGAATTTCTATTATTTATTTAATCAGATGCATACTCCAGTTTAAGATTAACGTAAGAGGCTAAGGTACTGCCTATGAAACTGTATATTTCATCAAGCTTCTTGGAAAATTAAAAACAAAAGCATATAATGTTGTCCTTTTCCCAATCACCTTCTGGACATTATATTTCCTTTACATCATCTTTACTTTACTTTTAGTATGTGCACTTGATTCTTTTTTTTAATTTATTTTATTTATTTTTATTTATTTCTGTATGTGTATGAATGTACTGTCTGCATGCGAATTTGTGCACCCGTGTCGTGCAATGCCACGGAGGTCAGAAGAGGGTCTCGGATTCCCCTGGAACTGGAGTTCTCCTGGAATTGGAGTTTCAGACGGCTGCCATGTGGGTGCTGGGGATCGATCCCGGGTCCTCTGCAAGAGCGGTCGGCGCTCTTAACCGCTAGGCCATCTCTCCAGCCCGCATTTGATTCTTTTATGTTCCAGCTATGTTTATTGGCCTGATTAAATCACCACAGCACAAAAAGTAACCACAATTTCTCTAATAGATATAGTAAAAGTAATACACAAAGCTAGATTCAAGTTTAGACTATTGAACAAAATCTGATACAGTAATTCCAAACAAGGCAGTTGATACAAGTCACAGCAAATAGTCTAAATAATGGGCATGTGGCCGGGGTGGGGGGCTTTGTTAAAGGCAGCAAGTCTGATCATTTAGACTTTGGTTACTGTCATAATATTCATCACACAGTACTTTTTCATTTTTACTTCCCTGAGTTGATATTATTTATCTCTGATTGCTGAAGAAACAGATTTGAAGCAGTTAAGTAAATTGAGCCAAGTCATATTTCATAAACTGTGGAATTACCTTTCAAATTGAAATGTTTACCTCAAGCTTTATTGTTGAAATGCTGCATGTCTTTGTGAATAAGCATCTAGAATATGCCAGGTACTTTGTGTGTTCTTTTAGAGATCAAAATTAATTTTCATGATGACCTACAGACCTTACAGTGAGAGGGAACAGAAAGAACATGAACTTTCACTCCTAAATGAATCAAATTTTATTTCTGCCCTTGCTGGAGATGGATGAACTCAAGCAAATCATTCTGCCTCATCTAGTCTAGTTCGTTAGCTCAAAAACAGGATCATAATTGCCACTACCCAGACTCATCATAAAGTCTGTAGCAAATGAAGATGTGTCCAGCTATAGGCATTCTGGGGCTGCTTGGTTTCCTTAACATCTCTGTGTTATGGAGAATGGAGCTATGTTATGGAGGGAAGGGGCAGCTGGCCCATGTTTGCCCAGAAAATTCCCTACGGGCAAGTCCAGTTTTCTTTCCACTGCTGAAAGCCACATGTCTTTGAGTCACATTTCTTTGTATTCACAGTCACCTGCACCCTATCACATGAAATTACAAAAGTTGTATGTATGGTCCTACCCTCTGCTTAAATCACAAATGTAAAGACAATTTCTATATTTTCTTGATATCAGAGGCTTTCTCTAATAAAAACACAATAAACCAAGGATGCTTTCTCCTTCACATTTGACTTCTAATAACATTTGTGTGGGTTTTTTGTTTTTTTTATCATAGCCATCACATTTAACATGACACTTGATGCGGACAGATATTCATCCAGAGTAACCTCCAGGGGCTTATTTAAAGGAACAAATGAAAGATCCCTGCAGAAGAATATGGTTCTACATCAAGTGCAGAACTGTTCTGAGTTCTCTATTATCATACAGGTGAGGCCTTGGGGTTATCTCTTTTCACCCCATTTCTTCTAAAAGACCAAGGAATGCATAAAGACTAGGATGTGTGTTATGTGTTAGAATGCTTGGGTTTCTGATGAATGCCTTTCTTGTCTAATTCTGTGACTAGGAAGCACATGCCCTTTATGCTAATATTTATGGGCACATGCTGGTTCTAGAAGTATTAGTGATGCTACGTTTTATTGGGGATTGCAACTCAAAGGACAGAAAATATTGTATAAAACAAAACAAAAACCAGGGGCTGATGAGATGGCTCAGCAGTTAAGAGTACTTGCTGCAAAGGCATTTGGACTTGAACTCAAATCCCCAGCATCTATGGAAAAAAGACAAGTGTGGCTGTGTGTGTGTGCCCATAACCCCAGCACTGTGGGGGCCAGAGGCAGGAGGATTGCTGGGGCTTGCTAGCTGCCAGCCTAGCTCCAGGATCAAGAGACCCTGACTGAAGGGTAAAAGACAAAGAGTAATAAAGCAGAACACTTGATGTCCTCCTTTGGATTACACACACAGGCACATATAAACATACACACACTAAAATAATTTTTTTTCTTTTTTTTTTCTTTTTTGTCTTTTCGAGACAGGGTCTCCCTGTAGCCCCAACTGTCCTGGAACTCACTCTGTAGACCAGGCTGGCCTTGAACTCACAAAGATCTGCCTGCCTCTGCCTCCCAAGTGCTAGGTTTAAAGGCATGCGCCACCACGCCCAGCCACTTAAAATAAATAATTTTTAAATAAATGGCAGTATTTCTTTTTCTTTTAAAATTTTTTATGCTTTTATTGATGTTTTGTGTATTTCAGACATCATTTTTTCAATTCAGTTTAGGCATATCCCCTTTCCCTCCCCCCAACCCCATCCCAGATCATGCATTCTGCCATAACTGTACTGCATCTTTCTCTCAGTCTTTTTTATGCTTAGGAATTCACATTTTCCTCCATTAATTTTATATTACTCTAAATTATAGATACATACTCTCCACCCATATACAGTAATTACTGAGTCTGAAAATAAGTGGTGGGTAGATTCTAGAGTCCCCTGAGAGATTTACATTATAACAACATAGTTGCTTTCAGATAAACAGAAATATAACAATAATATTGTTTAGCTTGCCATTCATCTGGGGGGATTTGGGGTTAGCATCCACAAATGAGGGAAACCATTCGCCATTTGTTTTTCTGGGACTGTGTTACTTCACTCAGCATAATGGCTTCGAGCTCCATTTACCTGCAAAGTTCATAATGCCACCTTTCTTTACCTCTGAATAGTACTCCATTGTGTAGATGTACCACATTTTTGTCATCCTCTCATCTGTCTGAGGGGCATTTGGGTTGGTTCCAGCTCTTCGCTATTGCGAAGAGAGCTGCAGTAAACATGGATGTGCATATATCTTTGTGGTAGAATGAAGCTTTTGGGTATATACACAGGAGTGGTATGACTGGGTCAGGTGGTAGGCTCATTCTGAGTCTTTTAAGGGTTCTCCACACTGCTTTCCCTAGTGGTTGTACAAGTTTACATTCCCACCAGCAGTGGATGAGTGTTCCCTTTTCCCCACAACCTCTCCAGCATCTGTCGTCTTTTGTTTTCTTGATCTTAGCTTGTCATATCAGAGTGAGATTATATCTGACAGTAGTTTTAATTTACATTTCCTGAATTATTAATGATGTTGAACACTTTTTAAGATGTTTCTCAGCCATCTTTAATTCCTCACTGGTGAAGTCTTTGTTCAGCTCTCTACTCCATCTTTTGAGTAGGTCATTTGTTTTCTTACTTCTTTGTTTTTTGAGTAGTTTATATATTCTTGATGTTAATGCTCTGTCAGATCTATTACTGGTAAAGATTTCCTCCCACTCTGTGGGTTTCCTCTTCACTTCCTTGATTGTTTCCTTTGCTGTACAGAAGCTATTGAGTTTGATGAGGTCCTATTTGTCAACTGTTGGCCTTATTTCATGTGCAGCTACTGTCTGATTTAGAAAGTCTTTTCCTACACCTATGTCTTGTAGGGTGTTGCCAACTTTCTATCACCCTCAGGGGTTCAGGCTTCACATTGAGATCTTTGATCCACTTGGAATTTATTTTTGTACAGGGTGAGACGTAGGGGTGTAATTTTGTTCTTCTATAAATGGTGATCCAATTTTGCCAGTACCATTTGCTGAAGATGCTATCCTTCCTCCACTGAGGGTTTTTTGCCCTTTGTCAAATATGAGGTGGCTGAAATTGTGTGAGCTTAAGTTTGCATCTTCAATTTTTTTCCTTGGTCAACTGGTCTGTTTTTGTGCCAGTACCAGGCTGTCTTTATGACTATGGACCTGTAATATACTTTGAAGTCTGGTAGAGCAATACCCCCTGTATTGCATTTTTCACTCAGGGTTGCTTTAGCTATTTGGAGTTTGTTTTTCCATATGAATTTAAGAATTTTTTTTTCCAATTCTGTGAAGAATCTCATAGGGATTTTGATTGGGATTGCATTGAATCTGTATATCATTTTTGGTAAAATGGACATTTTACTATATTAATTTTCCCAATACATGAGCACGGGAGGTCCTTCCATCTTTTGATGTCATTTTCAATCTCCTTCAAGGCTTTAAAACTTTTGTTGTAGAGATCTTTGGTATCTTTGGTTAGGTTTGTTTCCAGGTATCTTACTATTTTTGAGGCTATTGTGAGTGGAAAGGTCTTCTTATATTCCTTCTCCACTTGTTTATTGTTGGTGTAAAGAAAGGCTACTGATTTTTCTAGGTGAATTTTGTATCCTGCCACTTTACTAAAACTCTTAATCATTTCTAGAAGTTTTCTGGTGGAGGTTTTAGCATCCCTTAGGTAAATTATCATATCATCTGCAAAAAAGGGATAGCTTAACTTCTTCTTTTCCAATTAGTATTCCTTTAATTTCCTTTTCTTGTCTTACTGCCCTAGCAAGTGTTTCAAGCACTATGTTGAGGAGGAGTGTTAATAAGGGGCAGCCTTGCCGGATTCCAGTCTTTAAGGGAAATGGTTCCAATTTTTCTCCATTTAGGATGATGTTGGCAGTGGGTTTGCTATACATGGCTTTGATCATGTTGAAGAATGTTCCTTTCACTCCTATTCCCTCTAGGACTTTAAACCTGAGGGATGTTGGATCTTGTCAAAGGCTTTTTCTGCATCAATTGAGATGATCATGTGGTTTTTGTCTTTAAGTCCATTTATGTGTTTTATGATATTTATTGATTTATGTATATTGAACCATCTCTGCATCTCTGGTATGAATCCAACTTGGTCATGATGGATGATCTTTTTGATGTGGGTCTGTATGCAATTTGCAAGTATTTTGTTGAGAATTTTTGCATCTATGTTTCTTAGTTAGATGGGTCTATAGCTTTCTTTTTTGCTTGTATCTTTGCCTGGTTTTGGTATTAGAGTGATGGTGGCTTCATAGAAAGAGCTTGGGAGAATTCCCTCTGTTTGTATCCTTCTGAACAGTTTGAGTAGCAATGGTTGTAGGACCTCTTTAAATGGTCTATAGAATTCTGCCGTGAAACCATCTGGACTGGGGCTTTTTTTAGTTGGGAGATTTTTAATTTCATCTTCAGTTTCCTCAAATATTATGGGTCTGTTTAAACTGTCACTCTCTTCTTAATTAAGCTTTGTTAGTTCCCGGGATTTCAGGTACTCATCCATTTCTCTTAGGTTTTCAAATTTAGTGGAGTATAGGTTTTTGAAGTATTCCCATATGATTCTCTGGATCTTTTCTTTGTCCGTTGTGATGTTTGCCCTTTCATCATGAATACTATTGATTTGGAGTTGCTTTTCCTTTCTTTTGGTTAACTGGGCTAGAGGTCTGTCTATTTTGTTTATCTTTTCAAAGAAGCAGCTTTTGGATTTGTTGATTCTATGTATTGTTTTCTTTGTTTCTATTTCATTGATTTCTGCTCTGATTTTTGTTGTTTCTTCCTGTCTGTTGGGTTTAGAGTTCATTTGTTGTTGTTTCTCAAGTGTTTTTAGCTGCAGTGTTAGAGCATTTGTTTGTTCCCTTTCTGTTTTTTTTTTTTTTTAATGTGGGCACTTAGGGCTATAAATTTCCCTCTCAAGATTGCTTTTAACGTATCCCACAGGTTTCGTTGTGTTGTATTGTCTTTTTTGTTCAGTTCCATGAATACTTTTATTTCACTCTTTATTCCTTCCCTGACCCATTCATTATTCAGGACTGTGTTGTTTAGTCTCCATGTGTTCTTGTAGCTAGTTGGGCTTATTCTGGTGTTCATATTGGCCTTTATTGCACTGTGGTCTGATAGAATGCATGGAATAATTTCTATCCTTTTGTATTTGTTGAGGTTCCTTTTGTGCCCGAGTATGTGGTCAATTTTGGAGAAAGTTCCATGAGGTGCTGAGTAGAAAGTATACTCTCTGGTGTTTGGGTGGAATATTCTGTAAATGACTGTGAGGTCCATTTGGTGTATTGTATTGTTCAGTTCTGATGTCTCTCTATTTTTTGTCCTGTTGATCTATCCAAAGGGCTCAGTGGGGTGTTAAAGTCCCCCACTATTAGTGTGTTAGGATTAATCTGTGTCTTGAGGTCCTGCAGAGTAGTGTTTATAAAGTTAGGTGCACCAGAGTTTGGTGCATAGACATTTAGGATTGTGAAGTCTTCATGGTTCATTGTTCCTTTGACAAGGATGTAATGGCCCTCTTTTTCTCTTCTGATTAATTTTACTTTGAGATCTGTTTTGTCTGATATTAGAATAGCCACGCTGGCTTATTTCTTGGTACCATTTGCTTGGAATATTTTTTCACTCTAAGGTGGTGTCTGTCCTTGAGGGCAAGATGGGTTTCTTGTAGACAGCATATAGAAGGATTCAGTTTCCTAATCCATTCTCCCAGTCTATGCCTTTTGATTGGGGAGTTTAGATCATGAGTATTTAAGGTTATTACTGAGAGATAAGTGTTTTTTCCTTTTACCTTGTTTTTTGTTTGCATTCTTGGTCTAGGTTTGTATTTACTCTGTTATGATTTTGTTGCTTTCTCTCTTTAATTGCTTAGGGATAGTTTCTCCTTTCCTCTGTTGAATGGAATGGCAGTATTTTTAAACACTCAACTGGGTGAACTTTCCATTGACAGTTTATTTTGACACTTTTCCCTTCAGGTAAAAAAACATATTCCTTTTAAGCTACTGGAAATGGGAACCCTAATTATCCTTTCTACTACTGTTTTTTAAAAGGTGAATAATTGGAGATTATGAAGTAAATATTACTTGTACCAAACTTATGACATGATTGTTATAGTTTTGTAGATATTGGAAGTCTTTTGTGTAGGAAAAATGCTTCTTAGGAGAAAAATTCCAAAAGGAAATTTATTTTGTAGGTTATGTGAAATATCTCCCCTTAGCAATCACATAGTAATATTTGAAAGTGTAATCTACTCAGGAAATCACTTTAATTAAAAACAACTGCCTGGGGCTGGAGAGATGGCCTAGCAGTGAAGAGTGCAGACTGCTCTTGGAGAGGAACCGAGTTCGAGCCCCAGCACCCACATGGCAGCTGAGAACCGTCTTTAACTCCAGTTCCAGGGGAATCTGACACCCTCTTCTGATCTCTGCAGCATTGCATGACACTGGGTGCACAAACCTACATGCAGACAGTACATTCATACATATAAAAAATGAATAAAATTTAAAAATATACATATTAAAAAACAACTGCCTGGGTGCTTTCCTAAATATAGTTCTCAGAGGTTCAGGTACACAAGAATTTCCAAAGAAACTTTGTGAAATCCATAGTTTGGGTCCTGCTATCAGAAATGTGTGCTTTTTTTTTTTTAAATTTTTTTTTTTTTTTTTTTTGGTATGTGTATGAATGTACTGTCTGCATGCAGGTCTGTGCACCCGTGTCGTGCAATGCCGCGGAGGTCAGAAGAGGGTCTCGGATTCCCCTGGAACTGGAGTTCTCCTGGAATTGGAGTTACAGACGGTTCTTAGCCGCCATGTGGGTGCTGGGGATCGAACCCGGGTCCTCTGCAAGAGCGTCGGTGCTCTTAACCGCTAGGCTATCTCTCCAGCCCCAGAAATGTGTGCTTAAAGGGACAAGAGAGTCACATGTTTAAGACGCATCTCTATTGTATTCTCCTGCAGTAGATAGATAGCACAGAGATCGCACTTCAGAATATGCTAAGTGGGACTAAGATGACACTCAGTAGGAAAAATGCTTGCTGCATAAGTATGAGTGCCTGAGTTCAGATCCCCACACCCATTTATTTTTCAAAAGGCCACCAGGAGTACAGTACATTGCCTGTAATCTCCATTCTAGACGCAGTGACAGGGAACTACAGCCCATCCAGTCTAGCCCAGGTTCAGGAAAATGTCTGTCTTAAAATGTAAGGTGGAGACTGAGAGAGGAAGACACCTAGTGTGAACCTCTGGCATCCACATGTGCACACATACACATGTGTACAACACATACAAATCACACACACAATATGATAAGCATAACATTGGAAAATACGTACTTCATTTTTAGATGCATTAAAATCAGGTGAGCTATTTTACTTGTTATCTGATTTGAAGAGAAGGGACTAAGAAGGGAACGGAGAGGACAGGGAAAGGGGGAAAGGAGGAGGAGAGAGAAGGAAACCTGGCTCGCATTCTTTCCTGTATTTGCCAACAAGTGAATCAAATCACACATGTATCCACAAAATGCATACAGTAGACTGTTTTTTCAAGAACAAAAACTATATACTATTCCCAGTCTGCTAAGGATGCATTTCCTCATAGTCAGACTCTCAAGAAGGCTCAAGCCTTGAAGTCCTGCTTGTGAAAGGACTCTGGGGAGAGGCAGATCCAACTTCTAGAAGTTTTTCATTTATCAGTCATTATTCTTCCCTGATAGGAACTCAGCTGGGTCAGTGGTTGGGAACTTGGTCTCGAATTTAGGAATCACTATTTTTTGGTTTTAGAGAGTACAGCCAAGGTCTTGATCAAGGAGGAGAATCTTCTCGTTACTGTCCTGACAAATCAAGGCTGGGAACTTTCCCTTCTGAGTCATAACAACTCCTTCTACAGTTTCGGTCAGAACACATAAGGACCCTTAATTCTTGATACTAGAAATTCAAAGGGCATAACAAACAACACAAGATATGGGCATGGACATAGGAATCTGTTGAAGATAAAAACTGGACTTATCAACCAAGTATTATAAACACTTGTATGTAAATAATGAGATTATTTGTTATCACCACTAAGAATTGCTGCTTTAGGCATTTACTGTAATCAAATCTCCTTACGTTTCTGAGTATAGATGCTAACAGCAAAACTGGCACCAAAGCCCTTGTCAGCCATACAAGGATATTCTTCATAACTAAGTGTGGATGGTGATCATGGATGATGTCCTTAATTATAAACACATCTGTGGGTTTTTTCAAGCTGCCATGACCTAATAATCTCTCCCCCTCCCTCTGTTTTTAGAGGCCCTCTGATGTTGTCAATCCTTTGGATCTGCGTGTGGACATCAGTTTGGAACACCCAGGCACTAGCCCTGCCCTTGAAGCCTACTCTGACACTGTCAAAGTCTTCAGTGTGAGTGCAGCTTGCCCTCCCCACATGGAGACTGGCTACCAGGCTTTCGTAGTCATTGCAGTAGTGTTCGAGATGCTAAGGATACAGCCTACGTGGAACAATGTGCACAGTTCCATGAAGGCAGGGATCTTTGTCTTTCTGCCCCAGTATCAGTGCCCAGCCACCATGGCTCTTCCACGAGTGCTTCTTGGAGAAATAAATTAAGAATAGGCCAAATAGCTTCTTGGCTCAACACCCACTTAAAACTTCAGATATGGATGCCTATGAAGTTCTTTCCTTTCATTAAGTCTATTTTAACCTAGCTCCTGATAAGCAAACTCTTATCCTAAATTTTGTACTTATCAACATGTTTCTTTACGGTTGTGCCAAACATGGGAACTCTCCTAAAACTTTGGTTTTCCTTGTTATCGAAAGTTATGTAAATGGAATGAAATGCATGTATTCTTTTAATTTTGTTTTGTAATCCAAGAGCATACCACTTTTTCCATTGTAGATCCCTTTCTATAAAGAGTGTGGCAATGATGGGCTTTGCATCTCTGATCTGATCCTGGATGTCCAACAGCTACCAGCTGCTCAGTACGTTCCACTTTAAATTTCCATGTAAAGTGTAGGGGGGGGGCACACTCCATCTCTTCATTCAAAATAAATCTTAAAACTAAATTTCATTTTCTGTCATTCTCAGAAACATAAAGCAACAAGAAATAAAAAAATTCTGGTATTTGGATAGCACTTTTCCTTGCAATATAATTTTAAAAAGAAAATCAGAGTAGCATATACTCACTTGTCAGTATTGTGTTAATATGAGATGAAGATAGCTTTCACATTATAAAGCATTTTCAAATGAATAGAAAGAATGCCTTGAATGAAATTTTTGAATAACTTTTTTTTTTCTCTAATGTCTTTCTCTTTCTCTTCTTTCTTGTCTTAACAGAAATCAACCATTTATTGTCAGCAACCAAAATAAAAGGTTACCATTTTCAATAACATTGAAAAACAGAGGGGAAAGTGCATACAACACTGCAGTGGTGGCCAGTTTTTCAGAAAACTTGTTTTTTGCTTCATTCTCCATGCCGGTGCGTGAGACTCCCACACAGCAATCCTGTGTCTCTTACTCCTTGTCCGGTGCTGTCTTCCTGAGCCTCACACTGTCATGTCTTCTGAGTGGTCAGACAACCCTCCTTGACCCTGTGCATGCTCAGTCCTACCTTGCAGCTTCCAGTAAGTTAAGTCACATGAGAACATAGTCTGGCTTTGTATCTAGGGCAGCTCCGCTTCCCAGTGAGGGTCACTTTTTCCTTTACCCCAGAACTTGGCAGGAGCAGCCAGACACTCCTGTAACTCTTCCCAGGCCATCTGTATGAGGATGCTGCCTGTTGTGCTGCTAGACAGATGCGGTGCAGGCACTCTGAGACATTTGAGTCCCACAGCTCAGCCAGAGCTTTGCAGGTCCTGCTGCCGCCGCCGCCAGGATTATGCATTCCAGCAAATCCAGGCGATCAAGTTGACCTGATCACTAAACCAAGAATGCACTTGACCATGAGAGCCCCTTGCTAACTCCTCTGCTCTTAATCCATGAGGAGAAAAACAAAGGAAAGAAGCACAAGCTATTTCCCAACTGAACAGAATGATTAAAGGATTAAAGAGAGGCTTCTTCCCATTTAAAGTTAATATCAACGTCATAGATTTAGAGCTCAAAACCTGGGCTGACCTCAGTGTTGAAATGGCCTATGCCAGATAGCAACTCTTTTGTTTTGTTTCATTTTTGTTTTTGAGACGGGGTCTCTCTGTAGTCATCAGCTGGCCTGGAACTCCCAAGCTGAGAGATCAAGCTGGCTGAGATCTCACAGAGATCTGCCTGCCTCTGCCTCCCAAATGCTGGGATTAAAGGTGTGTGCCACCATGCTTGGTTCTGATAGGAACTCATATTTAAGAGAAAGTGAACTGAGCAAAGCTAACAAAAAATCTCTGAAAGTTACTTAAAATATAAACACCAACATATATATTTTTCTTCTCTTGAATATATGCATTTCAAAAATATTAAGAGAAAAGTATTACTAAAGAAAAGATTAGGAATATTTTATTAAAGATTTTTATGCTTCTAGGTGGGAAAAATTACAATTTCCTTTGGGGGGAAATGCAAATTTTGTTTATCTTTTGGCTTCTCAGGTGTATCTTTAGAACTGGCACTAAAGATAACATGGTTATCACTTGGATAATACATTTTGAAATCTTTTAGGAACAAGGAACTATTTCAATATAAGCCAATCTCACTTCAAAATTGTCCTTGTGCATCTTCCAGTGCGGATGTGCACACACACACATCCACACTTGCATCCTAGAATGTAATCGCTGCTATTTCTTTGGTCTTGTTCAGGTTGATGGAACAGAAGTAACCTGCCAGGTTGGTTCATCTCAGAACTCTGTTACCTGTGATGTAGGATACCCTGCCTTAAAGAGTGAACAGCAGGTACAACTTGTATTTCCAAATCTATGCTAGCCATATCTTAGCACATGTGTTAATTTCCCAATACAGCATTGTCTTTGCTAGCTATTAGTGTTTGCTAGGCGTCACAAGATAACCAGCTGCATGCATAGAAAAAGTTTCTTCAGTGAATTTATTTTCTTTAAATTATTAATAAAAGTAGAATTTCCTCCATGCCCTTTTTTTCCAAGTACATTATACAACATAGAAAGTTCTTTTGTCCAACTATGTTGACCGACATAGTGCTGTAAGCAAGTTTCACATTAACACAAAGCTTCTTGATTCTGACAGATAAATGTAGCTGGATAATATGCACCAGTTAGAAGCTAAGTTCTCCTCCTCCAGTTCCAGGGGAATCCAAGACCCTCTTCTGACCTCTGCGGCATTGCATGACAGGGGTGCACAAACCTGCATGCAGACAATACATTCATACACATAAATAAATAAATAAAATATATAAAAAATAAAAAAACTAAAAGTTAAGCTCTCCTAAGGGGACGTCAGCCTCGTCAGAATATAGACTGCCATTGTTGGATACCTGGGCTGTATCATGGAGGCCAGTGCAGGGGGATCAAGACAGGACCCATGCTTACTAGACTTTATTTGGGGGGGAAAGACCCAAATGTGGAGCAAAAGTGCAGGATTGATGGTTGTTTGGGATTGCCAAGGAGGAACCTTCGAGTACTTCCTTAAGGAAAACATGACATCTTTTAGGAAAAAAAATCCTCCAATTCAAATGATATGTGTATGTATGTATATATATATATANCACCTGCCTCTGCCTCTGCCTCTGCCTCTGCCTCCTGAGTGCTGGGATTAAAGCCATGCAACACCATGCCCAGCATATTTTGTTTCTTAATCCATTCTACTAGCTTGTGTCTTTAGATTGGAGAGTTCAGTCCATTGATATTTAAAATTATTATTGAGAGATATGTACTTGTTCCCATCACTTTAATTTCTGTTTGTATTCTTGGACTTTTTGTTTCCACAGTAATACCTTCATTTCATATTTTCTGTTGCCCCTTAGATATAGTTGTTTCTTTCTTCTGCTCTTTGTATTGTTTCAAATATCCTCTGAAGGGCTGGTTTTCTGGACATGACTCATGTCCTGGAAGATTTCTCTTTCTTCCTCAACTATAATAAACATTTTTACTGGGTATTCTATGTTGGTATCTATGGTCATTTAGAACTGGGAATACTTTGATCCACGCTCTTTTGGCTTTCATAATTTGCATTGAAAAATCACATGCAATTCTGATAGGTTTTCCTTTATATATGACTTGTTTTTCTTTTGCAATTTTCAGTACTCTCTCTTTGTTCTGTACATTTAGTGTTTTTACTATGATATGCCACGGAGAGGTTCTCTTCTCATCCTGCCTATTTGGTGTTCTATGTGCTTCTCGTATGGACATGAAGATCAATACCTGAGATTCTTCTCCTTCCTCTATGCCTAGGATGCATAAATTTGGTCTTTTCATTCTGTCCCACATTTTCTAAATATTCCATTCCTGTGTTTTTTTTTTAATTTTTTCATAATGTTTGTTTTAATGGTCAAATTCTTCAACTTTATTGCCCAGTCTTGATCTTTATTCTGTTTTGCATTTCATTCATTTTATTGGTCAGGCTTTCTCCTGTTGTTTCAAAGTGGCTTATTGAAATAAAGAGAGAGTACTGTTGTTTGGCCTATCTCCAGTTCTTACTGGCAAGTGCATCTACTCTGTGGCTGACACTGCTTTTGGCACTCGTCAAAGGCATGAGATACAGCTTTTTAACCTCCTAATATGGACTGAGGACTCGTGTCTTTCCAAGAATACTCCAAACCTTCAATGCCAGATGGGATCTACTGAAATACTCAGCTTATGGACTAAACAGTTAAGGGGATGTCAGCCTTGTCAGACTTTAGACTGCCATTGTTGGACTACCTGGGCTGTATCATGGAGGCCAGTGCAGGGGGATCAAGATGGGATGAGTACTTACATTTTGGGGGACCATGGGAGGGAAAGACCCCAATGTGGAGGAAAAGTGCAGGATTGATGGTTGGGGTTGCCAAGGAGGAACCTTTGAGCACTTCCTTAAGGAAAACATGACATCTTTTAAGGAAGAAAAAAAATCCTCCAATTCAAGTGACATGTGTATGTATGTATATATTTATGTATATATGTAAATATATATATAGTAGCAAAACAAGTTGGAGAGAACAACAACGAAAGAACTGAAAAAAAAAAACTCTCGAAAGACTCAGAAAATGATGCAGGACATGTGTGGCAGAGTGCAGGGACTCGGGTGAGGTGGGAGGCATGGAAAAGGAAGCAACTAGATTCGATTGAGAATTGATGTATAACCTATGGGAAAAGTTTAATAATAAAATTAATTTACAAAAAAAGAAAGAAAAGTAACAAATACAAAAAAAGTTAAGCTCTCCTGGCTCTCCAGGAAACAAGCTGAACAAAGTAGACAGTCTATAAACTTAAATTTTAAAATTTATTTTTATTTTGTGTCTTTGAATGTATTACCTGCCTTTGTGTAATTGTACTTGTCATGCAGTGCCCTTGGACATCACAAGAGGGCGTCCGAACTCCAGAACTAGAGTTATGGATGACTGTTAGCCACCATGTGGGTGCTAGGAATCAAACCTGGGTCCTCTGTTAGAGCAGCCCATGCTTTTAACCACTGAGCCATCTCTCCAGCCCCCAAATTTAAATTTTTAAGACATAAAATTTAGAATGAAATGAGAATGAGTTTACTTTGCTGGCAACAATTACTTTTTTTTTATATAAAGTACGATAGACTGATGAATGTTTATGTTGCATATAGGTGACTTTTACTATTAACTTCGACTTCAATCTTCAAAACCTTCAGAATCAGGCATCTGTCAGTTTTCAAGCCCTCAGGTAAGACATAATGAAATTTTGAGCTGAGGATTGACAGCATTTATGACATTTCTCTTCAACTGATTTTCAAATATTTGTTTTAATAGTGAGAGTCAAGAAGCAAACAAAGCAGATAATTCAGTCAGCCTCTCAATTCCCCTCCTGTATGATGCTGAAATGCACCTAACAAGGTAGGTGAAGCCTGCTAAAGCGGTGGGTAGCTTGCTACCATTGACAGCAGTGTGGTGTAGAAGTCATTTAGCTTATGACTAAAGAGGTTCTTTACCTGCTCTGTCCTAGCTGATGAATTCATTTCCTACTTGTCGACTAAATTGGATGTCCATAGTCAAACTGGTGCCTGGGAATACTTTAGCTCTTTAGATTTATTGACTCACAGCAGCACCAGAAAAGCAAAAGAAAAATGTCTTTGTCACATGCTGTGGGCAAATTCCACTAATGGTAGTGAGTGTGCCTTGCCAACTATCCTAAGATGTTGAAACAAGCTCTTGGGGAACTTAAGAGTTATCAGCACTTCATTCTCACAGCCTCCAGCCTACTATGTACAATGTCTCTGTTCCTGGACATGGAAGCCCCCAACACCATGTCTGGGACATGGGAAAGACACGGAAAATATTAAATGGAGTCACAGACTTAATAATCTTAAAATAGACCAAGTCTAGCTTCTTAATGGAAAATCTCAGACATAACTGATTACAGTCTTCTTCCAAAGAGGAGGAAATGGGGGATTTTCCAAAGGAAGTCATCCATGAAGAAAATCTTTCTTCCTTTTTCTTGCCTTCCAAAAGCAAGCAAACTTGAGAACACTGGTTAAAATGTTACTGGCATATACGATTGAACTTGAACTGTTCCAGGAGACAGGTTTCTAATGAAATGGATAACACACTAATCCTATAGGTGCTAATATGCTGATACTACCTTAGTTCACACTCACAAGTGAGGCTCATTCATGACACACTACAGCATAGCCATGCAGGTGCATAGAAGTCTATGCCTACTGCCAAGCCTGGTGGCCAGAGTTCTCACCCTGGTGAAGGACCAAGTCTACTTCTCTGTAGAGACTGATGGCCCCCCAAAACAGTCAGATTCTCTAATCCCTGCCTCACATACACCAGACCTTAAAAGCCTGGAGAAGGGCACTTATCTGATAAATCACAAATCATAAAATGAAAAGGAACACACGTTATCCACGTCGGAGCTTGAGAAACATGAGCAAAGATCAAAGAATGCTCCTGTACCAAGTGAGTCACAAAGGCACGAGCAGAAACGACACGCAGCATGAGCTATCCACCCCAAGAAATTAATCAGTAACTGTAGTCTTCAAAGGACTGCCAGTGCTAATAAGTAACTGCAGACAAGTAAAGCCACAGAGATTAGTATTACACATTACCTGAGGTTTTCCCTTCTTACTTACATGCTTTTGCATTCTCCCAACACTCTGGTTGATAAATCCCACCTGGATAATTTTTTTCATATATGTTAACGTGGAAAAACTATAAGACCGGATTAGACTTCAGTTTTCCTAATTGATATCTTAGCTGCGCATTTTTAAATTTTTATTTTAAAATTTATTTTTTATTTTCTGTACATGAGTGTATTGCCTGCATGTATGTAAGGGCACCCATGTAATGCAGTACCCAAGGAGGACAGAAGAGGACATCAGGTCCCCTTGAACTGGAGTAATAAACAGTTATTAGACATAATGTGGGTGCTGGGATCAAATCCAGGTCTTCTGCAAGAAGAGCCAGTGTTCTTAACTACTGAGCCATCTCTCCAGCCCTAGGCTATGCATTTTTTAAAATATTCGTTTTTACTTTATGTGTATGTGTGTGTGTGTGTTGTGTGTGTGTGATGTATATGTGTTAACATGTGTGTGTGTGTGTGTGTGTGTGTGTGTGTGCAAATACCTCATCTGTGAAAGCATGTGTGAAAACCTGAGATGCTGTTTGGGCATTTTCCTCAATTCTTTCTCAAATTTATTATTTGTGAGAGGTGTGTGTGTGTGTGTGTGTGTGTGTGTGTGTATGAGTCCACCGAACAGGCTTAATGTAGTAATATATAATATATATATATATATATATATATCTATATATTCAGAACATCACACACACAACCACACACACACACAACATACACATAAGTAAAAACGAATATTTAAAAAAAAGCATAAGCCTGGCTGGAGGATGGCTCACGTAGTTAGACACTGGCTCTTCTTGCAGAACGACCTGGTTTGATCCCAGCACCCACATTATGTCTAATAACTGTTTATACTCCCAGTTCAGGGGACTGATTCCTCTTCTGTCCTCCTTGGGTACTGCTTACATGGGTTGCCCTTACATACATGCAGCCAATACACTCTTACAGAAAATAAAAAATAAATTTTAAATAAAAATTTAAAATGCGCAGCTAAGATATCAATTAGGAAAACTGAAGTCTAATCCGGTCTTATAGTTTTTCCACGTTAACATATATGAAAAAAATTATCCAGGTGGGATTTATCAACCAGAGTGTTGGGAGAATGCAAAAGCATGTAAGTAAGAAGGGAAAACCTCAGGTAATGTGTAATACTAATCTCTGTGGCTTTACTTGTCTGCAGTTACTTATTAGCACTGGCAGTCCTTTGAAGACTACAGTTACTGATTAATTTCTTGGGGTGGATAGCTCATGCTGCGTGTCGTTTCTGCTCGTGCCTTTGTGACTCACTTGGTACAGGAGCATTCTTTGATCTTTGCTCATGTTTCTCAAGCTCCGACGTGGATAACGTGTGTTCCTTTTCATTTTATGATTTGTGATTTATCAGATAAGTGCCCTTCTCCAGGCTTTTAAGGTCTGGTGTATGTGAGGCAGGGATTAGAGAATCTGACTGTTTTGGGGGCCATCAGTCTCTACAGAGAAGTAGACTTGGTCCTTCACCAGGGTGAGAACTCTGGCCACCAGGCTTGGCAGTAGGCATAGACTTCTATGCACCTGCATGGCTATGCTGTAGTGTGTCATGAATGAGCCTCACTTGTGAGTGTGAACTAAGGTAGTATCAGCATATTAGCACCTATAGGATTAGTGTGTTATCCATTTCATTAGAAACCTGTCTCCTGGAACAGTTCAAGTTCAATCGTATATGCCAGTAACATTTTAACCAGTGTTCTCAAGTTTGCTGCTTTTGGAAGGCAAGAAAAAGGAAGAAAGATTTTCTTCATGGATGACTTCCTTTGGAAAATCCCCCATTTCCTCCTCTTTGGAAGAAGACTGTAATCAGTTATGTCTGAGATTTTCCATTAAGAAGCTAGACTTGGTCTATTTTAAGATTATTAAGTCTGTGACTCCATTTAATATTTTCCGTGTCTTTCCCATGTCCCAGACATGGTGTTGGGGGCTTCCATGTCCAGGAACAGAGACATTGTACATAGTAGGCTGGAGGCTGTGAGAATGAAGTGCTGATAACTCTTAAGTTCCCCAAGAGCTTGTTTCAACATCTTAGGATAGTTGGCAAGGCACACTCACTACCATTAGTGGAATTTGCCCAACAGCATGTGACAAAGCATTTTTCTTTTGCTTTTCTGGTGCTGCTGTGAGTCAATAATCTAAAGAGCTAAAGTATTCCCAGGCACCAGTTTGACTATGGACATCCAATTTAGTCGACAAGTGGAAATGAATTCAATTCAGCTAGGACAGAGCAGGTAAAGAACCTCTTTAGTCATAAGCTAAATGACTTCTACACCACACTGCTGTCAATGGTAGCAAGCTACCCACCGCTTTAGCAGGCTTCACCTACCTTGTTAGGTGCATTTCAGCATCATACAGGAGGGGAATTGAGAGGCTGACTGAATTATCTGCTTTGTTTGCTTCTTGACTCTCACTATTAAAAAAAATATTTGAAAATCAGTTGAAGAGAAATGTCATAAATGCTGTCAATCCTCAGCTCAAAATTTCATTATGTCTTACCTGAGGGCTTGAAAACTGACAGATGCCTGATTCTGAAGGTTTTGAAGATTGAAGTCGAAGTTAATAGTAAAAGTCACCTATATGCAACATAAACATTCATCAGTCTATCGTACTTTATATAAAAAAAAGTAATTGTTGCAGCAAAGTAAACTCATCTCATTTCATTTCTAAATTTTTATGTCTTAAAAAATTTAAATTTGGGGGCTGGAGAGATGGCTCAGTGGTTTTAAAACATGGGCTGCTCTAACAAGAGGACCCGGTTTGATTCCTAGCACCCACATGGTGGCTAACAGTCATCCATAACTCAGGTCTGGGTTCGGACGCCTCTTGTGCTGTCCAAGGCATTCTGCATGACAAGTACAATTACACAAAGGCAGGTAATACATTCAAGACACAAAATAAAAAAAAATTTTAAAATTTAAGTTTATAGACTGTCTACTTTGTTCAGCTTGTTTCCTGGAGAGCCAGGAGAGCTAACTTTTTTTGTATTGTTACTTTTCTTTCTTTTTTGTAAATTAATTTTATTATTAAACTTTCCCATACGGTCTATACATCAATTTCTCATCGAAATCTAGTTGCTTCTTTTCCATGCCTCCCACCATCACCCTGAGTCCCTGCCCACTCTCGCCAACATGTCTCATCTTTCTGAGTCTTTCGAGAGTTTTTTTTTTTCAGTTCTTTCGTTGTGTTCTCTCCAACTTTTTTGCTACCCTAATCTTTTCACATTATATACATAAATATACAATAATATATATATATATATATATATACTCATACACATATCATTGATGGGGATTTTTTTCTAAAAGATTCAGTTTTCCTAAGGAAGTACCGAAGGTTCCTCCTGGCATCCCAACACCACACCATCAATCCTCGCACTTTGCCTCCACATTTGGGTCTTTCCCCCCTCAAATAAGTCTATAAGCATGGGTCCTGTCTTGATCCCTGCACTGGCCTCCATGTACAGCCAGTGTCCAACAAACTCGCATTCTATTTCTGACGAGGCTGACGTTCCCCTTAGGAGAGCTTTTAACTTTTCATTTTTATCTTTTTATATTTTTTTATTTCATTTCGTGTGTATGAATGTTTGTTCTGCATGCAGGTTTGTGCACCCTGTCATGCAATGCCGCAGAGGTCAGAAGAGGGTCTTGGATTCCCCTGGAATGGAGGAGGAGAACTTAGCTTCTAAACTGGTGCATATTATCCAGCTACATATTATCTGTCAGAATCAAGAAGCTTTGTGTTAATGTGAAACTGCTTACAGCACTATTCGGTCAACATAGTGGACAAAAGAACTTTCTATGTTGTATAAGTACTTGGAAAAAAAGGGGAAAAAAAAAAATATAATTTAAAGAAAATAATTCACTGAAGAAACTTTTTCTATGCATGCAGCTGGTTATCTTGTGACGCCTAGCAAACACTAATAGCTAGCAAGACAATGTGTATTGGGAAATTAACACATGTGCTAAGATATGGCTAGCATAGATTTGGAAATTACAAGTTGTACCTGCTGTTCACTCTTTAAGGCAGGGTATCCTACATCACAGGTAACAGAGTTCTGAGATGAACCAACCTGGCAGGTTACTTCTGTTCCATCAACCTGAACAAGACCAAAGAAATAGCAGCGATTACATTCTAGGATGCAAGTGTGGATGTGTGTGTGTGCACATCCGCATGGAAGATGCACAAGGACAATTTTGAAGTGAGATTGGCTTATATTGAAATAGTTCCTTGTTCCTAAAAGATTTCAAAATGTATTATCCAAGTGATAACCATGTTATCTTTAGTGCCAGTTCTAAAGATACACCTGAGAGCCAAAAGATAAACAAAATTTGCATTTCCCCCAAAGGAAATTGTAATTTTTCCCACCTAGAAGCATAAAAATCTTTAATAAAATATTCCTAATCTTTTCTTTAGTAATACTTTTCTCTTAATATTTTTGAAATGCATATATTCAAGAGAAGAAAAATATATATGTTGTTTTTATATTTTAAGTAACTTTCAGAGATTTTTTGTTAGCTTTGCTCAGTTCACTTTCTCTTAAATATGAGTTCCTATCAGAACCAAGCATGGTGGCACACACACTTAATCCAGCATTGGGAGGCAGAGGCAGCAGATCTCTGTGAGATCTCAGCCAGCTTGATCTCTCAGCTTGGGAGTTCCAGGACAGCTGATGACTACAGAGGACCCCGTCTCAAAACAAAAATGAAAAAAACAAAAGAGTTGCTATCTGGCATAGGCCATTTCAACACTGAGGTCAGCCCAGGTTTTGAGCTCTAAATCTATGACGTTGATATTAACTTTAAATGGGAAGAAGCCTCTCTTTAATCCTTTAATCATTCTGTTCAGTTGGGAAATAGCTTGTGCTTCTTTCCTTTGTTTTTTCTCCTCATGGATTAAGAGCAGAGGAGTTAGCAAGGGGCTCTCATGGTCAAGTGCATTCTTGGTTTAGTGATCAGGTCAACTTGATCGCCTGGATTTGCTGGAATGCATAATCCTGGCGGCGGCGGCAGCAGGACCTGCAAAGCTCTGGCTGAGCTGTGGGACTCAAATGTCTCAGAGTGCCTGCACCGCATCTGTCTAGCAGCACAACAGGCAGCATCCTCATACAGATGGCCTGGGAAGAGTTACAGGAGTGTCTGGCTGCTCCTGCCAAGTTCTGGGGTAAAGGAAAAAGTGACCCTCACTGGGAAGCGGAGCTGCCCTAGATACAAAGCCAGACTATGTTCTCATGTGACTTAACTTACTGGAAGCTGCAAGGTAGGACTGAGCATGCACAGGGTCAAGGAGGGTTGTCTGACCACTCAGAAGACATGACAGTGTGAGGCTCAGGAAGACAGCACCGGACAAGGAGTAAGAGACACAGGATTGCTGTGTGGGAGTCTCACGCACCGGCATGGAGAATGAAGCAAAAAACAAGTTTTCTGAAAAACTGGCCACCACTGCAGTGTTGTATGCACTTTCCCCTCTGTTTTTCAATGTTATTGAAAATGGTAACCTTTTATTTTGGTTGCTGACAATAAATGGTTGATTTCTGTTAAGACAGAAAGAAGAGAAAGAGAAAGACATTAGAGAAAAAAAAAAGTTTCAAAAATTCATTCAGGCATTCTTTCTATTCATTTGAAAATGCTTTATAATGTGAAAGCTATCTTCATCTCATATTAACACAATACTGACAAGTGAGTATATGCTACTCTGATTTCTTTTAAAATTATATTGCAGAAAAGTGCTATCCAATACCAGAATTTTTTTTTATTCTTGTTGCTTTATGTTTTGAGAATGACGAAAATGAAATTTGTTTTAAGATTTATTTTGAAATGAAGAGATGGAGTGTGCCCCCCCCCTACACTTTACATGGAAATTAAAGTGAACGTACTGAGCAGCTGGTAGCTGTTGGACATCCAGGATCAGATCAGAGATGCAAAGCCCATCATTGCCCCACTCTTTATAGAAAGGGATCTACAATGGAAAAAGTGGTATGTTCTCTTGGATTACAAAACAAAATTAAAGAATACATGCATTTCATTCCATTTACATAACTTTCGATAACAAGGAAAACCAAAGTTTTAGGAGAGTTCCCATGTTTGGCACAACCGTAAAGAAACATGTTGATAAGTACAAAATTTAGGATAAGAGTTTGCTTATCAGGAGCTAGGTTAAAATAGACTTAATGAAAGGAAAGAACTTCATAGGCATCCATATCTGAAGTTTTAAGTGGGTGTTGAGCCAAGAAGCTATTTGGCCTATTCTTAATTTATTTCTCCAAGAAGCACTCGTGGAAGAGCCATGGTGGCTGGGCACTGATACTGGGGCAGAAAGACAAAGATCCCTGCCTTCATGGAACTGTGCACATTGTTCCACGTAGGCTGTATCCTTAGCATCTCGAACACTACTGCAATGACTACGAAAGCCTGGTAGCCAGTCTCCATGTGGGGAGGGCAAGCTGCACTCACACTGAAGACTTTGACAGTGTCAGAGTAGGCTTCAAGGGCAGGGCTAGTGCCTGGGTGTTCCAAACTGATGTCCACACGCAGATCCAAGGATTGACAAACATCAGAGGGCCTCTAAAAACCAGGGGAGGGGGAGAGATTATTAGGTCATGGCAGCTTGAAAAAACCCACAGATGTGTTTATAATTAAGGACATCATCCATGATCACCATCCACACTTAGTTATGAAGAATATCCTTGTATGGCTGACAAGGGCTTTGGTGCCAGTTTTGCTGTTAGCATCTATACTCAGAAACGTAAGGAGATTTGATTACAGTAAATGCCTAAAGCAGCAATTCTTAGTGGTGATAACAAATAATCTCATTATTTACATACAAGTGTTTATAATACTTGGTTGATAAGTCCAGTTTTTATCTTCAACAGATTCCTATGTCCATGCCCATATCTTGTGTTGTTTGTTATGCCCTTTGAATTTCTAGTATCAAGAATTAAGGGTCCTTATGTGTTCTGACCGAAACTGTAGAAGGAGTTGTTATGACTCAGAAGGGAAAGTTCCCAGCCTTGATTTGTCAGGACAGTAACGAGAAGATTCTCCTCCTTGATCAAGACCTTGGCTGTACTCTCTAAAACCAAAAAATAGTGATTCCTAAATTCGAGACCAAGTTCCCAACCACTGACCCAGCTGAGTTCCTATCAGGGAAGAATAATGACTGATAAATGAAAAACTTCTAGAAGTTGGATCTGCCTCTCCCCAGAGTCCTTTCACAAGCAGGACTTCAAGGCTTGAGCCTTCTTGAGAGTCTGACTATGAGGAAATGCATCCTTAGCAGACTGGGAATAGTTATAGTTTTTGTTCTTAAAAAAAACAGTCTACTGTATGCATTTTGTGGATACATGTTGTGATTTGATTCACTTGTTGGCAAATACAGGAAAGGAATGCGAGCCAGGTTTCTTCTCTCTCCTCCTCCTTTCCCCCTTTCCCTGTNAGTCCAGAAAAAGCCATCAGATCCCCTAGAGCCAGAGTTATAGGTGGTTGTAAGGTGCCATATAGGTGCTGGAAACCAAATCCAGGCCTTCAAAAAGCAGCACATGCTCTTAACTGCTGAGTCATCTCTCCAGCCCTTCTCCATTTTATTTATTTATTTATTTATTTATTTATTTATTTACTTTTTAAAGAAAACCAGGGCTAGAAAAATAGCTCAGGTATTAATAATACCAGCTGCTCTTGCAGAGGACCCAGGTTCAGTTCCCAGCACCGGCATAGCCACTAACAACCATCTGTAACTGCGGTTCCAAGGGATCTGATGCCCTCTTCTGGCCTCCATGGGTTTACATGCACATGGTACACAGACATATACACAGGCAGAACATTCATATGCATAAAATTAAAATAAATAAAAGTCAAAAAGAAAAGCATTAAGTGTATACAGGTAGAGAGGCTGAACATTACCAAAAAATACAAAATGAAAGTGAAATTGGCATTCTCCACCCCACTGCTCACAGTCTCCACAAAGGGCTAACAGAGCTCTTGTTGAATATCTGTGATATATACAGTGTATCTCTAAGGACATATACATGTACTACATGTATATACATACACATGTGCACAAAGAAATGGTGAAACATTCTTCTCTGCCTTGAAGCGGTGTTCATATCAGGATGTACATATGCAATACATTCTATCTTTAGATGAATCATCATTTTAATGTAAGTACTCCAATATTAATAAGATATTTGGTGGTTTCATATTGTTATTGTTTGTGTAACCGTAAAATTGCACTGCAGAAAGTATTTTGACGTTTTGCAAACTTTTGAGAAAAAGTCAGTTATCATGTTTCTTAGCAACCACTGCAATGCTATATGTCAGCTCTATTAAATAAATATAATGAATGAAAATAAATATTAATAGAATTATTCCACAGGATCCTCCTGAATTCAGCTCACTGCTACTATAACCCTTACGTGATTTAGGGGAAAAAAATCTATGTAAAAAATGGAAAAGTGACAGATCTCTTTAAAATGCAAAAAGCAGAGCATGTTAATCAATTTAGAAGTTGGCTCTGTTTAGGGTCTGCATAAGCATCTGGAAGACAAAGAAAATAACTCATGCGCATAGCTTGGCTTTCCATTTCAAATCCTAGTCAGTTTTCCCATTTTTTTCCATATAAGGCTGACAAATTGTTGTTTCTTTTCATATATATGGCATTGACAAATACCATTAACTTCTCTGTATTACAGATTACCCTTTTGAAAATTTGGAAGAACATTTTTACATAGAGAGAGGGAGGAGGGAGAGGGGGAACAGAGAGAGGAGGAGGAGAAGATGGGGAAGGAGGGAGAGAGAGAAGTCTCAGCAGAGAAACAAAGAAACATTCTATCTCTGAAAATGTCCAATCCATTTTTTAAAGAAGTAGATAGAGCATTCTATAATTAAGATTTGTTGTTCACCGGGAACACATGAAGGGGCCTGCATAATCCTCTCAGACCCCTAGTTCTACAACCAGCTCCTCCATACTCCACCCAAACCAAGGAAGCTGCCCTGGGTGGACTCTAACCTCAGAGAACCAGAAATATGTGAGAACATGGAAGCTGCCAGCTTCCCCCATGCCTGATTTCCCTATGGGGAGCCCTCTGTGCTGGGCATCACTGTGCTTGCAGACATTAGTTGGTGATCCTAGGCCAAGAGATCATAAGAAAATCTGTGGATCCTAAGAGTGGCTCTGCAATGGGGGAAACAGATTTAATCAGCCCTCAGTTCAGCCCCAAACCATTGCAGTTGGTTTGGAACAAGAGAAAGATGAATATAATAAATTTATGTCCTATTTTGAAGGCATCTGGTAATGAATACTGCAGAAGCTAATAGCTGGCACCCTGTCACTGTAGTCCAGCCATAGCAAGTGAAAAATCTTGGCTTACAAATGCAGTCATCTAACCAGCAAGGCCCGACTGCCCACCGTATTCACACACCAGCCAGCGCAGTACCAGTCTGGAGAACAGTGAGACTAATCCATTTGTAACTATTTTAGGAACTTGATAACTGATTAAACACATAGACTTTCCACAGAAAGACTGGAATAGGGTGTAGTGTGAAAGGAAATTGATCTCAGAACCGTACATTGGACTGTGAAACTTAATAAGCATTCATGCATATGTAGTATATTTAAGTATTTTTATTATCATTATAATAATTCTACAAATTTGTGGAGTTCAAGGTGATAGTTCAGTACATACAGTGCATTTCCATCTCAATCCTCCCAGACTATAAACAGAAAGACAAATACTGCATATTCACTCTCATATGTGGAAGCTTTAAAAGTTGATGGGAGGGGTGGCGTGGGAAGAAGGGAAAGGGGAATGTGTCTAAATTGAACTGATAAACGATGTCTGAAATACAGAAAACATCAATAAAAGTATTATATTAAAAATATTGAAAGAAAATATTTTAACCATTAAATTAAACCATTGAAACCAATTTAAATATAAAAAAGTTGATGGGAACATAGACTAATCATTTGGTGTTTCTGCAACTAAAATTAAACTGGTCTGCTTAGAGTCTAAACTAGAAGAAACTTAAAAGAAATATAAAGTTTCAAGAATAATAGCAAAACCAAAATAATTGGCTTTACCAATGTCATCCAACAGATCCACCAACATAAACTTTTATGAAGTCTCTTCAGATGAGAATGCTCCCTCTATTGTGCAGAGTCTTGAAGATATTGGTCCAAAATTCATTTTCTCCCTTAAGGTGGGTAAGCTTGTTGTATGGATGACAAACCAGGAAAAGCGAGAAAAAATAAAGTAGTCTGATATGAAAAAATAAAATGAAGTTGAAATATACCAGTGGTTCTCAAACTTGAGTGTGTCGCCATGCCATCCCAAGGGCTTTTTCAAACAGATACTGCTGGGCTTCCTCCCCAAAGGTCTGCGTGCGTCTTGAAGGAGTCTCTAGTATGTCTCAGGGATGCTATGCTGCTGCTGGTCCCTTTGAGAAATGCTGAGATAATTAACGGGTAAATTGTTGGACTTTACATTTACATATGTGTCATGGGTAAGAGAGAAATGACATATCTTCATGGCAAATATTTAATATTAATTAAAATAAAAAAGGCATTGGTATAATGGCAATACTGTGGCTGGGCCTCCTGGAATAGAATCATCACAACACTCTATTCCTGGAGTCCATTCTTGTTTAAGAAGCTTGGAATTTGTATATGGTCAAGATATGGGTTTTGGAAAGGCATGAAAAGTTATATCTAAAATATTTCAGGACAGTATGACCATGAGTAAGCAATTATTAATCTAAAGATTGGAATAAGATATATAGAGAATTAAAAGTCACACACCTGTGATCCCAGCACTTGAGAGACTGAGGCAGGACTGCTGTTTTTTTAATTTTATTTATTTTCATATGTGTATGAATGTACTGTCTGCATGTAGGTTTGTGCACCCGTGTCATGCAATGCCATGGAGGTCAGAAGAGGGTGTCCGATTCCCCTGGAACTGGAGTTAAAGATGGTTTTCAGCCGCCATGTGGGTGCTGGGGACGGAACCCGGGTCCTCTGCCAGAGCAGTCGGCATTCCTAACTGCTAGGCCATCTCATAAGCCCCAGGATTGCTGTTTTTAAGGACAGCCTGGACTACTGCGAGAGAGAGAGAGAGAGAGAGAGAGAGAGAGAGAGAGAGAGAGAGAGAGAGAGAGAGAGAGAATAAGTTAAGTTATGAAGAATAACTATTTTAGACAATAACATCATAGGAACTTTGGAAAGTAACAAATTATTTTTCCACCAGCCCCCTAGGGATCAATACATTCTACTTCTGTGCATTTTCTTTTTTTTTAATTTTTTTATTATTATTTCATTTTGTATGGTATGATGTGTATTGTTTGCATGCAGTCTGTGCACCCGTGTCGTGCATGCCGCGGAGGTCAAGAAGGGTCTCGATTCCCCCTGGAATTGGAGTTCTCCTGGAATTGGAGTTACAGACGGTTCTTGCCGCCATGTGGGTGCTGGGGACTCGAACCGGGTCCTCTGCAAGAGCGTCGGTGCTCTTAACTGCTAGGCTATCTCTACTCCGCCCCATTTTTTTTTTTAATTTTTTTTATTATTAGCATTTTCTATTAGTCCATTCATACCTGGAAACTATGGGTTTTTTTATTTATTTACCTTATTTTTTTTGTGTTGCGTGCACGCTCTGCACGTAGCGGGGTGCAACCGTATCATCCATGCCGCAGGGTCGCAGAGGCCGGAGCTTCCCCCTGGAACTGGAGTTACAAGCGATTCTGTTAGCGCCATGTGGGTGCTAGAATCAACCTGGGTCCTCTGCCAAGAGCAGTCGGCACTCATCCATCCCCCCAGTTTTTTTTTTTTTTTTTTTTTTTTTTTTTTTTTTGGTGTTTTCGAGACAGGGTCTCCTTGTAGCCCCAGCTGTCCTGGAACTCGCTGTGTACTCTAGGCTGGCCTTGAACTCACAAAGATCCACCTGCCTCTGCCTCCCAAGTGCTAGGATTAAAGGCGTGTGCCACCACGCCCGGCTTTTGTTATTTTTTAACAAAATATTTTTATTGGTGTTTTGTCTATTTCATACCTCATTTCTCAGTCCAATTTAGACATATTCCCATTTCCATGCCCCCTACCCAACTCCAGTTCATGCATTTTGCTATAAATGTCTTGCATCTTTTTCTCAGTCTTTTTAAATGTTTTCTCTGCAGAGGTTTATTATTTGGGCAGAAGTTAACTGTGTCAGTCAGTTCTTTGACCCGGTCCTTTTGTCATTGTTGTTCCCTCCCATTTGTATTGCTCCAAAATATGCCCACATATACATCACATTTATACCAAAATTGTGACCTCTGAAAATAAACTGTATGCTGATTCCAAAATATGTTTAGGAGTTCACATTTCCCCTTTAATTTTATATTACTCTAAAATATGATTACATACCCACTACCTATATACTCCAATTACAAAGTCTGAATGAAAATAAGTGTTAATTCTAGAACCCATTAAACTATTCACATTATAACAGCACAGTTGCCTTTGGATAAAAAGAAATATAACATTAACTTTGCTCAGCTTGCCTTTCAACTAGGGATTTGGTGCTGACATCTACAAATGAGGGATACCATTCATCCTTTGTTTTTCTGGGACTGTGTTACTTCACTTAGCATAATGGCTTTGAGATCCATCCATTTACCTGACAAGTTCATGATGTCATCCTTCTTTACCACTGCATAGAATTCCATTGTGTAGATGTACCACATTTTGTCTATCCATTCATCAGTTGAGGGACACTTGGGTTGCTTCCAGCTCTTTGCTATTGTGAAGAGAGATGCAATAAACATAGATGTGCATGTATCTCTGTGATAGGACGAGTCTTGTGGGTACACACCCAGGAGTGGTACGACTGAGTCAGGTGGTACGCTCATTTTCAGTTTCTTAAAAGTTCTCCACACTGCTGTCCACAGGAGTTGCATGAGTTTACATTCCCACCAGCAGTGGATGAGTGTTTCCCTTTCTCCATAACCTCTCCAGCATTTGGTATCCTTTGTTTTCTGGATCACAGCTCATCTTACTGGAGTAAGATGAAACCTTAAGGTGGTTTTCATTTGCATTTCCTTAATTATTACAACACTGAACCCCCCTTTTTTTTTTTTTTTTTTTTTTTTTTTGGAGACAGGTCTCCCTATAGCCCCAGCTGTCCCAGAACTCACTCTGTAGACCAGGCTGGCCTTGGACTCACAGAGCTCCACCTGCCTCTGCCTCCTGAGTGCTGGGATTAAAGGCGTGCACCACCACGCCCAGCTTAAAGGTGGTTCTTAGCCACCATGTGGATGCTGGGAATCGAACCCAGGTCCTCTGCAAGAGCAGTTGGTGCTCTTACCAACTGAGCCATCTCTCCAGCCCCTGAACACTTTCAAGACGTTTCTGAGCCATCTTTACTTCTTCATTTGTGAAGTCTCTGTTCAGCTCTTTACTCCATCTTTTGAATGGCTCATTTGTTTTCTTCATCCTTTGTTTTTTGAGTAGTTTGTACACTCTGGATGTTAATGGTCTATCATATGTATTACTGGTGAAGGTTTCCTCCCACTCTGTGGGTTTTCTCTTTACTTCATTGATTTTTTTTTTCTTTTGCTGTACAGAAGCCCTTGAGTTTAATAAGGTCCCATTTGTCAATTGTTAACCTTACTTTTTGTGCAGCTGCTGTCTGACTTAGAAAGTCTTTTCCTAAAAAAAAAATCTTGATTTATTATCCAGCTACTGGAATTTAGAAAACGAGGATGGTATTTCGTAGCCACATTCTTTTAAAGGATGTTTAATCAATTCCTACTGAAAGAAAGATAACATTTTTGGCAGATTGGCCATTGCATCAAGTGTTTTACACATTCATATTACCACTCTTAATTCTCACCAGTGATAACAGATGGTGTAACAGTGCATGGCCACTGAATCTTTGATGATCTTTATTTTACAGATGAGAAAGGTGAATTTTAGCAAGATTGAAATCCCTGCCCAAGCCACGCTGCTAGTTGTTGCTTCTGCTAACCCCTCATTCCCCCCTCATACCTGCCAAGATCTGTGATCATTTTCACTACAACATATGCATCATGTGTGATTCTAGAATGCTTTCTTCTCTACATAGGTAACAACAGGAAGTGTGCCAGTAAGCATGGCATCGGTCATCATCCACATTCCTCAATACACCAAAGAAAAGAACCCACTCATGTATCTGACTGAGGTGCAAACAGACCAGGTAAAGGCAACAGAACTGGCTATAGACATTATTTCAAGATAGAAATAACCCTGGAGTTCAGGGTGATCTTTCTTGATGCTATATAGTTGAAAAACTAAGGATAACATATACATCCCAGGTGCCCATAAACTAGCATTGAACTTCATGTTCAAAGGAGAGTATTGTTGTAAGAAAATAAATATCCTGGTTCAAATACTTACGGATGCCTGAAATTCTTACAAAATGTCTGTAATGCCCAGGTGAGGATTTGACTTGGTCAGAGCCCTGCTGGGGGAGAAAACTAAGAAGTGAGAGGTTCGGTGTACTGTGGGAACATAGTAGGTCCATAGAGCTGCTAAGAAGTGAGAGGTTCGGTGTACTGTGGGAACATAGTAGGTCCACAGAGCTGCTAAGAAGTGAGAGGTTCGGTGTACTGTGGGAACATAGTAGGTCCACAGAGCTGCTAAGAAGTGAGAGGTTCGGTGTACTGTGGGAACATAGTAGGTCCACAGAGCTGCTAAGAAGTGAGAGGTTCGGTGTACTGTGGGAACATAGTAGGTCCACAGAGCTGCTAAGAAGTGAGAGGTTCGGTGTACTGTGGGAACATAGTAGGTCCACAGAGCTGCTAAGAAGTGAGAGGTTCGGTGTACTGTGGGAACATAGTAGGTCCACAGAGCTGCTAAGAAGTGAGAGGTTCGGTGTACTGTGGGAACATAGTAGGCCCTAACACTGGTATTTTTGTTTCAAAGCAACCCAGCTTGTTCCACCATGCAGCCTGGGCCAAGAGCCAGTGCTTTGCCACAGCTCTTAACATTGGCTGTTAGTGAACACTTAGCCGGTCTTATGGCAGTATCATTCCTGTAGTGTACACAGTCTACTGCAGACAATCAAACTTCCAAAACACTCCAGAGGAAAGAACCTTGAATGTTTTTGTTTGTTTTGATTTGATTCCTCCTCCTCCTCTCTTCCTCCCCCCCTCCCGCCTCACTCCTCCCTCCCCATCCTCCTCTCCTCCCCCTCCTCCTCCTCCCTCCTCCTCCTCCTCCTCTTTACCTCTCCTCCCCCTCCTCCCCACGCCTCCTCCCTCTCCTCCCCGAGCCTCCTCCTTCCTCCCCCCTCCCACCCCGCCCCCATCATCCCCTCCTAGCTGGTCTCACCACACACTGGCTATGTAACTGACGTTATGGGGGAGGGAGGTTTGTTTAACTCTGGAGATTCAAGGATGTGATGCCCACATCATTTCAGTTCTAGTGAGGATCTCATGGTAAGAGGGGAAGGGAAGGGAAAGGCAAAAGACATAGCCAAGCAGGAAACTAGAGAGGGACTGGAATTGTGCAAATCCCTTCTCAGGACTTAGCTCCAGTTAGCCCTAGACATTCTACTGAGTCCCAGCTCCCCTACTGCCACCTTAGAGGCCACACATAATGTGTAAACTCTGGGAGACAAACCACATTGGAAGTCATAATATGCTATAAGAAGCTGGCCAGCCTCATCTGGTCATATCAGCAGACTGGGATACTTCAGGCTTTACCAAGTGGGAACAAAACACTGGGTTAGTGAACACTGCTGAAAAGAGGCCAAGGGCCCCTCCCCTACCCCATGTGACATCAGGATCTTCTGACACGCTGAGAGGACCCTCACAAACCACTTTGCTTTTGAAGTCTGATGTGGTATTCTTCTTCATAGGCTGGTGATATCAGTTGTGCAGCAGACCCAAATCCACTGAACATAGGACAGGTGCCGTCTCCTGTATCATTCAAGAGTGAAAATCTCTGGCACATGAAAGAACTGGTGAGAAGAGGTCAACATGTGTGATTTCCTTTACTGATTGAGTGTGTATTGCATCTACCATTGGGGCTCTCATTTTATTCAGTCAGCAGATAGGGGATAACTTTCTCTACTTGCCTTTGATGGCTGGTGTGAACCAGGATACAGCGAATCCATATTCAAGTTCAGGTCGAGTTCATGGCATCAAAAGGACTTCTGTGATGTGACATGAAGGAAGAAGGGAGACTACTGAGGGTAGAAGGACACACAGGGGCCAAAAGGAGGGATGGAGTGAGGAAGGAGAATCAACAAAAACAAGCCATGTGTGAAAATGTCACATGGAAACAAATGTTCCATATGCTGATTATTTTTTTTTAAAAAGGGCCATGTAAAATTATGCAGCTTCTGAATTGTGCACTTGGGAAGTGTCGCAAAGAGCCACCCTAAATCCTCCTTGCACACAACCACCCTGTTTTCTGCTTGGCTAAGTATGCACTGTCTTCTGTTTTCCTTTCTTGCTGTCTCCTGTTCCTCAGCTGTGTCCTCTTCTTTGGGAAAGAGGTTAATTTGACAGCTAGCATGGTGAACAAATTAAGTACTCAGGTAAGTAAAAATCAAGTAACAATGAACCCCAAACAAGACACAGCTCTTCCCTATCAGTAATACTGAAATCTGTCTGGTTTACTTTCATTGCAATTGTCTTATTTTTGTGAAGGACGGGAGAAACAGGAAAAGAGGAAATGGAAATCAAATTGGTTCTTTCCATGTGTTAATATGCACTTACATATGTGTGCTATTACATAAATGGGCCTATACATAAGCCAATATGTCTATACACTACTTCTGGCTTGATTTGTGTGTGTGTGTGTGTGTGCATGTGGTGAGTAGTGTGTGTGTGTAGGTGTAGTGCATGCATGTTCTTCATATGACGTGTGATGTGTCTGTGTTGCGTATGTCGTGTACAGTGTGGTATGGTATGTCTGTATGTAGTGTATGGTGTGGTGCGGGTGTATGGTACACACACTTGACTGTAAATGTATGTGCCCTTGCACATGCACTCATAGGCCAGAGAGGATATTTTTGTCTTCCTGAATTGCTCTCTTGAGACAAGGTCTCTCACAGAGCAAATAGTCATCTACTGAGCCATTTCCTTGGCTACACAGACTATATTTTTATTTTATTTTACATGTATGAGTATATCACCTACATGTGTGAAAATGCACCTGTATTGCACAGTGCCTACAAAGATCAGAGGAAGGTGTCAGATCCCATAGAACCAGAGTTATAGGTGGTCATTAGCCACCATGTAGGTGCTGGAATCTAACCTAGGTTCTCTGAGACAGCAGTCAGTGCTCTTAATCACTGAACCATTCTCTAGCCCCACAAACTGTTTTAATCAGTTCATAGCACAATCATGTGGAATTACTAGGTATTCCCCATGTACCTGTTGTCCCCACGACTTTGTCATGTCCCCATGACTTTGTCATCAAAACCCCATGGCAGGGTGGTACATTGGTCACAACCAATGGACCTACACTAACACATTATCACACCAAAGCCATGATTTCTACCAGAACTCTGGTTGGGATTGGGGAAAATCCACACTATGAATTTGGAGAAATGTATAGCGGCCCATGTAGTCATGTACCACACAGAGCAGGTCCACTGTCTCCAAACCCATGTCCTGTGCTCACAGCTTCCTACCTCCCTCCTTCCCCAACTTCTGACAACCACAGATTCTTCTACTGTCAACATATTTTAATCTAACAAATTCACCTATAGCATTTGGTTTAATAACTAAATTTTACTACATTTAGTTTACACTCAATGATTACTTGCCTGGCACATTCTTGATAAACATGAGTTAACTACTGTGTGTTGTTTTTCTGCACACGAATAACAATGAACAGGTTGCATCGTTCATTCCATACATTTCTGTTATCTCCCGTGGTTGTCCTTACAGACAGGAAGTGGGCAAGGCAGAAGCTGTGCACTTTTTATACTTTTGAGACATGGTACCAAAATCCCTTGAAGAAGAGTTGTAAATACCAGTAGAACATGGTGTCACCTGTTTCTGCAGTTCCTTCCAAGCACTGCATTTTATCTCTTTAGTAAAGTGTTCTCTCTCTCTCTCCCTCTCCCTCTCTCTCCCTCTCTCCCTTCCTCTCCTTCTTCCTCCTTCCCCTTTCTTCTACCCCTTCCTTCCTCTCTCTCTCCCCTCCCTCTGCCTCTCCCTCTCCTATTGACTCCAAAATGAAAGAACTGCAGAACTGCTTCCTGTGGTAACATCACCTGCTGGCTGAAAGACCTTCATGTGAAAGGAGAGTACTTCATCAACGTGACTACCAGACTTTGGAAAGGGACTTTTGCAGCTGTGAGTATCTATTTTTCTTACTGAGTTTATGAAGAAAGAACAAGTAAGCATGAGGCTTCATTGTCAAAAAAAAGTGCTTACCTTTTTATGAAACAGTGTTCTGGCTGATGCCAGCAGTGACCACAGCCCAGGCAATTATACCTGATGGTACTAGCTTGCATCCTTTCTGATGCTCACCCAGTCTGGCTTTGCCACAGAATCATCCACAGAGTCCATGAAGAGGTCTTCTTCTTAACCTCCACAGCAGCCTGAAGACTCTACATGAACGGTCCCCAGGTTGCCTTTGCTAGCCTAGCCGTCCACCTCGCCTGTCCCATTTCCCTTCACCTTCTCCCCAGCACTCAAATCAAGATGACCATGTCCCTGTCACTCTCCTTGGGTTCTCAGTGTCTTAACCACCCAGATCTTAAACCACCCAGATCTTGACAAATCCAGCATGAGGCTGGTCTTCTTCCACGAAGCAGGCAACCCCCGCTGCTCTCCCGGTTCATCCTTCCTGAGGACTGAGCCCACTGAGCACACAACTTTTAGGTTATTTCAATCTCCACAAAAACTTTGAAGAAAATGCCAAAACAGCTGTCAGCGTTGTTTCTCCGCACAGCAGGCAGAGCTCTATTTCAGCAGGGCCTGGGAAGCCAGGATTTCAGTCTGGCATGAAAAACAGAAGTCTAGGCAGAGCTCATTCAGTCTGACTGCCGTTCCTTTTTCCAGTGCTGGCTCTGATTGCCTTGACAGAATATGTTGGTCCAAGTCTCCTGGGAGCTGATGTGGCCCTCATTGGATTTTTTTTTTTTAAACAAACTAGTTCCCATAGTCAGACTAGATTTTCAACATTTCATGATCTCCAACAATCTCCATTCTACTTGAGCAGAGAGCTTCCTCGTAACTTGTCGCTGGAGTCAAAGTACAAGCAATAGGATTGGATAAAGTCATACTATAAAAGTAGTAGCGAAAGACAAGGGAAAGATTGTAGAGAAGAGCTAGGGAAGTGGGGGGTTGAGGAGTCTGGATTCCTTTTGAAAATCTTGCTTTCTTTAGTTTGATTGTTAGCTGCATTGGCTGTAAACCTCGGGACAGTTCTAACGTGTAAGACGCCACACATGCTATTGGAGAACCTACCAGCTGCCACAGCATGGTGCTCAGTTTTACCAATTGACTCCTGGCTCCTTAGATTTGAAGAAAAAATACTTTCATAACAAATTTTGCCAACCAGGAAAGAAAAGCGACTATTGCGCATCAAAATGTAATCACTCCAGCTCTGTAAAAAACTTTTGGGTTTTCTTTGAATTTGCTTAAAGCTATACCATTTTAACTATGAGGCTTTATAAAAGGACCTCTTGAGTTTCAGAAGCACCAGTTTCTTTACAAGAAGCCAAGATCTTAAGCAATGTACAATTTATCCTTTTTCACAATGGCTATGGTGGTTGAAGTGAAAAAGCACCTGTATTACTTACTTTTCTGTTGCTAACCAAGGCAACTTATAGAAGGAAGTGTTTATCTGGCTTACAGTTCTAGAAGGATAAAAATCCATCTTGGCAGGGAAGGCATGGCAGGAGGCAGCCAGGGAAGAAAGATGAGTCCTCTCATCGTCAAACACTCACAGAAAGCAGAGAGAACACAGGAAGTGAGACTAGCCTGTGAACTCTCAAAACCCACCCACAGTGCCATGCTTCCTCCAGCAAGGCCGCACCTCCTAAAGTGTCTGTGATCCTCCCAAACAGCACCATCAACTGGCCCAGTGGTCAGATACTTGAGCCTATTGGGTCTCATCCAAACCATCGTAATACCCTTCAGATTTATTGTACATGAAGTCCTAGATAATCTTCCTCCTTCATGAAAGGCCAAATGTTTATCCGTGTGCGTTTCACCTATTTTAACAGCAGAATGAATGTTTCAGTTGGAGGTACATGTCACCTTTCCTGTATTGGAGTTCACTGGTGGCCACACTCCCTGCCACTGCTCTTTTCCCAATACAGGGCAATTTAACATTTCAGAAAATCTCACCACATAGCACTTTGCTCGGGCTTGCAGATTTCACTGGCCTCCATTTGTAAAGGAAAGCTTTAGAGTGCTAGCAGGTGTGCCACTGTCTCTCCCAGATGTGTGTAGGCTATCTCCCACTACCAGTTAACCTTGCAGACTACTGGGTAACATGTAAGACAGTCTGCTCAGAGTTGTGGGAACAATTATTTCATCTAAAGCCTACAGGGGACTGCCAACTAGCATTCACTTAACTGCTATATTTGGTTAAGATTAAACCATTATTAATGCTCTTAACGTTCCCTCCCAATATACATTTGAAAGACTAGAGTTCAGGGTTAACATGATGCAATTTTCCATCTTGAGAATATCCAGAGACTGAGCCAGTGGAAAGGAAATAAATCGCTCACTTTTTGGAAATATATTCTTTCTTGCTGGCTCCTGGATATAGTTTAGCAAATTATTTCATGAAGATGTTGAATCTTGTACCCTAGTAACCAGAAAAACTGAGAACTAATAGCCAGAGCACTTGAAAACAGCTCTAAACTCTTGAATGTTGAATTTTACTTCACAGTAATCATCAGGCCCACAATTTGTGTGATAAAGAAAACAGCAATAGTGAGATATTCATATCAGTCATCTTTCCATTGAATAACAGATTATTTTTCTGTAAAAACAGCAAAGATTGCATGTAAACTTATTTTATATTAAGTGACTCATAACATCAGCATAAAACACCTGCTCTTCCTCCATATCAACCCTTTAGTCAGTATTGATAGAGACACTTACAGTGAGAAATGTAAAATTCTTCCTAATGTGATACAGCAAAAGGTTCACCGCTAGTAGGTTCGAATGTACTTTTAGACAGCATTATTTTACACATGTGTCCCAGAAGGCAATTAAAATGCTGGTTGTCCATTGCACTATCTGACCTACTCAGTTCAAAGTATAATGGTAGTCTCTGCAATTTTCTCTTGTGTCTGGAGCTTCACTGGTTTTAAAAAATCTTGGTGGCAAGCAAGCTTTTCCATTTAAAAACATGTCTTGGGGGCTGGAGGGATGGCCTCGCCGTTAAGAGTGCCGACCGCTCTTGCAGAGGACCCGGGTTTGGTCCCCAGCACCCACATGGCGGCTGAGAACCGTCTGTAACTCCAATTCCAGGAGAACTCCAGTTCCAGGGGAATCCGAGACCCTCTTCTGACCTCCGCGGCATTGCACGACACGGGTGCACAGACCTACATGCCGACAGTACATTCATACACATACAAAAATAAAAAAAAATAAAAAAATTTAAAAACATGTCTCGGGACTATAGCTCCATGGTAGAGTACAGGCCTTGCATACATGACACCCTAGTGTCCAGTACTTCCAAATAAACACAGCAAAACAAAAACACAGTGGAAGCAAGTCTTCTTAAGCTGTTTTCAGTGCTCTTAAGTTTAGACCACCTTAGGGGGATGTTCACTAGTTCATGTCTTAATGCCATCCCAAGATAGGTTCTACTTTCCAGTGGCAGGGCCCAGTCATCTGCACATTTCAAAAGCTATTCAGCTTCTGAAAGGCAAGCCTGGCTCACACAGCCACTTCAAGTGTGCAGATGGCTGACTCTTCAGAATTGCCACTTGTTCGTGTGATCTCCCACTAGGATATAAATATATCTTAACCATGCCTGCTTTTCTATATTTACTGCTGAAGGATAAAATGTTTTTATTCTATGTTTCAGTCAACTTTCCAGACAGTACAGCTAACAGCGTCTGCAGAAATCGAGACCTATAACCCTCAGATATATGTGATCGAGGACAACACTGTCACGGTGAGTTTGTTACCTCTCTAAGGACAACGGGCTTTTCTGTTTCTCAAAATGTGGAATCATCATTCTTCCTATAGGTGCATGCAGAAGTTTCCCACTGAAATGCTGAGAGTCTCGGGTTTATTATGTTAAAATGTGTCAAGGGTGTCTGCCACTCAGAAAGCCCAGTGACACGTGCCCTCCTGCCAGCCTCCCATGTTGGCAAAGCTGGCTTTCCTAGAAGTGATGTTCCCAAGAGAGGCACAATGGGCTCTGTCTTGTTTGGGACACCATGGTGACCTTTTGTGCTTAAAGTAGTAGCACTTCCTCCTACGGTATAAGAAGCCATCTACATCTGAAGCCATAAAATCTAAGTCGTGCTGATTTAAACCACAAATTGTATCTTAGAACATTTTTAAACTTAATTACCAAAGCATGCTCAGTAAATAAGTCACTTATTAAACTTTTTAAAAAGTCCTTTTTATAGCCAGACACTGATATTGTGATGTGTCCATTCATAGTCTTTCATTCTACAGAACTACAAATGCAGCCCTTGATTAAAAAAAAAAAAGAAAAGAAAAGAAAAAAAAAAAGGTTCTTCAGAGAAGTGTACTTTTACAGAAAACAAAGGTTTGTCTGTTCCAAGGGCTTGCATGGGCAACACTCCTTAGCACTGAACTCTGGTTGGCATGTGCCATTTTTAGATAGAGTGGGATTTCCATGCCTAGCTAATCTGCTGGCAAAGCCCTGAGCATTTTCCTCCCAAAGCTTTTGTTTAAAAACTGGAAGTCAGTTCATGACTCTGCCCCCAAGGCCAGCTGAAGAGTTGGCCTCTGTCCAGTGCCCCAGCCTACAGGTTCAGTTAAAAGCCAGGGGCCCCGTGAACTCTGGGCCTCTCTCAATGCCTGAGTTGAGCTTACAGCCCTGCTGCCCCACTCCTGTCCCAGGGAAAATAATTCCACACAATAGAAGCTGCTTTTCTCCTCTGATTTAGGAACCTCAGTGCAAGCCCACGCCCTCGCTGCAGAGACTGGGCATGGAAAGTCAGAAATGGTGCCAAGGAAACTCAGGCCTTCATATTCGAAGTACTGTGAACTTAGTCTAGGGAAAAAGCACTACAGATTGTTTACAGAACTCAGTTTAGAAAAATGCAGCATCCAGGAAGCATGTAAATCTCTCTGCTAAAATCCTTGTTTCTTGAAAGCACCCCCTTAAATATATTCATTGAAAATTCAAAATTTCATGAATGTATTAGATATTTTTCTTGGTTTTCTATGAACAATACTAATTAATAACAGAGGCCAACTTTTACTTGTATCTGTGAAGTTATTCCATGATCCAAACAGGAATTTGGATAATTTTTTGAAGAATATTTGGAACCCAAACAGTACATTGGCATGTCTTTATAGGAAGACAACTGATGATTTTATCTGAGTCTCAGGCTCACTTCAAAATCAGATCCAGAAAATGTTGTATTGAAGGATCCAGGGATACCCAAGGGCTGGGATCAATGCGCTCTGGAATATAGCCTCAGTACATCTCCACTGGAAAGCAGCGAACCACAGAGTTTATAGTAACTTCATTCATAATGCTTATGAAATGCAGTGCACATGAGGAGAAATACTATCACTTGGGGTGGCTTCCTATTTATCTCACCTCATAAAAAACAACTCCTGGAGCTGGAGAAATGGTTCAGTGGTTAAGAGCACTGGCTGTTCTTACAAAAGATCAGAGTTCAAATCCCAGCACCCATATGGCAGCTAACAGCCATCCATAACTCCAGTTCCAGGGGAATCCAGTGCCTACTTCTGGCTTTCAAGGGTATTGCAGGACATAGTTGCACTGATGTACATGCAGGAAATACACTCATCACATAAAACAAAAATAAACCTTTAAAGAGAGAATATTTTGTGAAGGTTATTTTCTCAACCACAACAAAAAAGACTATGAAGTGTCAGTGTTAACATCCTTGGGCCACCATTCCATCCCATTGCCAAGGAAATCACCCAGAGGTGGGTATCAAGAGTCCCAATGAACTCAAAGACCACCTCATGACTGAAAATGTCAACCCAAGCACTGAGATAGTCTTTCTACTTCCCAGTGTTTTATAGCAATCTTGAATGAGAGTGAAAAGAAATCAGTGTTTTAAAACTCAAAACAAACTTGTTGAATGGCAAAAAAATTGGTCAAGGCTGTTTGTGGGCACCCCTTCCCAGGACTGCTTGTTTCATTTTGATGCTGAAAATGTGCATTGCAGAATGAGGTGCCTACTTCACAGAAACTAAAGCATCCATTAGGCATGACATAGCCATGGAATGCATTCTAGTTTCTCTTCAGTTGCTGTGACAAAACACTCTGACCGACACCAACTTGGGGAGGAAAGGGTTTATTCAGCTTACATCTCCTGGGTCACAGGTCATCACTCAGGGAGCCCAAGGCAGGAACTCAGGGCAGGAACCCAGAGGCAGGAGCTAAAGCACAGGCCATGGAGGAGTGCTGGTTACTGGCTTGCTCCCCTGGCCCATGCCCAGCCTGCCCTCTTATACGGTACGCAACAACCTGCCCAGAGGTAGCACCACCCATAGTGGGCTGGGCCCTCCCACATTGCCCATCAATCAAGACAATACACCACAGACATGGCCACAGGCCAGTCCAATGGAGCCAATTCTCCAATTGGGGCTCCCACAACCCAGGTGTGTCAAGTTGACACTAAAGCTATCCAGCACAATTGACCCCTTGTCAACTTGACACACAAAACACATCACTATTAAACCACCACCTTTCCAGTTCTTATCCCCAAAGTATGATGTTAAGATTAATCACAACCTAAGACACTACAACCTTAAAAGCCCCACAGTCCTTAAAATGTCCAAACACTTAAAATTTCATAGTCCGTTAAAAGTCTCTTAACTGAGGGCTGCTGTAAAATCCAAAACAAGGACTGTCTTATTTCAAAGGGAAGAATCAGGCACACACAAACAAAACCTAAGTCCAGCAAAGTAGCTCAAGGCTGGACAACTGGGATTCAATCACGATCTTCTGTGCTCCAAAGGGTTTCGGCAGCTCCCCCTCTCCGACTTGGCCATCCGTGGCACACACAGCTCATCTCACAGGCCTAGGCCAACTCCATTCCATACCTGCCGCTGTTCTTGGTGGTCATCCCATGGTCCTGGCGTCTCCAAAAAGCTGGGGTCGCCACTGAAACTGAGGCAGCACCTTCACCAATGGTCTCTTCTGACCTCTCCTGGTGCAAAGCCTCAGCTTCTCTCCATGACCCCTGCAGTCCTGGGGTCTTCACTGCACCCAAGGCGCACTTCCACCAATGGTCTTTCCTGACCTCTCACAGTGCCAAGCCTCTGCTGCTGTCTGTGACCCCCTCAAATTTCAACACCGGAACCATATAGGAGACTCTTACACACTACCAAGTCCTGCTTCTGGCTTGAGATGGAGGTTCAGGCCCCCCTTCTGGAACATAGCTTCTGTGTGCTGACCCTGAAGAAATTCTTCCCAGAAGATTTCACCACAGTGATGCTGGTCTCTTGTTACTTACAGCTGATTTTTTCAGCCCCAGCTAACCACCATCAATTGTCCTAGTAAAGCAAAGATTTCACTTCATGTTCTGGTCTGTTGTTACTTAGAGCTGATTCTTCAGCCCCAGATGACCAGAGCCCATAGATTAAACAGTCCTGATGATTTCTGCTTCCCTTTGAAACTAGAAACTTCACAAGCCAGGCCTCCATCATCTACAACTCTTTCAGCAAAACTGTTCAAGTTCCACAGCAATGATCTTTAGACATTTAATGATTTTTTTCTAGCACAAAGTTCCAAACGTTTCCACAATCCTTCCCCAAAACACCAAGGTCAGGTCTGTCATAGCAATAGCCCACTCTCTGGTACCAACTTCTGTTCTAGTTTCTCTTCAATTGCTGTGACAAAACACTCTGACCAACAGAGAGGGAGGAAAGGGTTTATTCAGCTCACATCTCCTGGGTCACAGTTCAGCACTCAGGGAGCCCAAGACAGGAACTCAGGGCAGGAACCTGGAGGCAGGAGCTGAAGCACAGGCCATGGAGGAGTGCTGCTTACTGGATTGCTCCCCTGACCCATGCCCAGCCTGCCCTCTTATACCAGTACACAACAACCTACCCAGAGGTGGCACCACCCATAGTGGGCTGGGCCCTCCCCCCCCCACTGCTCAACCATCAAGACAGTATTCCACAGACATGGCCACAGGCCAGTCCAATGGAGCCAATTCCCCAATTGGGGCTTCCTCAACCCAGGTGTGTCAAGTTGACCCTAAAGCTATCCAGCACAGAATGCTAATACAGTGAGAGAGTGAGAGAGCAGAAAAATGTGTCCTCCTCAAGAGTCAAGAGCAAGCCATGACTCGGCTCTAAACCTATGAACTTGCATTCATGAGGATATTGGATTAGATAAGAACATTTCACTTTCTCTGTGCTACCTTGATTGTGAACGTGTATTTACAGATTCCCCTTATGGTCATGAAACCCAATGAGAAAGCGGAAGTCCCCATAGGAGTCATAGTCGGGAGTGTGATTGCTGGGATCCTTCTGCTATTAGCTATGACTGCAGGTTTATGGAAGGTAAGAAAACCTTAAAGCAGGCCTTGATGGAGGCAGGTGGATCTCTGAGTTCAAGGCCACCCTCGTCTACATAGTGAGTTCCAGGCCAGCTGAGGCTACAGGGAGACCCTGTCTCCAAAGGTTAAAAAAAAAAAAAAAAAAAAAAAGCAACCTTAAATATGGTACCTCCTCACAGAAAAAACAAATGCAAGTTTGTAATTTCTCATTCGTGTCTTTGGAAATCAGTAAGAATTTTGTTTTTCTTTAACTTCCCTTTCATCCCATACATAAACATTTTTTAGTTTCAAATAAGTAAAATGTCAAAAATTCAATTTTATGCAATAAAACTTAGCTCTCTGAATATATATTTCTTCAACAAATGAGTGATAAGATACTAACTAGTCAGCAGGCTGCACACCATAGTCCCCAGAGCCTCCAGGAACTCTGGGAGATGCTACTGACAGTGGGCACCTAAGTGGTCAAAGGCACCTTGGGAAATAAGTGATGGGTGGTTAAGGTAGTTTTTTAATTGTATTTATTGGGCCCATAGTGGTGTGGCTGGATGTGTTTGCTGGGTAATAATCAAATCAAGGTAATTATCCCTTGATACTATCACAGGATGGTTAACAGTATTGTGTCATCATCTTTACAGCTTGGCTTCTTCAAAAGACAATATAAAAAAATGGCCCCAAACCCAGATGACATTGATGATTCTGCAGAACTCAACAGCTGAACCATGGGGCAGACACCGTGCATGGGGGCTGGTGGCATCCAGCAAGCGTCACTACCGTGGTGAATGGATCTCTTTTAAATAATGTAATTGATAAACTAGCCTGATATCTTTAGAAAAACTGCTGGCCAGTTTCTAATGAAGAAATTATGGGTCGCAGTTACAGATAAAAAGACAAAAAGACCTACCATACAGAGAAAAATGCAATCTTTATACTGCCTAGTCCAGAGTTTACATTAAGAATGTTCATCACATCAGAAAGAGGAAATGTTTTCAGGCTTGATAAGCCTTAAAGAAAATTATAATATTTTTCATATTTTGGAAGGTGGGGATAGAGCATGCTTTCTTAAAGTGATTGACAGCAAAAACAAAAGTGGAAAAAAACCTGATGTATAATACATATTATATATTATATGTAGATAATATATGATACATATTATATATTATCAATATGTCATATATAACTATGCATTATATATAAATATATAATTCTGTGGCCTAACCATATTGCATACAATATGTATTATATATTATATTGAGTACTTCCACATATATAACTGTATATTATGATAATGAATATTAATACTTGTTAACAAGAGGGAAAAAGTAGCTTAGGTTATTTTGTCAATTTATGCTGCTCAACCAAGGTTACCACAGGGGATACTTTTAAGTTATAATTTTATTTATAAACTAGGTAAGAGCTGGGCCTGCTGGTATAAGTCAGTAATCTCAGCTACTCAGGAGGCCAAGGCAGGAAGATCACAGGTTCAAGGCTTCCTTGGGCTACAGAGTGAGTTCAAGACCTGCTGGTCAACTTAGTGAGACCGTGTCAAACAAGGTGAAATGAAGGCTGGCACTTAAGGGTACAGTGCTTGCTTAACAAAAAAAAAAAAAAAGGGCAGATGACACCTGTTGTTTCTTTCAGCCCCTGATTACTTCTTCAGAGTTCTGTCTTGATAGCATTTCGGAAACAGCTGGAATAACCAAGGAACACAGGGTACACCTCCATAGAAGGTCTAAAACACTGAGTTGAGGGAGGGGCAGTTTAGAAGCCAAGGCACAAAGTTTACTGGTAAGCCGTAATATGACCTATTTATCATAAAACTGTCTCATGAGGGCCTATTCTAGACCCCAGGAAAGAGGAGGAACCTTCTCTGCTTTTAGAATTCACAAGAGTTTTCTTTCAGTTGATCAGCTTGCTGATAGGGACCTAGTGAACGTGTCAGACCTTCTGTAAACTGCCTCTTCCACTCCTAAACCACCCTCCCCTTTCCGGGTGCTCTTATGACAGAAGGCCCCTGCCTGTGGCCTGCCTTTCTCTCCAGTAGTCCAGCTACCCACCTTCCTTTGCTCCCTCATCCACATCTCACACACTCTATGGCACTCACCACCACCACCCACACACACCACCCAGTGTTACAAAAAGTCCTCTGTTAATTCACACATCTCTGTAAATTGCTATATACACCCCTTAACTTTCTGGAGCCATTTTCATTTGTTGCTAAACAAGTAAAAATAGGCCTGAAAGAAAGTGTAAATGTTGTAGTTTCAGGCAGTTATAAACAAGGGGAATAGAACATTTCCAGAATTGGTCAACTGGAGTGGCAGCACAAACCACTAACTTAGCAGTGCGTCCTCTGTGCTTGCTTCACCAAGCAAATCTACTCAGCCTAACTCTCTTGGTCAGACTGAAAGGAAGGCCAGTCACCTGCGCTGTGACAGCATCTAGTCGTACAATATAAATGGACCACACTCCAAGGAGCATCGGGAGAGACCTGGAGGAGAGGGGTACAGGCAAGGACAGTAGCGACCGCTCTGTCGGACTCCACATACTTTGGCCAAGTCCTCAACCTTTAGAAGCTTCAATGCTCTCATTAGGAAACAGAAAGTCAGGGTTGGAACTCGGCAGTGACACTTTTAGTCTTAATGGTCTATAAGGTGGATTTCCTACTATTCAGTCAATGTGACTTTGACATGTTAGAAAAAAACAGCTTGACCATGTGCATGTGGATGGCCTTGACCTCACTACTGGCCTGGTCCCTGGGTGGCATCCAAAGCTAATTGGACTAGCTAATGGCTCACTTTGTACTTGGAAAAGCAAAGCAAGGAAGAGGAAAAAATGAGCTGCAAAATGTCAGGGAGGTATAGCAAACAGCTCGGTCTTCTCTGAGCTGAGCCAGAGCCAGTTATTGTAACAGCTGTATTGGATTCAATCCAACCAAAATTTCTTTTTTCTTTTTTATTTATTTTTTTGGTCTTTTTGAGACAGGGTCTCCTTGTAGCCTCAGCTGTCTTGGAACTCATTCTGTAGACCAGGATGGCCTTGAACTCACAAAGATCCACCTGCCTCTGCCTCCCAAGTGCTAGGATTAAAGGCGTGCGCCACCATGCCCGACTCCAAAATTTCATTTTAAACAGTAAAGAAACTAGTCATTAGAATGAAAAAGAACACTTACAAACCATGTTAACTGCATACTGTTCTTACCATGCTTTACAAGTAACTACCACATACTGTTCCTTTTATTCTACTATCTCACTTCCTTAGATAGGCAGTAATCCTAAGAACTTTGACTTGGTAGTTGTCAATTTGGAACAGGTGGTTTTAAGCCAGGAAGGAGTCATCCTGTGCCTGACAAGGTGTTTAGCAACAACCCTGACCTCTACCCAAAGACCAGGATGCATCTTCCTCCATAGTCATGACAGTCATAAATGTCCCCAGATATTACCAAAGGACTCCTGTATTTCTCAACATAGGTGAGTGTTCACATAAGAAATTACAGGAGATGGACAGGTGATAGAAATGTTTGAAAGGAAGCTATAGGTTCTACCCAACCACACTTTGGCTTTAAAAGTATAAGGCTTAAAAGACATCAAGGTAAAATTTCCATTTCATGAATTATTTCCAACAATGTGATTTTAACAAACAACTAAATTGCCTCATGCTTGGTTACCACACAACCTTCTATCAGAGTGAAACAGCTGAAGGAAGAGACCGTATTGATTAAGACTATGCACACTCATTTTAGCAACAAATGAAGAATGCCTAACTGCACAGAAATGTTTCTAGATAGTAGCAATATTTTTATAAAGTACTGAAACTTATCTTTAACTGTGAAGAGTAAAAACAAAACAAAAAAAATTAAAGCCAATTTACAATAGTCATACAAGTGATTATGCTAAGATTATTATAAAGTATAATTGTGTAATATATTTATCTTGATCCAGAGCTGTAACCCAACATATCGAAATCCCAGTAATTGAGACATCATTATATTAAACAGAAGGCAGGATTCTAAACCAAGTTCCCCTATATATATACCTGTGTATATAAAATGATTATATACACAACTTTCTAGGGCTATACCCTTTGTGTACATTCAAGAAGGCCCATTTTAATCGGTTTGAAAGATTAAACATCCAGAAGTAACAAGATAAACATGGGTGGGGAGTAAAGTTTGAATTGAAAATATTAACCACTACTTTGAATTTGAAAGAAGATGTAGCCATTATGTAAATATATAGATAGAATTGTATGTACTTAACTTTGGCAGGTAAAGCCAAATGTATATATTGCACAAGTATATGGAATTGTATATTTTTAAAGAAGAGATTGTCTTATTTCTTTCACGGGACTAGTAGGTCTTTGATAAGATGTAATGTTTACTGTTTTTAGTAGTATTTTGTTGTTTTTCGTTCCTCAAAGCATATAAATGAATGTATTTTTTTGTATACTAAGTTGCAGGATTCATTTGATTTCTTAGAAATTAGAATTAAATTGTAGTAATCAACACGAGAACCAAATGGAAAATTTTATTTAATTGTAAACCATTCTTTTCATACCACATTGTAAAATATCATCAAAACTGTTTTGAAAATAAACTACTTTCATTTTTTAAATTTTTATTTTAATTTGTGTGCATGCATGTGTGTCTGTGCTTACATGTGAGCACCCACAGAGGCCAGACAGGGGTCAGATCCTCTGGAACTGGAGTTGCAGGCAGTTTTGAGCCACTTACCATGGTGTGCTGGGAACCAACTCTATTCCTCTGCAAGAATGAGCACTCTTAACTGCTAAGCCATCTCTTCCAGCCCTGGCCTCTGGTTTTAAAGTCATACACTTCACTATATATGTCTTAGGGAATACTTCAAAGTATTCTCAGGATTCAATTTAAGAAGCTGTAAGAAGCCACAGGTTTCTGGTCTGGTAGAAAAACAAGGCATGCAAACTGTTGCAACATGAAAAAGCATAGTTTTTGAAAAGTTGATTATTACATGTAAATATGAATATAGACACAAAAATTCTCAAAGAAAATACTTGTAAAATGAATGTAAGAATACATAAAAAGATTGTCCTCTATGATCAAGTTGGCTTCATCCTAGAGAAGCAGGGATGGTTCAACAAATGTAAATCAATAAATGTAACCCATTACATAAACAGACTCATGGATGGAATCCACAGAATCATCTCATTACATTCAGAAAAGACCTTAGGCAAAATACAACATCAATTCATGATAAAAGTTGTGGAGAATCTGGGAACTTGGGAAATATCTGAAAATAATAAAGGCAATACACAAGCTCACAGCCATCATCAAACTAAATGGAGAATACTCAAAGCATTCCCATTAAAAATCAGGTACAAGACAACAATGTCTACTCTCTCCCTTGCTATTCAATACAGTGCCTGAGTCTTAGCTAGAGCAGTAAGACAAATGAAAGAGAAAAAGGGGATACAACATGGAAAGGAAGAAGTAAAAAAGTACTATTTTCAGATGACAGGATTCTATACATTAAAAACTTCACCGGGGCTGGAGAGATGGCCTAGCGGTTAAGAGCGCCGACAGCTCTTACAGAGGACCCGGGTTCGATCCCCAGCACCCACATGGCGGCCAAGAACCGTCTGAAACTCCAATTCCAGGAGAACTCCAGTTCCAGGGGAATCCGAGACCCTCTTCTGACCTCCGCGGCATTGCACGACACGGGTGCACAGACTTGCATGCAGACAGTACATTCATACATATACAGAAATAAATAAAATTAAAAAAAAAAAACTTCACCAGAAAACTACTAGAGCTGATAAACACATTCGACAAAGTAGCAGTATATAAAATTAATGCCCCCAAATCAGGACACTAATAAAGGGCTATGTGGGGAGGAGAGCTTCATGGGAGGAAAGACAAAATGTAGTCATATAAAGGGGGGAAGGGAAATAAGAGAGTAGAGGGGGTTCAGAGGGTGAAGAATGGGAGGGCAGGCAGAGGAGGGCATGTGTGGAGGGATAAGTAACACCAAATGCCTTTAGGACAAAAAAATATGAATCTACCACTACAGAAGCTTCTTAAAGTATACACATGTGCATTATCAAAAGATATTAGAAGAAGTTAACAGGGTCACATTGCCCTTACTAGATACCATAGGCTAACAAAATAAAACCTCAGTGTCAGGAATGGACACCCTCTTCTGAAGCTGCTGACCAGGGATTCCATAGACCCTCAAACAATATGGTAATAATCAACCACTTTCTAATTGGATCCACTACTTAGGATGAAGCCCATATCCGACAATGATATCAGGCTTAGGAGCCTGAGGGTAGACTGGTCACAGTCCATAGGAGAGAGCCTAATACTATTATTTTGCTAAATAGATACAGTAATAAACTGACTCTTAATGACTTATTGTCATACATTAACGAATAATAAATTAGTACTTTACAATAAATAATAAAATATTTAAAAATAATAAAAATCAATTAAGCATGCTGAAATGAACACTTAAACATTAAAACATACACCTGGAATTCACAAACTGTTATATTTGATGCATGGCAGACTGTTGCCCTTTTGGTAAATGTGGTATGTAGCCATCTACATCAATGTTGGCATCTCTCCCACTCGTATGTCAGACATTCCTTCAGGAGCTTTCCTACCCATCTCAACTGTGCAGAAACTTCTAAGTGCAGCTTACTTCAGGACCAGTGTACATGTGCTCAAAACACAGCCAGAGAGAAATGGTATTAGGCTTTCACAAAGTGGTCTATAGTAAAGCTACCATCTTGTCCCCTCAAGTTGTTAATAATTTTATATTTACTCATTTAAAAAAAGATAATTCCTTTTATTTATTCTGTATTACCTATTTAAAACTAACAAACATTTTTTTTAATCACTCCCTCATTCTGTTGTAACCCTTACTTTTTGACTAGGGTAGGAATTAAAGACTATGCATTACATCATACAATTTCCACTTAAGGACTACTCCCACTACTCCTGCCTTAAAGAATGGCTACTAAACTGAACTTTTTGGTTCTAGTCAAAATAAAATCTAAAACTCAATTTGTTCTTACTATATTACTGAATCTACTGCCCTCTGCTGGATCATTCAACTAATTACAGCACCAAACATTTCTCTCCACATGACTGTAGCTAACTATTAAAAATGTCATGGTGGGGGAGTAAAAAGGTTAAACCTGCCCACTCATTCACTTAACTAGGATATTTTTCACATTTCCAGGCATTACAAATACACATGTCAAGTGTATTTAACCCAGAACATTGTGGGTAACAGTACTAGCAGTGATATTTCATTCAACAAATACTCCAGTGAAAGCTGCACGCTCACGCACTGGTTAGGCACTTTGAAGCCCTTGATCTCATGAAACTGGCAGACGAATGATGGTGATAAAATGCATGCCGTAAGAAAATCAAGTGGTACTAAGCACCGCAACAAAATATGAGGCACAGTAAAGGGACAGGATTCCATTTGCAGTAGGGTAGTCTATGAAGGCATGCGCCTTGAAATGAAGAGGGAAAAGAGGGTACGGAAATGTCAGAAGGAAGATCGAGCTAGAAGCGGCAGGAGCAGGCTCTCCAGGCGGAGTGGCCTACACACAGCAGCCACAGCACAGCAAAGCTGGAGCCGGGCAGGAAACTGGGGAGGGAAGGCCACGGTGTTAGATCGCAAAGGTGAGAATTTCAAAGTCCTGGGAAGCGATCCAAGGGTCAGAGAGAAGGTTCTCGATAGACTGAAGGATGAGCTAAGCTGGAGACAGTGGAGTGGCAGCAGACTGTCAGCAGGACTGTCAGCAGGACTGTCAGTACCCCATAGTGTCCGGACCACAAGGGGGATGTAGAGCCGAGTCCAAGATTCATCCCAGTATCCTATTTGCCAAGAAGTTTATTTTCAGTAATCTGAGAGATCCAAACTACTGTCTTCTTAATCACCATTTCTCAAAGCACTCCGAAAACACATTTTGACTCTATCACATTCAAAGGATAAAAATCCAGGGGAAACCTCAATGAGTGAATATCAGCTGTTGAATATCTTTTCTATTCTCCAACCCATTCAGAAGTAGTGGGAGCATAAATATGAATTAATGTATTTCCAAAGAAACCTTAAATACTTATAATCTGCTTACAGGCTGTGTTCTTTTTTATTTATTTATTTATTTATTTATTTATTTATTTATTTATTTATTATATTTTAAGGGATTCACAATATAAGAGCACAGTTGTTTTCAGATCACATTGACTTTGCTCAGTTTGCCATACAATTAGGTAATTGGCACCAGCATCCACAGATGAGGGATACCATTCGTCGTTTGTTTTTCTGGGACCGTGTTACTTCACTCAGCATGATGTCTTCTAGCTCCAGCCATTTACCTGCAAGGCCGTCCGCCAGCCATGCACGACTTACCAAAAATTGCAATTTTAAAAAAAACCGTTACGAAGTGAAGATGGCAATATTCTTAGAATGATTAATCAGCGAACACTTAACAAACCTGGGTAAAGAACTGCATACTGGGTCTTACGCTAGCTTTACAAGGAACTACCAACATACTGTTCCCTTTATTTGCTACTATCTCACTCTTGCCTTAGATAGGCGAGTAATCCTAGAACTTGACTTGGTAGTTGTCAATTTGGAACAGGTGGTTTTAAGCCAGGAAGGAGTCATCCTGTGCCTGACAAGGTGTTTAGCAACAACCCTGACCTCTACCCAAAGACCAGGATGCATCTTCCTCCATAGTCATGACAGTCATAAATGTCCCCAGATATTACCAAAGGACTCCTGTATTTCTCAACATAGGTGAGTGTTCACATAAGAAATTACAGGAGATGGACAGGTGATAGAAATGTTTGAAAGGAAGCTATAGGTTCTACCCAACCACACTTTGGCTTTAAAAGTATAAAAGGGCTTAAAGACATGCAAGTAAAATTCCATTTCAATGAATATTTCCAAAAAATGTGTTTTAACAAACAACTAAATTGGCCATCATGCTTGGTTACTCACACAACCTTCTATCAGAGTGAAACAGCTGAAGGAAGAGACCGTATTGATTAAGACTATGCACACTCATTTTAGCAACAAATGAAGAATGCCTAAACTAGACAAAATGTTTCAAATAAGATAGTAGCAATAGTTTTAAAAGTATGCTGAAACTTATTTAATGAAAGAATAACAAACAAAACAAAAGAAAAATATAAGCCAATTTACATAGTCATACAAGATTATGCTAAGATTTATTTATTTAAAGTATAATTGTGTCATATATATTTATCTTGATCCAGAGCTGTAACCCAACATATCGAAATCCCAGTAATTGAGACATCATTATATTAAACAGAAGGCAGGATTCTAAACCAAGTTCCCCTATATATATACCTGTGTATATAAAATGATTATATACACAACTTTCTAGGGCTATACCCTTTGTGTACATTCAAGAAGGCCCATTTTAATCGGTTTGAAAGATTAAACATCCAGAAGTAACAAGATAAACATGGGTGGGGAGTAAAGTTTGAATTGAAAATATTAACCACTACTTTGAATTTGAAAGAAGATGTAGCCATTATGTAAATATATAGATAAGAATTGTATGTACTTAACTTGGCCGGTAAAGCCAAATGTTCATATTGCACACGATATAAATAATGTGAATAAAGTTATTGGAAATACTTTCATTTTATATTATATGATCAAGATTGATCTTATTTCTGTTCACGGGACTAGTAGGTCTTTGATAAGATGTAATGTTTACTGGTTTTTTAAGTAGTATTTTGTTGTTTTTTCGTTCCTCAAACGCATATAATGAATGTATTCTTTTTGTATACCTCAGTTGCAGGATTCATGTTGATTTCTATAGAAATTAGAATATTAAATTGTAGCTAGAATTCAACACGAGAACCAAAATGGAAAATTTTTATTTAATTGTGAAACCACCTTTCATACCACATGTAATATCATCAATCCACTAGTTTATGAAACCATAAAACTAACTTTCATTTTTTAATTTTTATTTTCTCATTTGTGTGCATTGCATGTGATGTCTGGGCTGCCTTACACTGTGACGCACCCACCAGGGCCCGACGGGGTCAGATCCCTCTGGAACTGTGAGCGTTGCGGCAGTTTTGAGGCCACCTTACCATGGTGTGGCTGGGACCCAAACTCGAGTTCCTCTGCAAGAAATGAGCACGCTAACTGCTAAGCATCTCTTCCAGCCCTGGCACTCTGGTTTTATAAAGTCATACACATTCACTATTAGTATGGCTCTCAGTGCATTTCCCGGGCAATTACTGGCCTCAAAGTATTCTCAGGATTCAATGTGAAGAAGCTGTAAAAGCCACAGGTTTCTGGTCTGGTAGAAAAAACAGGCATGCAACTGTTGCAACATGAAAAAGCATAGATTTTTGAAAAGTTGATTTTTACATGTACATATGAATGGAATAGACCCGGACAATAAATTCTCCAAAGAAAATACGTGTAAGAATGAATGTAGAATCATAACAAAACTTGTCCTCTACTGACTCACGTTGGCTTCATCCTCGCGAGCACGGGACTGGTTCACCCACATAGTCCCAAATCACCTACTCGTAAACCCATTACATAAACAGACTCTGGATGGAATCCACAGCAGAATCTCTCATTACATTGCAGAAAGACCTGTAGGCAACAAATACAACATCCATTCATGTATAAAAGTTGTGGAGAATCTGGGAACTTGGGAAATATCTGAAAATAATAAAGGCAATACACAAGCTAGCACATAAGCCATCATCAAACGAAATTGGAGAATACTACGAAAGATTCCCATTAAAAATCAGGTTACAAGACAACAATGTCTAGCTCTCTCCCTGCTTTCAATACAGTGCCTGAGTCTTAGACTAGAGCAGTAAAACAAAAAAATGAGGAAAAAAAAAGGGAACAACGGAAAGAAAAGTAAAAAAAAAAATTTTTGTGCTATTTTGCAGATGACAAGGATCTATACATTAAAAAAATTTTTTTGGCAGCGGGGGCTGGAGATGGCCTAGCGTTAGCTGCCGAACGCTCTTACAGAGGCCCCTGGGTTCGATCCCCAGCATCCCCACCACATGGCGCCAGAGAACCGTCTGAAACTCCAATTCCAGGAGAACCCAGTTCCAGGGGAATCCGAGAGACCCTCTTTTGACCTCGCGGAATTGAACGACACGGGTGCACAGACTTGCATCAGACAGTACATTCATCATAATACAGAAATAAATAAAATTAAAAAAAAAAAAAACTTCACCAGAAAAAACTACCAATAGAGCTGATAAACACATTCGACAAAGGAGCAGTATATAAAAATTAATGCCCCCCAAATAATGACACTATAAGAGGGCGAGTGTGGGGAGGAGAGCTTCCATGGGAGTCAAAGACTGTAGCCCCAGCTGTCCTGGAACTCACTCTATAGACCAGGCTGGCCTTGAACTCACAAAGATCCGCCTGCCTCTGCCTCCCAAGTGCTAGGATTAAAAGCGTGCGCCACCACAGCGATGTCATCTTTCTTTACTGCTGCATAGAACTCCATTGTGTAGATGTACCACATTTTCTCTATCCACTCATCAGTTGAGGGGCACTTGTGTTGGTTCCAGCTCCTTGCTATTGTGAAGAGAGCTGAAATAAACATGGCTGTGCATGTATCTCTGCGGTAAGATGAGAGTTGTGGGTACATGCCCAGGAGTGGTATGGCTAGGTCAGGTGGAAGTTCATTCCAAGTCTCCCAAGCGTTCTCCACACTGCTTTCCATAGTGGCTGTATGAGTTTACATTCCCACCAGCAGTGGATGAATGTTCCTCTTTCCCCACAACCTCTCCAGCACTTGGTATCATTTGTTTTCTTGATCCTAGCGAGTCTTATTGGAGTAAGATGATATCTTGAAGTGGCTTTGATTTGCATTTCCTTAATTATTAATGATGTTGAACACTTCTTAAGATGTTTCTCAGCCATCTCTAATTCTTCACTTGTGAAGTCTCTGGCTGCATTCTTTTTTGTTACTCATCTACTTTTTTTTGAGGGGGGGGTCTCTTTTTTGAGACAGGGTTTCCCTGTAGCCCCAGTTGTCCTAGAACTCAACACTGGCCTTGAACTCAAGAGATCCACCTGCCTCTGTCTCCCACATGCTGGAATAAAGGTGTGTACCAACACACCTGGCTCATCTACTTTCTTGAACAGTCCATGTTCAATGCCTACATGTCAGGGTGATGTCAGCTCCTTACTATCTCAACTACCAATTTGTTTTGCCATTCCTGAGACGGTGAGGATTAATGAAGATCCTGTTTCATTCCAGTGGAGTATACTACGAACTTTCAAGGGTGTTCCATCCCAGTTCTAGCACACCCCAGATGAAATCCTCTACCTCCACACCAGTCTTAAAAGCACTGCAGTCTGGGTCCTGCTTAGAATAAAGCCTCTTTAATCATGGAGGCATAGTTCTATGCTCTTTAAAAACATAATTACCCTCAATAAAGACCTTGTAAGGGCAACTGAATTTAAAAATCTTAAAACCTACATGTTTCTCACATTAACATTAAATGCAACATAACATATATTCTATTAACAAGAGTGCACAGTGTTAGAATGTAAACAGCGGCCCACTAACCCAACATCCTTTCAGATATTGGACCAGACTGTCTAGCAGCAAGCTCTTGTTTTTCCAAATGGACAGACTAAAAGGTGGACAGAAAGACAGTAAGTTAATAAATCAAGAGGTTAAGATAGACAACCTCAGCTCACTAAGGGAAATGGGTGGATTCGTCTGTCTCCCAGGGTCTTTCTGGCCTGGTCCCTTAGAGTGGGCCAAAGAATAAGTACCAAATAACTAGTAGATTCCTAACGCTACATGTCTGTCCTGTAACTTACAGCCAGACACAGGATACACAATCTTCCCCACAACGGTGGAAAGCAAGGTGGGTGTTTGTCACAAGATAGGCATTCAGTAAACACTTGTTGAATAAATGAGCTAATTATGTACAATGTTTTCACTAGCTATTATAAATAGGATTACTAGGTTACCTGACCAAAAAAAAAAAAAAAAAGGAAAAAAGGGGAAGAAACATTCACCCAAATGTTTAAAAGTAGTTTTATTCTTAATATGAACAATGCTAATTTCTGTGATGTCAACCACCCAAATTATGCTGATATTTTAATTCTTTGTCAACTCAGAGAATGTACCCTAATTTTTTTCACCACTTGCTACACGAGATGATCTGTGTGTTAATTATCTGGGCTGCGATGATCACTCCACAACACAAACACCAAAACATCACCTTAGGGATGGAGAAATGGCTCAGAGGTCAAGATCACATAATGCTCTAGCAAAGGACCTGAGTTCAGTTCTCAGCACCCAGTCACAGTCAGATGGCTCACAACCGTTTGTAACTCCAGCTCCAGAGGATCCAACGCCCTCTTCTGGCCTCCACAGGCAACTGCACTTGCATATGCATACCACTGTGAATGTGCACACACACATAACACACAGGCACACAATTAAAAAATTCATGGATTAACATATCATCCAAACATATGTGCCTATGCTAAAGTAACCTACCATAACTATTAGTGCTGCTTAAATACCTATATATCTAATTGCTTGTGCTTCATTAGTAGGAAAGAAAGGTTATTCCTGGACAAACTGTCAGACCATGAAAGGAAACAGCCAGAATTGACCAGAGTCCAAGTCAACAGCTCCAGAGAGAGTGGACTGTTTTACCTCTCATCCACCTGTGCCCCTTTTCTAAGCCTAGGGAACAACCTGCGGAAGAGGGGGCGTGGTAGAATGTAAGGGCTGCGATTGGGGTGAATGGTGAAACTACAGCAATGTAGTCTGGACACTCATTTGATCAACTTGATTGAACAAACAACCTGTCACCCCCCACTGGATGGTGGGGCTGTAGGTGTTTGGGCACAACAGCCTGCAGATAGGTTTTGCATGAAGGATGCTTGTACTCATGGATTATCACTTATAGCTAAAAAAAAAAAAAAAAAACTGAGAGAAAGATGCAGGACAGTTATGGCAGAATGCATGATCTGGGATGGGGTTGGGGTGGGGGGGAAGGGAAAGGGAAATAAGCCTGAACTGAATTGGAAAATAATGTATGAAATGCACAAAGCATCAATAAAAATTAAATTAAAAAAAATCTAAAGCAATAAAACCATTACATTAAATACAATTTTTATTTGTAAAATACATATCAATAAAGCTAAGATTCTTCAAAAAATTGTATGGGACTTGTATACTCAAATCAGCCAAGATAGTATATACATTGACCAATCAAAACCTGGATCATTGTTTAACATAAAAATCTTGCAGAAAATTTAACATCTTTAGTAATTACTGCACAAATGATGTTACATGAGCATCCAAAAGGAAACTATCTGAAAATGCTTTAATAAATAATTTCTTGCACATTAATTTTGTTAACTGAGTGCCAAATTTTGAACATTAGATACCATTTTAACATAAACTGCCTTGCTGTTAGTTTTGTAACAATTTTATACTATTTGGTATATTCATAAGAAAATAACTAACAAAGTACAAAAAGATTCATGGTACAATTATAGATCCATAGGAGAACTCTCCAAAATATAAAATACCTTGGGTATTATCACTAAGCTAAAAAAAGAAAGAAAGAAAAAAAAACCAGGAACTATTTTTAAGCTGTTTAAGTCATGGGTATGTTTGGTTGTTTTTAGATTATGTAAAATATATAATACCAAAACTGATACTGACTTTCCAGTTCTGCCAAAGATTCTGTAATGTCTCTGATAAGAACACTGTTGATATACTGGGGAACGGGAAGTCTTTCTGAGACAGCTATGGGTAGTAAGGCTACAGCTCAATGTGAGTGACAATCAGGAATGAGCCACAGGGCATGTGTGCCACAGACATCTTACCTCACATTTAAATTAATTCATTTCCTTCCTTCTCTAGTTCCAGAATAACCCTGTTCCATGCAGTCTGCTTTCTTTTTCTCCATCTGTGTAACCTAAGAGGTTGTGTTTTAGTAAACTATCTTAATTTGTGGAGAAGAAAAATCAAAACTTGACTAATGATAAAAAAAAGTTTATCAAATTTTGGATTTAGTGTACTAGATAGCTAAGTGATTAATCATTGGCTGCCCAGAAGCATTCTTTGTTTCTTTTCCAAGATGAAGATGATTCTTCATATATTTCCTAAAAAACAAAAAACAGAACAGAACCATAACAGGTATTTAAAATGGATTCTTTTAAGAAGTGAAAGTACAGCTTGAATAAGTCAGACAAAGAAATACATCTACCTGCGCCTTTTAGCAATCTAAGCAACATTTTCATAACATACTGAGAGTGGGCCAATGCATACCCGCTCCCTGTCTTTAAGGACTTCAACTCCACCTAGAAAAATGACAGGCTGGAAGCTGTGCTAAGAAGCAACTACAGGAGAGAACAAATAGTTCCATTTGGATGAAATGACACATCAAGGCTTAGATGTAGAAATGGAAAGTCCAGCTTTAAACATTTTCTCTTTCTAAATTCAACTGCTACCATGATGTTGTTAAAAGGCAGATGGGTCTTTCCAGCAGCTGTGAATTAAGTGACCACCTCAGAGTGTCCATAAACAGACAGAGCTGTAGTATGGCATGAACTTACCTGTGACGTATCCTCCTACTTGCCTGTCACCACTTTCCCTACACCTCAAATGATCTCAAGTGCAGGCCAGCCCAAGAATCAGACTAGAATGGAGACAACTGTGAAGAATATCGTCTCTTCCCACACTAGTCAGATCCTGTTTCTAGAGCCCACAATGAATATCAAATCTTATTAAGAAAACATGGTCACTCAGTTTCCCAGACCCTGGTTCACAGTCCTCTTTGCTCGCTCTTCCCACTGCTTGAGGCCGGCCACTCCTACAAGGACACAGCTCACCCTTTACGGCCTGGCTCTCCCTAATCTTCTGACCCACTGAGTTGTCATCAGATCCTTGGCTTTGGGAAGCCACACTGCTGAAAGTTCAATTCTGGATACAGATGTGTAATTACATGTTTTCAAGTGAAAAATTGTCCCACGGTAATTAATACTATTATATTAGGGGAGAAGTTGGGGGCTTTCATCCCTTCTGAAAGCTCTATTTCAACCAGACAATTACATTTTTGCTTGGCTTGACTTATTGGCAGACAACAAGCCAGAATGTCCTATTTATTATGCTACTTGGGATTTTTTGTTTTGTTTTAAGAAAAAGTCTTACTATGTAGCAAAGGATAAAACTTTGCAAACCTTCCACTTCGGCCTCCCAGTGCTGAGACTACCTGACCAATGCCTATTTGTTTTTAAATCTACTCACTATGTTTTTTCTCAGGTACAGTAATATCTCACTCCTCAGCCCAAAAATGAGCCATTAGGAAAAAGCTCTTTCCCTCTAAGGAATTCTGTCTCAGCCACTGACTAACTAGCCAGCATTGTTCCCCTTTTCCAAAACGAGTTGAATGGAATCCTTACCCAAGAGAAATCTTTATGAACCACAGGAACAATGCAGATTAGGAAGTCTAACTGCTAGCACCCATGCATCCTTTAGCCCATACATTTAGAAAGGAGTCATTAAATAAATGTACTATTTCACATATAAAAAAAATGAGATTGAGATTTAGGGTTGGAGAGATAGCTCAGTGATGATGAGCACTGGCTGCTCCTGTAGAAGACCTGAGTTTGATTCCCAGCATTCACAAGGTGGCTGACAACCATCTGAAACTCCAGTTCAAGGGGATCCAAAGCCCTCTTCTGACCTCCATGGGCATTGCACAAGTCACAGGCAAGCAAAAACACTCATATGCATTAACTAAATAATAAAATATTAAGAAAAAAGAAAACGAGATTCTAAAAATAAGCAAGGCATATGAAAACCAAATTCTGTACTCTTAATTCCTATCCTGTATCTAAGAAATTCTGAAAAAAACATGTCCATGTGGCAAAATGAGATGTTTTCTTAACTTACCTTTTTCCATATAGGCACTTTGGCTTTTAAAGACTCAATGGCATAGCTCACAGCTTCAAGAGATGCCGCCCTGTGAGCTGAGGATACAGCAATAATTGTGCTTGCTTCTGACACTGGGACCAAGCTTTAACAAGATGGTGAAAAAAAATAATTACCATCATCTAAAACTCAAGCTATACATTATAACTACATTATAATTTTATTTAAATATTCAGTTTAATTAGAACTAAAGCATCTCAGTTATGTTCAGCAGAGGCATTGCATGACACGGGTGCACAAACCTACATGCAGACAGTACATTCATACACATAAAAAATAAAAAAGTATAACTAATAATAAAATAAGGACAAAGGTATTAATTGCTGGCTTCTTTTTAAATCCTAGAATGCTACTCTTTTTTGTGCTACAACTATTTTAATTTAAAGCTTTTTTAAAATTTTTTTATCATTTATTCCCCTGGGGCTGGAGTTAAAGACGGTTCTTAGCTGCCATGTGGGTGCTGGGAATCGAACCCTGGGTCCTCTGCAAGAGCACTTGGTACTCTTAACAGGTGAGCCATCTCTCCAGCCCCCCAAAACTATTTTTAATGACTTCAGATCTATAGTCAATTTTCAACATATACTAGATCCAGGGCATAGAACAACTCAAGGACCTAAGCAGGCATTCACACAGGCACTTAGGCCCAGAACCTGAAGGTCTTCACCGAGTTCATTATAGCAAAAGGGGCTATGAGAGCTCTCCTAGAACTCAACCCAGCAAGCAGCCGATATCAGTATAAGGGCCCTCCCTACTGTCCTCCAGAGAGAAACCACAAACTTTCCTTTTGTTGTAACATGGGGCTCCTAAGAAAGAGTCTGGAAACAGTATCAGTACACAGATAGAAAGCAACTATACTTAACATTAAAATTGACCAAGGAAATCATACCCAAGTCGATGAAACACTGCTATATGTCTGACTGGCCATTTCTGTCTAATGTCACTACAAATCTTTCTGATTTCATTTTCTGCCATTGGTAGATATGCTTCATATTCAAGACTAATGACTTTTTTGCCTTCAAAGTTATTTCTTGTAGTTCCTAAAAAAAAACAAAAACAAATCATACAATTAAAATGGGATTTTTCCCTACATCAGAATTCTACATTAACAGAATAAAAATATATTATGACTTACAAACAAGTAGCATACTATTTGTCTAAAAATTACTTTGAAATTTTCAGAAGGCAAAACTACATTAGGAAAACAAAAGAAAATTATATCAAAGATGATCAGGAAATAATAATGAGTAAGCAAATTCACTAAAAGCCTTTATGACAAAGCAAGCTGTATTCTTCTAACAGCCTTTGATACTTAAAAGCAAAATACTTATACATCTATTACCAATAATAGGAAATATGTTGATAATACTTCAAAATTTGGAAAATATAAACTACGCTCTCTTAGTGATGACTTTTAGCACCGTACATTGTGCTCTGTGACTTAATACAGGTTGTTTGTCACAAAGTTCCTAACATGGAACTAAGAAGCCCCTGTCCATGTTCCTGAGTGATCTTGGTTTGTTCTCAATCATAGACCTTTTCACTGTTGATAGTGAACATGGGAAGCACTCACTAATTTCCATCTCTGTGCAACCAGGAGATGCTGTGAAAATCACAAACTTACCTACAAATAAGGACACCGCACCACACAGTGGAGAGATCACCAACTGTGAGACTTCATCTACTGAAAGTTTCTCAACAGTGAATTTTATTATGTCTTTAGGTTTCTCTTCAACCTCATCCACATCTCTCCTGGAAATAAAACATCAATATGACTTAGTAAGGAAGCTAGAAGGAAAATGTTCAACAGTATTATACAATGACTAAGGAGCAGAGACAATCCTAGGCATTAGTTATAAATCAGGGAACAAAAACCATAGGCTCTGACTCCTGTCCTCAGAGTGCTTGTATGTGAATAGGAAAAGCAAACCAATGCAGAACTAAAGGGCCAGGAAGATGGGTCAGTATATAAAGCCTAGCTAATTGAGTTAAAACCCTGGGACCCACATGGTAGAGGAGAACCAACTCACACAAGTAGTCCTCTGACCTCCACATCTGTGCCATGGCGTCTCTCTCTCTCTCTCTCTCTCTCTCTCTCTCTCTCTCTCTCTCTTCTCTCTCCCCTCCTGTAAACAATTTAAAATAAAGAATCACAAACCAGGCATGGTGGTGCATGCCTTTAATCCCAGCACTTGGGAGGCAGAGGCAGGCAGATCTCTGTGAGTTCAAGGCCAGCCTGGTCTACAGAGTAAGTTCCAGGCCAGCCGGGGCTACAGCGAAACCCTGTCTCAAAAAGACCAAAAAAATAAACAAAAAAATCACGAATGAAACCACCCACATTGAGATAGCTTATGAAACTAAACCAATTTCTGGGGGCTGGAGAGATGGCCTAGCGGTTAAGAGTGCCGACCGCTCTTACAGAGGACCTGGGTTCGATCCCCAGCACCCACATGGCGGCCGAGAACCGTTTGAACTCCAATTCCAGGAGAGCTCCAGTTCCAGGGGAATCCGACACCCTCTTCTGACCTCCACGGCATTGCACGACACGGGTGCACAAACCTGCATGCAGACAGTACATTCATACACATACAGAAATAAAAAAAATTAAAAAAAGAATCCATTGTTTCCTTGTATCCCGTCCTCAAAATTAAAAAAAAAAAATTTAAGAAAATAAACCAATTTCTGAGAGTGTGAAGGGGCTACTGGAGATAAAGGGATCCTAAGGATCTCTCTAAAGCAGTAACATTTAACTTTGAAACCAAAAAGATAAATAATCACATGAAGAACTAGGGACAAGGTCTCACACAGAGTTCCAAATGTGAAGATCTGGAACAAGAAAGAACACAAAGTACTTCTAACCCACCAGGAGACTAGGCACAAGAGCAAAGGAAAGAGGATGGTCTGAGGCTGGACCAATAAGGAAGACTCTGGAGGTCATGGGATATATAATTAGAAATCTTGTGAAGGTTCATCTGAATAGAAAAATGAAAGAAGGCTCAGAAAAGCTGTTAAAGACTCGTTCAAAGTGTTGAAACTCCAACAAGTCTTAATAAACCAATGTTTGCTTCCCTATCTCCAACTACTAAAATAAAGAGAAATACTCATTTATGATTGGCTTCCAGAATTTCTGACTAGAAAGTCCGCACCACCTGAGCTGCTTATACTTTCTATACCTTACCTTGCAATAAGACAAAAGTAACTCAGAAAGGGTCAGCTATGAACTTCCAATCAGACTGAGTTCCCACATCTCTGATTGTAGAAGACTACACAAACTTACTAGGCAGGACAAACACACTCAACACTACAATGCTGAGCTATCTTTCTCACCCTTTAAAATCGATGTAAACACACACACACACACACACACACACACACACTTTTAACAGTGTATTGCACTGGGCATGGTGGTGCACACCTTTAGTCCTAGCACTCAGGAGGCAGAGGCAGATCTTTGTGAGTTCAAAGACAGCCTGTGTGTTCAAGGCCAGCCTGGTCTACAGAGTGAGTTCCAGGCCAGCTGGGGCTACAGGGAGACCCTATCTCGAAAAGACAAAAAAAAAACAAAAAACAAAAAACAAAAAAAAAAAACAAAAAACACTGTATTGCTTTCCAAATAAATTCCTTAGAACTTCCTGAGCTTAAAAGGGTGAAATGTAACCACAACATCAAATAAAACTGAGATACATCTCTAACAAGGAATCCTACTGTGCCTAGAGCACAGGACTGAGAAACTCCCCTAAATGTAAACATGGTGGGCATCTGCTATACAGACTTACTCTTTATTTTTGGTGGGACAGCCATCCAGGAAAATAGGAAAGGGTAAAAAATTAATCAGATATCATTGACTCTTTTTTAATGGAGCCAAGCCTTTGCCACTGAGTAGGCTACTTACTGATGGTTTTAGAAAAATCCTAAGGTTTTTGGTGATTTCTAACAAGTTTTTAATCAGAAATAATTTCATTTGTAGTTTACTGATTCTTCCATTGATAATAAAATAAACTCTATTATGCGTGTCCATACTTAAAAGAAAAATTTTGATCTCTCCAAACTATCCCGAAGAATGTTCATTACTCAAGTGTGGACTAAGCTACCGGGCAGGAGTTGTGGAGCCGGTGGCAACATGGCTGACAAAGCTGTTCTGTACCTGGACAATGGCCAACCTTCAGTTCAGTGACAGTGACCTCGTAACTTTCTACTTGTGCAATTTCTCTATGCTCAAATTTTCTGTGCCCAAGAAAGCTGTCAATATATTTGTTAAAAAGTTAAGAGTCATGTTATGAATATGATTTCAAATTTTGGCTCTGCCACTGTCACCAAAGGCCATGATTTAGCCATGAAAAAGCAAGTATCTCTGTGTCTGTATGTGTGTACACGTGTGTGTGAACATGTATGCACATTTATATGGAACTCAGAGGTCAACAACAGTGTTCTTTAATCACTCTCTATTATTTGGGGGGACAGGATCTTTTGCTCAATCTGGAGCTCACCAACTAGGCCACAGCAGCTGGCCAGCAAGTCCCAGGAATCTACCCGCCTGCCTCCCAACACTAAGAGTAAAGGTCTATATTGCCATACCTGGTTTTTACAGAAGTGCGAGGGCTTGAACCCAAATTCTCATGCTTGCAAAGCAAACACTTTCCCAAGTGAGTCTCTCTCCAGCTTCCAAAGCTAAGATTTTTAACTTATTTGAATTTGTTTCCTCATAAGCAAAATATGGCAATATAACATTTCCACATCTAGTTCTGTATCTGGCATGTACATAATAAGCTCTTAATAAACATGATAAATGAATATAATTAAATAAAAGGAACACATCAAGCTGATACTAAACTTCCTACAGTAAAGGTGACGCAGAGGTGGCAGGAGGTCTTCGGCAGTATAGCTGTCCCAACAGTAAAGGAGTTGTTCAGACAGACTTAAAGAATATACAGTAACAGCAAACCATACACAAGATACCATCTGTAGGATCCCCCTCCATAAAAGTGGCTAGAAAGATAAAGTTCACATACCTAGATGGCTCAGAAGCACTACCCTCCACTAATTGGGGGGATAATGGCAATTTCATCTCCTGACTGAAGGAGGAGTTGCTGATCTCCAAGCTCGACATACTCTTGACGAACAGCAAATATTACCTGATTTTTAACATCAGCCAATCTGAAGGAAAAAAGTCTGATTAGAAGATTCATCATGGAATACACCCTCACATCTCTTTAGCTATACTAAATCGTCTATGAAGCAGCTTCTGCAAGTTTCTAAGCTAGTTCATGCTCTATAGAGGATGTACTGCCTAAAAAACAGACTTGATTACAAAGGCACATTAGACTTCTTTTTATTGAATGTTGTAGGTTGGGGAAATAAAAAAAAAAAAAAACACAAAAACTAGACTGGAAGCAACATTCAAAAGAGATTAGAAAAGAAAAACTTTCCACTTTCAAAAAGGCCATTCTGGGGCTTCTAAGTACCTCTGCATACTCAGCATACCTAACAAGTCTCCCACAAGACCAGCTTTTCTCTGCATGACCGTAATGACAACTGGAGAGATAATGGCTCAGCAGTTAAGAGCACTGACTGCTCTTGCAGAGGACCCAAGTTCAGTTCCCAACATGTTGCCTATCAACTGTCCATAACTCCAGTTCCAGATGTGATGCCCCCTTCTGACCTCCATGGCATACACATAAAACAAAAATAAAATATTTTTTAAAGAAAAGAGTACAGGGGCTGCAGAGATGGCTCAGTGCTTAAGAGCACTGGCTACTCTTACAGAGCGGACTTGGGCTTGGCTCTCACAAAGCAGCTAACAGCCTTCTAAATTCTAGTTCCAGGGGATCTAACACACTCTTCTGACCTCCACAGGTACCACATGCATGTGGTGCACTTACAATCATTCACACAAAACACTCTTCAAGTAAAATAGAACAGAAACCTGGCCAGTTTTACTGCCAGGACAGTAAGAGCAATTTGAAAAACAGGAAGCCAAAAAGAGGCCATTTTCTCCTGAACATACATTGCAGTCTTGAGTGTATCACATCAGGAGTTCTAGGTTAAACACCTATACAGACTAACATCATTAAGATTTCTGAAACGTTTCTATGTTACTTTCATATTTTTCCCCAGAAGGGCTTCAAGGCAAGAATGACGACAACAAAATTATGGATTTTCAAGAACCAGGGGAAACAAATTCAAATATTGTAGAACTCAAGCTCAACAGCATCTACAGTTTGTTTTAATTAATTTTTCTTTAATATCAGAAATTTTTATTTGAAGTATTCTAAAGAAGAGAAATGAAAAAAAAGTTTAAAGTATACATTTAAAAAATATACTTTTATTTTTATGTGTTTTGCCTACATATATGTAAGTGTACTCATGTGTACAATGCCCAAGGAGGACAGAAGATGCCACTGGATCCCCTGGAAGTGGAGTTACAGATTGTTGTTAGCTGACAAGTGGGTGCTTGCTGGGAACCAAACCCAAAGACTCTGCAAGAGTAGGCCAGTGCTCTTAACTATTGAGCCATCTCTCTAGCCTCTAAATTTTTGTGAAACTTTTCATTTTAGGTTATAAAATTCGAAGCTACATTTTCAATGTCTTACAAATCACAAAAAGATTTTAAATTATATATACATACACACACACACACACACACACACACACACACGTCTGCCTAGGAGTATCCTACTTAACTGTTTTTTAGTAAGTTATCTCTAATGTCCTTTATGGTAATTGGACATCCCTAAATATCAGAGTCTAAGATTTCTAAGAATAGTTCAAGAAAAATACAACTAGTAATTTTTTTACATTAAGCATGGATATCAAATTTAACCCTTTTAAAAATTGCATATCGGGCTGGAGAGATGGCCTAGCGGTTAAGAGCGCCGACCGCTCTTGCAGAGGACCCGGGTTCGATCCCCAGCACCCACATGGCGGCCGAGAACCGTTTGAACTCCAATTCCAGGAGACCTCCAGTTCCAGGGGAATCCAACACCCTCTTCTGACCTCCGCGGCNCAAATAAGGACACCGCACCACACAGTGGAGAGATCACCAACTGTGAGACTTCATCTACTGAAAGTTTCTCAACAGTGAATTTTATTATGTCTTTAGGTTTCTCTTCAACCTTATCCACATCTCTCCTAGATGGCTCAGAAGCACTACCCTCCACTAATTGGGGGGATAATGGCAATTTCATCTCCTGACTGAAGGAGGAGTTGCTGATCTCCAAGCTCGACATACTCTTGACGAACAGCAAATATTACCTGATTTTTAACATCAGCCAATCCAGGATGTCGACTCTCTATCTCTTTCCACAACTGCAATGCTTTTATTTCTTGTGGCACAGAAATAGTCTCTGAACGAACTCCTGCTATTTCAGCACTTTTTGCAAAATACAGCACTTCAACCTGAAAGGAGAGAAAATACTTGTAATAACGCAAACTGAGATGTTTCCTCATTTTCCAAAGTAACTGATCATAAAAATTCAATATATCTACAGGTTCATATTTTAGGAAACAAAGTTTTAAGCACAATTCTAATTCCTGCATGCTTTTCAGATGTATCACAAAATTCTGTGTTGTCTTTAAAACCTTAGTACATTTCCTTAGAAAACAGGTTAAGTGTGACTTCAACTGCCACAAAATTCTGTAACCCATAAAACATTTAAGCAGTGAACCCTTGTCTGAGTTAAGAGATGAATTAGACAAGTGAAAATAGATGGCCACCTCAGCGAAAGGCTTGCTTTCTTTTCACAGTGATCAAATGACCTTTGATTCCCATCTATAGGGCTTCAGGCACTGAGGATTAAGTTATGCAACAAACACATACAAAACTTAACACTTAGAAAAGCAAATGGGTTTAAAACGCAGGAAAAACTGGTATTTCCTAGGACAAACTTGTGCAATCAGCCTGGGAACTAAATGATGTGACCAAGCAAGATGGCCCTGTTGTCACTTAAAACAACTAAGATAACCACCGGGTCTACAAGAAGCACCTTTCTCCGCATTCTTAATTATATGAATTTTAATTTTTTAAAAAGTGCTTTCGTCGCAATGTATAATCTGGAAGGGCCAAATAAGGTCCGGATGCTTTGGAAGAGAGCAGTTCCGGCAGGCCGGAACAAGGACAGTAGAATTCGGGGACCAAGGTGACTGGTCGGGCAGCGGGCGCACAGCCCGGAGCTAGCCGGCGCCTCGGGCGACGGACCAGGACGCGGAGCCCGGCAGGGCGAGGAGGAGGGCGGCTCAAGCACAGCGGGCTGCGCTGAGAGCCCCGCTCCCAGGCCAGCTCGCCGCGCGCGGCCGACCCTTACCTGGCACCGCGGGACCATCGCGCTCGGCGCTCTGGAGCAAATCACCCCCTCAGGGGAACAGGCGACCCTGGCCGCAGGTGCCAGCGGATGCCCCACCCACCGACCCGTCCCTCTCCGGGAAGCGTGCGCAGGGAGCATGCGCGCACACCCAGCTCCGCCCCGCTGTTTCCCAGCCACAGACCACGCCTGTCCCGGAAATTAGCCTGCAGACTGCTCCACCCAATCCGAGGCTGAGTCGCGCTTGGACGTGGGAAAAGGTCTGGGCCTTCTCTCCCTAGCTGGAGAGCAGGCGAGGTGCGCTCGCTTCTGTCTCCCAGCCTGTGTACGATTCGTATTCCTTAAAGACAGCTCTCCTTATCCTGGCTCTGGAGGTGTATCTGATTGACAGTTCTGTATACTGAGCATTCAGTAGTTTCTGCTCCTATGATTCCATCCGAACTTCCTACCATAGCCTCTCTTCCTTAAATCTCTTGCCTGGTTGCATGATTTAAGTTAGTTCCTTGGCGCTCACTCTTGAGTTTAAGACTCAAACATTAATAATAATTAGTAAATAATAGTAAAAAGTAAAGTATACTCGTGTACCAAGTGTAAAATCCTAGTCAAAACGATATATTTCATGGGAGTGGGAGGGGCTGTGGCTGGGTCGCCTGGGGTAGGAAGTCTGACAGAGGAGATGCTTGTAACTGAAAAAGAAGTAAAAAGAACTGTCAAAAGAGTAACTACAAGTTCAAGAATGGGGGGGGCATTTGTAAAGTAGTGTAATAGGTTCACAAACAGGAATAAATAGTTGGCACGGTGAGTGTATCCCCTCCAAGGAAAATGAGACTGCACATGCCAGGTAGAAGACCCCACACACACTCACCCAGTATAATGTGTGAGGGGGGTGTTGATAAGACTGATTATGACAACACATATCTTAATGAATTAAGCTTCAAGGTTGAAAATTTTTGCCCACATCCATTTAGAAACACAAGGAAACAACTAAAAGTCATCTATGCTTCCTCTGGGCCACTCAGTGACAGCAGTGATCAATAATTTTACAGACAGAAAATGCATGACCCAAAATGGTATTTCCAGCCTAATCAGTGATTATAAAGGCCAGAGCATGGTGTTCTTGGTCCTGCAAAAACTCAAAAAATACCCCAAAACTTTCCCTAAAACGGGAAAAATTTCACATAACAGACTAAAAGTAAGTACTAGACTAATAGAGACATTAATAATAAAAACAAAGCTAATTAGGTTTTGATCCATTCAAGTGTTATGAAATCATGGTTATAGTCTAAATTGTTAATGACATTAGAATAATGTCATTTATTTTTAAGTTCATGGGAACTGCCCAGATTGGAACATGTAATTGTTAGGGCATAAATTCCCCAAAGATCCCGGAGCCATTTGAAATTGGGGGGGGGGGGACTTGCCCTACCAGCCTGCCTTTGTTTATGGAACAGCAGGCCATCACAGAATACTCAGGAATCTTCCACCCTTTTGAAAGTTGGAGACTTTCTGCTTAACACCCTCCCCCCACCCCTTACCTGAGTTCTGCTCCCTTAAATGCCATTCTGTGCTGGCTCTATTTTCATTTGAGGTTAGTCCTGGCTACCCTGAAGAGAACTTTATCCCAGAGTGCCTAAAACCTTGTGGTCTCTTTATTCATTTATTCACTGACTTAGGATGGAGAACATTGGGGTTCCAAGGGATCAAGGTCAGGTGCCTAGGTCACAAGAGCAAATGGTTCAGTAAGCTTGTTGGCAGTAGCTATTTGGTTGCAAGGTTAATTGTAAGTCATTAGTCTAGATTCCATCCATTTTGTAAAACTATAAAAACCCAGTAGATATGGAACATTCTTTAAAACATGTATATAGTCCCATTTATAGTTCTGGGTGAGCAAGAAGTACTGATACCAGAAATTTTTCATCTTATGAACAAAAATTTTGATGTTATTTTAATTATAAACTAATTAATTACATAATCATAATCAGAATGGAATATAATTATGTTGGGAATAGCAAAACAACTTCAGGAGCAATAATTGGTAATTTATTTAAGTTACAGTTCATTATGATAACACCTCAAGCTGTCATTTCTCAGTTTTTACTAAGTGAAATCCTACTTAGTTAAAAATAAAAATATAAATTCAGCTAAAGACATTTCCATTTTATTTCCAGATTTAAAGAAGACAAAACTCTGCAATAGTAGAACCATAGGAGTGTGCTGTCACTCCACCACATGTGGAGGTGGATTACAGGGAAAAGGGAAAATGCAAAACAGAGCCAGCAGCTGTCCTAAACCTTGGGGCCAAAGGCTGATAACCTTTCCACTGCTCACCTGTCTCATCTAACATCTACACCAGGCAATGCCCTATCGGCACTCCCAGATTCTCCAGGCTGCTGCCTGATAGGCACTCTACAGTCTAATGCCAGACTGTTGCCTGATAGGCGCTCTACAGTCTAATTCCCTCCAGGGCATTCATTCACCAGACATCACAGCTGGTAACCTGATAGGTCTCTGTCCAGCCCCACACCATATTTCCAGGTTGGTGGTCTGATGGACCATCGTCCAACCCACTGGCCACAACTACAGAAGCCTGATGGGCTAATATTACACACGAAAAATAACGTCCAGGAGTCCCTGTCTGATGGTAAGAAGGACTCGTTTATTCATTCACAGCATTCTGTTTTTATACCCAGAGTGACATCATACCTCAGGCCCTGGTTTCAGACCCCATGCCTCATGTTTTATAACATCACAAGTTACTAACATCTCAAGTCAAGAACTCCTGAGTGCCTTTGATCTCAAGGCAGGCAAATCCTGCCTGGGGCCAGGTTTCCATGTAAACAGTCAAGCAAGTAATTTAGCACAAAAGAAGCCACAGGTAGCCTCCTTTTTACCTACATAGAAGCACTTCCACTCTCCACAAAAGTTTCTATTAAAAGGTCAGAAATAATTTTAAAGTATAGGAACAAATTTCCAAACATGTTCATTTACTTTTTAAAAAAATTTTATTTCTGTCTGTGGGGGATTGTCTTGATTGCTAATTGGCCAAGCCACTGTGGTAGAACCATTCCCTAGCTGGGCCCTGAACTGTCCAAGTAAAGAAAGCCAGATGAAAGAAAGCATCCTTTTCTTTCTGTTCTTGACTGTGGACAAGATTGACCAGTTGTCTCACACTCCTGCTGCTGTGAATTCTCCACATGATGGACTGCAGCCAAATAAACCCTTTCTTACCCAAGTTGCTTTTGGTCTGTTAGGCTCAATCCGCCACACTCATGCAAGAAAGGTGCCAGGGGGCTACAAATAGTTGTAGATATAAGTTTAATCGAGGGTTAGTTTCAAGCAAGCAGAAAAGAAGCCACAACAACCAACAACTCAGACAGAATAGATAGAGCAGACGATGCGTCAGGCCGAGCACACTCCCATGGGACTGGAGGGCAGCGGCGGTGAGGCCCAATTTCCCTTAGCTTTTATCCCAGTTAGGGGTTTTCATCATAGTCATGGTATCTCCTCCTCTGATTGATAGGATCTTGGTTACAGATCAATCAGTTTTTTATTATGTGCATTCACCTGCTCTGGACTCTTTGTTCTATTGCTTTACCTGGTTTGGACTGTCTATTCTTGTCCATAAAGCATTTAACTATGCTTTTGGGCAGAAGTTAAATCACTCTACTAATAAAAGATTAATTTATCTATGTCATGCTTTTGTTTGTCCCCCTTTTTTAAAACTCTGGGGTGAACTCTAGGCCAAGATGGAGCTGACCAAGCTAAAATGGAGTCAGCTTGGTCCTCACATTCCTCCCTTTTAGTAGTTTATAGAAACAAATCTTTAGTCTCCTTCCTCAGTTTCCATTGCTGGGAGGGGGTCGTACTGGACCCTTAGAACCATCAATTGTACAGCCTTGATTCTTTGTTGAACAAATCGAACTAATTTGTTAATAATGCATGGCCCAACGGTGAATAAAAGCAAGAGAATGGCCAGGGGCCCTGGTACTGCAGATATAAGGGAGGTGAGCCATGGTGAGTTATGGACTCAAACCAACTTGTCTTTTTTCCCGTTCTCTTTTTCTTTGATTTAAACTTTCTCTATCCTTCGTCATGGAATCTTTTACAATTCCAGAGTGGTCTGCATAAAAACAACATTCTTCTCCTAAGGCAACACATAGTCCTCCTTGTTGCATAAACAATAAGTCTAGCCCCCTTCTATTTTGTGGAACTACTTCTGATAATGAAGTCAGTGATTCCTGGAGGTGGGTTATAGAAGTTTCTATCCACTCTATATCTATGTCTATAGCAGCCCTCAGGTTACTATAGTGAGAGTTCTGGGTGACTAGAGAGGCTATACCAGTTCCAGTACCCACTATTCCTAGTCCCATAAACAAGGCTAGGGTGGTGGCAGAGACAGGCTCCCTTTTAGCTCTGCCCAGCATTGGTTCCTTATTTAGATTATAAACTTCATATATATCCTCCTCTTGATGATACAATATTCGAGGGAGGAGGTGAACTAAAATGCAAAAGCCTGTTTGGTTCAGGATGTGTCCATGGGTGCAAGCAGTCAGCCCATTAGTACAAGCCCACCATCCCTGGGGTGGGGCCATGTAATATTTATCTAATTTGAGTGTTGGACTAATAGTGTCACACATCTTTTGATAATTTTTAGGGAAATGTCCTATGCAGGCCCCTTGTCCTTGTACATTCTGGAGAGTTAGTCCATTTAGTTTATTCTGCCACCTGCATTTAATAGGTGTATCTTCTACTGTATAGTTAGTACTGTTAAAGCCGACTGCCTCATAATAAGGCGGTCTTACATCATAGCATAGCCAGCAATTTTGGGTGATGTTTGGGTCTGAAGCATTTAACAAGTTGTAACTAGCTGACATAAGGTCCCATAATGAATCTGAACCAGAGTTAAGAATTTCCTTAGAGCCAGCAGGCAGGAGTTGGCCTCTGGGCTTAGTGGGTATAGGGGCCTTAATCACTTCCTTTGTAAGGGCTGGAGGATTTAGAACTTGGTTGGGACCTACTGAAAGTTTGCTTACAGATTGTATAAATAGTTGCACCATTATAAGGGTCCCTGGGTTTGACCAACATATACCTTTTGCTCTAATGCCCTATATTTTTCCAGCTGTCCAGCATTTATTATTCTTTCCTTGTTGAGTAAATCTAATTATTACTTTTGGGGGTAATCCCTGACTGGGTTTACTCATTCTGAGTGGATGATTTAAAAATATTGATATCAAGTCCCCTCCTTTTGTTTCCCACCAGGTAAATCCAGTAGTTTCACATCTCCAGGAGTGGCAGAAATAATCTGCAGCATTACCACACCCATGTTTGTCTTGGGTACAGGCATAAAAATAAGTAAAGGCATCACAATCACCAGGGCCTGTGATTACCACAGTTAGGTCACAAAAGGAAAACGTAAGATCAGGCCACCACGTATCAAGGGGTGCCACCTTGGAAGTTGAGTGGAGAATTTTCCCAGAGCTTACATCCTTAACAACCCAGGTCAAGTTTAGAGGGGCATGTGGATTTTTCCCTTGATACCAATTTCCAATTCCATTTAAGACAAGGAAGATAACACAAACATAAGTCCAAACAAACCCATCCCTCAGACTCTGCTGAGTCTTATTTTTAGTGGGTTTTTGTTGTCCCTTTTGACTCTCCATTGTGTAGTTGTCTCCTGTTTCCTGACCACTAATTTGAGGTGCAAATGATGTATCCACAGTTTAAGTCCATCCACCTTCATAGCCATAGGTGTGGTGAGGATCACAGTGAACGGTCTCTTCCGCCAGGGCTCTAGGGTCTCTTTATGATGTCTTTTTACCCAGACAGGTTCTCCTGGCTGGAAGGGATGAGGGTCCACTGGAGGCAGGCTGTGGACGTGCCGGATCAGTGGGAACAGGTGGTCTTGATCCCTCTGAAGGGCCTTTAAGGACTTCGAGACATCTTGGTTAGTGACCTCTGCTAAGAGATCAGCCTTAAGTCTGGGGCAGAGAGGAGGGGGTCTTCCAAACATAATCTCATATGGGGTCAAACCCTGTAAACAGGGGGTGTTTCTTGCCCTTAGAAGGGCAAAGGGAAGGAGTGCCACCAAGTCTCCACCAGTTTCCCAGGTTAATTTAGTCAGAGTCTCCTTAAGGGTCCAATTCATCCTCTCTGCATGTCCTGAGCTTTGCGGATGATAAGCACAATGTAATTTCCAATTAGTCCCCAATATCTTGGCTAAACCTTGAATTACCTGGGATATAAACGCAGGCCCATTGTCTGACCCAATAACAGTAGGAAGGCCATACCTTGGGATGATTTCATCCAATAACTTCTTGGCTACTACAAGGGCAGTTTCCTTCTTGGTGGGAAATGCCTCCATCCATCCTGAAAAAGTATTTGCAAAAACCAGTAAATACCTAGATCCAAACTTTCCAGGTTTAATTTCTGTAAAGTCTGTTTCCCAATAGACACCAGGAGATGTTCCTCTTTCTCTTTTTCCTGGGGATGTCATTAATTGGCTGGTGGCATTTGTGGCCCGACAGGCTTGGCACCTAATCACAACATCTTGGACTAACTGATGAAGGTAGGGAATATGATACCTAGGAGCTAGCAAGGCCTTGAGCTTTTTAATTCCCAGATGAGTTCCTTCATGTAGTTGCTTTACCAGAGTTCGACCTAAAGCGGTGGGCAACGCAGGCATCCATCTGAGGTAAAAGTCCATCCTTTTTTACTGGAGGTGTTTGGCAATTTGAGGATATAGGTTTGATCCTCCTTACTATAAACAGGTTTTTCAGGGAGGACTGGGGAAGGCATAGACAAGGTAGCTACCATAGGCGGGTGCAAGGCTACTTTCCTAGCCTCTTGGTCTGCCATCCTATTCCCAACAGCGTCTGTGGAATGTCCTTTTTGATGTCCTGGGCAGTGGATTATAACTACTTTGGTTGGCAACCAGATGGCTGTTATTAAGTCCAATATTTCTTGCTTATTTTTGTCTTTCATTCGGCTGTGAGGAGGCCTCTTTCCTGGTATATTGCCCCATGCACATGGGCTGTGGCAAAGGCATAGCAGCTGTCAGTGTAGATGTTAGCTGCTTTTCCTGTCCCCAGTCGAAGGGCTTCAGTGAGTGCTATAAGTTCTGCCCTTTGTGCTGAAGTGCCTGGGGGCAATGCCCTTGTCCACAATGTCCTAGTCCCATCCACTACTGCTACCCCCGCATACCTGATGCTGTTTTGCACAAAGCTGCTCCCATCTGTGTACATAATAATGTCAGGATTCGGTAGAGGGATGTCAGTGAGGTCCTGTCTCAGTCCTTGGAGATGGCTCAGTATCTCTGAACAGTCATGAGGCTTGTGGTTCAGGTCCAGTGTTGGCAGCAGGGAAGCTGGGTTAAGGGCTGCACTTGGGGCAAATCTTACCCTCAACAGTAGAGACTGATAGTGAGTCAGTCGAATGTTGGACATCCATCTGTCCAGGGGGCTCTTCGAAACCCCCTCAATGGCATGCGGGGTGGTAATGGTCAGGGGTGGCCCAAAGTCAACTTGTCTGCATCCTTAGTCAATAGGGCTGCTACTGCTATGATCTTTAAGCACTTAGGCCATCCAGAGGCCACTGGGTCTAGTTTCTTGGAGAGGTGGCTACTGGTCTCTGCCAGGGCCCCAACGTCTGGGTCAGGACTCCTTTAGCCACTCCATTTGCCTCTTCCACATACAGCTGAAATGGCTTACCCAAGTCCGGTAGTGCCAAGGCCGGGGCCTCCAGAAATGCCCTCTTGATGTCTTTGAAGGCTGCTTCTTGATCTTTTGTCCAGTTGAAGTTTCCTTCCAGCCCCCTTGTGACCTCATACAAGGGCTTAGCTTTCTCAGCGAATCCTGGAATCCAGAGCCTGCAAAACCCAGCTGAGCCTAAAAATTCCCTGACTTCACGCTGAGTAGTCAGGGTGGGAATATTTAGAATAGTCTGTTTTCAGGCTTGGGAGAGAGCACGTCGCCCCCCTTTTAGTATGTAGCCCAAATATTGGACCTCTGTTTCACAGACCTGGGCTTTCTTGGCTGACACACGATATCCCAGTCTAGACAATAGCTCTAAGAGTTTTATAGTGCCTCTCCAGCAGGCTTCATTGTCCTCTGCAGCTAACAGCAAATCATCCACATATTGAAACAAAGACACTTCAGGGGTAGTTAGCCTGTACTCATGGAGATCCTGGTGGAGAGCTTCATCAAAGATGGTGGGAGAGTTCTTAAATCCCTGAGGAAGCCCGGTCCAGGTCAGTTGTCCACTAAATCCTTTGTCTGGATCTTGCCATTCAAAGGCGAAGAGGGGCTGGCTGATGGTACTCAGAGGAATGCTAAAGAATGCATCCTTTAGGTCCAGCACAATATATACCTGTCGTTGGGCTGGCAAAGAACTGAGCAAGGTATAAGGATTAGGCACAGTAGGGTGAATATCTTGCACCCTTTCATTTACCTCTCTTAAGTCCTGGACTGGTCGATAATCTTGTCCTCCAGCTTTCTTGACAGGAAGTAGTGGCGTGTTCCATGGTGATTGACAGGGTATTAATATTCCGGACGCTCTGAGCCTGTCAATATGCTTCCGGATTCCAACTCGAGCGTCTGGGGACATAGGGTACTGTTTAACTCTGACAGGTTGTGCTAAAGGCTTAAGTTCTACAATGACAGGGGGTAGATGACTGGCTAGACATGGAGGATTCATCTCAGCCCACATAGTAGGCAAAAGTTGTTGGAGCCGTTCAACCAATTGCCCTGGGGGAGGAGTTTGGGGCTCCTCATAAAGGTAGAATTCATCATCCAGGGTCAACACACAGACCACAGGCCTTCCTGGCCATTTTACAGAGGTCTTGCCTTCTGAAAAGTGAATGCTTGTTTTCATTTTTTTAATAATTATTATTATTAATTTTTTATTTATTTTTGTATGTGTATGAATGTACTGTTTGCATGCAGGTCTGTGCACCCATGTCCTGCAATGCCGCGGGGGTCAAAAGAGGGTGTTGGATTCCCCTGGAACTGGAGTTCTCCTGGAATGGAGTTTCAGACGGTTCTCGGCCACCATGTGGGTGCTGGGGATCGAACCCGGGTCCTCTGTAAGAGCGGTCAGCGCTCTTAACTGCTAGGCCATCTCTCCAGCCCAACTAGCTTTCATTTTTTATACAAGTCTCAGCCCAGAAGTGGATATGGGCAGTCAGGCATCACAAGAAAAGAATGTGCAACAGTCTGATTTCCTAGGTCCACTCTTCTTTTGGTGGTCCAGGGATATAACTTGATGCCTGTAGCCCCTTTTATCAAGGTTTCTGAGCCTGTAGTAGCTCCCATTGGTCATGTAAGGACAGAGTGACTTGTGCCACTGTCAACCATAAAACTGATGGGCCTCCCCCCTACTTTCAATGTTAGCCTGGGCTCTGGGGGGAGTAGAGAGCCCTGACCTCCCTAATCTTCTTGGAGACCTAGTATCTCCAACTCTCCTTTGTCATTAGAACTCCGTGGACATTCATTTTTCCAGTGCCCTTTTTGCTTGCAATAAGCACATTGGTCTCGTCCCAGCTTCAGCTGTGTGGGACAGGGAGGTATTTTCTTACTGTTGCCTGGGTTCCACTCCCATCTCACTCCTGGGTGAGCAGTGACCATGCCTCTCTGCATCCTTAAGCTCCCTCATGGTCTCTCAGTGGTTGCAAGTAGGATTTTGGCTAGGCGGCTGGTTTGTCTTTCATCAGGAGAGTCTCGATTGTTGAATGTTCTCATGGCTATTTCCATGAGCTCTGACAAATTTTTCCCCTCAAATCCTTTGATCTTTTGGATCTTTTTTCTGATATCTGCTGCTGCCTGACTTACAAAAGCTATATTTATAGCTCTCTGATTTTCAGGAGCCGTAGGGTCTGTTGGAGTGTAAGTGCGGTAAGCATCTAACAGCCTTTCTAGGTAAATGGCAGGATATTCATTCGCTTCCTGCTGGACCTGCCCTACCTTAGACAAATTTGTGGGCCATCTAGCTGCAGCCTGGAGACCCCCCATCAGAATCTGGTGGTAGACCCAGAGCGACTCCCTACCTGCTGCCGAGTTAGGATCCCACTGTGGTTTGGTCATGGGGAAAGCACGGGTGGTAGTATCGGGATCTTCACTGGGTCAGCCACATTCTCCAGGTATTGCCTTCCTGGCCAGGCACAAGATTCTTTCCCTTTCCTCAGTAGTGAATAGAACCTGTAAAAGTTGCTGAATATCCTCCCAGGTGGGCTGGTGTGTGGAAAAGATTGAATCCAACAACTCTATCAGGGCCTCGGGTTTCTCAGAGAAGGAGGGGGTCTGTCTTTTCCAATTGTATAAATCAGAAGAAGTAAAGGGGGTGTACACCAAAAAGGGCTGTTCCTGCACTGGTAACAGAGGGGCAACAACTCGAACAGGAAATATCTCTGGTGTAATCTCTTTTCCTGACCTAGTGTGGTGGGGAGAGAGTACAGGCAGGTGAGTGTCTGCCACCACTGTGGCTTCCCCTGTGGAGTCAGCCTGTGAATTCCTGGTTGGATCAGGGTCAGGAGCCATAAGATTGTATGGGGGTGGGAGGCCTTCCTCCTGGCTAGGGGGGGAGGATGGCCAGGAGAGATTCTTGCTTCTTTAATCCTGCCTTTGTCTGGGAAAGGAAGTTTCTTAGGAAGTGGGGGAAGGTGAGGCTTCACCCAGTCTGGAGGCTGACTAACCAGAGACTGCCATGCTTAAATGTATGACTCCTGCTCTGGATGTCCCGCTTCCCCCAAAATCACAGCAAATACCAATTCCATGGTACGTTTGTCAAAAGAACCTTCTGAAGGCCATCCAAACTTAAAAGCAGGCCATTTTAATTCACAAAATATGCGTAGTTCCCAGCAGTGATGGTTCCCATCCCTGCAGCAGCCTTTTTCAATTCCTTAAAGTAATTAAGCATCAAAGAAAGGGGAGTCATTTGGGGATATGAAGAGGTAGATTGTCCCATGTTAGATTTGAAATACAGAAGAACGGAAACAAAGCCAGTACCGAGGAGAAAAGCACAAAATCCACAGATAACACGAACACAGTAAGGACACGGAAAGCACAGAAGATATTCAGACGGCAGGGGCTGTCTGCCGTAACCAGAGCTGTGACCAGAATCAAAGGGATGGGCCCACTGCCCACGCCCCGGAACTGAATACCAAGCTGTTCCTAGGTCTGGTTCAAGATGAATTTCTGATTCGTCTCCTGGAAAGTCTGAGCATCCTCCTTCTCTCATGCCCAGTGGAACTAGTCTCATCCGACCTTCCCCTAGGGCAAAAACCCTGGTGCCACAAAAACCTAAGACCCAAACTAGCTTAAGCTCAGTACCTTTTTAAAGCGCTTTTTTCTCCAAGGCCGGCCGGCGTCCTGCTAAGTGGACAAGCCCGCCTGGGTGGAGGTGGCAAATCTCTGTGGAACCTCCAAGAATGTTAGGCTCAATCCGCCACACTCATGCAAGAAAGGTGCCAGGGGGCTACAGATAGTTGTAGATATAAGTTTAATCAAGGGTTAGTTACAAGCAAGCAGAAAAGAAGCCACGACAACCAACAACACAGAATAGATAGAGCAGACGATGCGTCGGGCTGAGCACACTCCTATGGGACTGGAGGGCAGCGGTGGCGAGGCCCAATTTCCCTTAGCTTTTATCCCAGTTAGGGTTTTTTTTTTTCATCATAGTCATGGTATTTCCTCCTCTGACTGATAGGATCTTGGTTACAGATCAATCAGTTTTTTATTATGTGTATTCACCTGCTCTGGACTCTTTGTTCTATTGCTTTACCTGGTTTGGACTGTCTGTTCTTGTTCATAAAGCATTTAACTATGCTTTTTGGCAGAAGTTATATCGCTCTACTAATAAAAGATTAATTTATCTATGTCATGCTTTTGTTTGTCCCCCTTTTTTTTCCTTGTGGTTCTCATCCTCAGCCTTTCACCACTGTGCTATCCTCACAGCCTAGTCCCCCTTTTTTTAAACTCTGGGGTGAACTCTAGGCCAAGATGGAGCTGACCAAGCTACAATGGAGTCAGCTTGGTCCTCACAGGTCAAGGTATTTTTGTCATGGCAACAGATATGAAACTAGAGCAGCTATTTAGTCTGTATTTGAACTGGGCCTAAAGTGAATTTTTTTTCTGGTTTCTAATATCCAACCTATTTACCTATTTCAAAGATTTTAAAGATCAGAATATTTTGTGTCATCTTACCAAACGTTTCAACCACAGCCGATTTCCATTTCTGTCCACATATTTTCTGCCATCTTACAAGCTATAAAATCAAATCTAATCTTTCGCACTTTACCAAGGACTCTTTCTGGAATGCCACTGAGCTTCACTGACAATAAAAAATTGAGGCCTAATCATATGCTGTTAGAAAATATAGAAAATACTACTTCTAGGGGCTTGCAGAGGACCCAGGTTTGATCCCCAGCACCCACATGGTGGCAGAGAACCATCTTTAACTCCAGTTCTAGGGGAATCTGACACCCTCTTCTGACCGCCACGGCATTGCATGATACTGAGTGTACAAACCTACATGCAGACATTTACATAAATAAATAAATAAAAATAAATAAATAAAAATTTTAAAAAAGAAAATACTACTTCTGGTTCCAGTCTCCGTTCATCTCTTTATTCTTGAGTCTAACAGAATTATGAACAGTGAAAATATTTTTGAGGAAGTTTGAACTTTGTTGTGAGATCAGTAGACACTGGACTAATATCTTTAAAGTATTTGGGATGGTATTAGAAACCTGATGATGTGGTAGTTATATTTTGAAAAACTAGTTTTACATAAACTCATATGAAATTATGCTTTAGTAACAGATCACCCAAAATTTCAAGCACCGAGCCACAAAATGACTTATAAAGACAAACTATTATTAAGGCATATTATAAAAGCATACTTATTAAAAAGGCATATTATTAAACAACACTTCACAATTCTCTATATATTGTAGGTATATAAAATATTATTGAACTTGTTTTGTGATTGAATGAGAGTATTTGAAAATATCACATCCTTTCTTTTTGTATAATTTTATTCATTAGTTATTTATATATACCAAACCTGACATAAACTCTATATACTATTAGTTTATTCAAGGAAATTTAAAGTCAAAAGAAGCACTACCCCCTTGTGGCTAGGTATTTCAATTACAAATCTTTCACCTCATCATGAGAAGTAGGTAGCCACTAAAGAGATTTTGGCCAATATGTGCTTCACAGATCACTTTGAAAACCAATATTCAATTGTCCAGTTGAAGACTGAAAAAGAAATCCAGATGTCAAATTTCATTTTGACTAAATCTAAGATATGCACATAGAGATATGCAAGATACATAGATCAAGAGGGGGAGGGAGGGAAGGGAGTGGACCAAAGCTCTTTTATGGATTCCAGGAAGCTCCTAACAATGACTTTTCAAAAGCATTAAGAGAAATTTGAGGAAAAGAAAAATCAAAAAAGGGAAACTGGCAAAGCAGAAAGAGGACCCCCCCACACACACACAAGATAGATAAGATCGGAGCCCATTTCAGGTGAGGGTAGAGGCTATGGGCCTTGGTGAACAGCTCAGGCAAAGTCCTAATCTTAAAGTAGTTTTAGAATCCACTGGCTCTTTGCCAGTAGACATCATTATTACTTGAAAACAGGACAAGAGCACAAGCTAGATGCCTCTCTTTAAATGTAGTAAAATCTCCAGAGATTGAAACTGCGCTAGAGAGTGAATATGATCTGAAGCCCAGGATTCTTTCAGGACTCAAAGAATACAGGTCTGACACTCTAAACTGCATGCCCGTATCCTACCAAAATGCCCAAGTTGAAATTCTGTCCCACAGCAAGCTGATAGTTTTTAGAGGTAGCAATGTAGAATATACCTAGATCCCATAAGAGTGGACCCATGGCTAAAAGGATTAGTGCCCTTGATAGCAGGAACCTAGAGAATCAGTTCACTCTCTACCATGTGAAGATATAGCAGGAAGCTGTCAGTCTGCAACATGAACAAGGCCTGCAACAGAGCCCAATCATACTGGCCCTGAGTTCAGACTTCCAGCCTCCAGAACACTAAGAAATAACATATAATATGGTCAGCCTTATACAGCAGTGGGTTCCACATCTGTGGCTTCAACTGACTGCAGATTGGAAAACATTTTCTAAAAATGTATTTACATTGAATGTGTAAAAACTTTTGTCTCTATTCCCTAAATAATATACTATTAATAATTATTTGCATAACATTTACTGTATTATGTATTATCAGTAATCTAAAGATGATTTAAATTACACAGGATGATATAAATTATATGCAAATGTACTATTTTATGTGAGATGTAAGCATCTGCAACTTTGGAGGAATCTGGAACCAACCCCTCTTGGATCTCAAAGGGCATCATTATTATGACACCCTGAACTAAGACAGGGCATCAAGTGCAGTCCCAGTCCCACCTACCCAGGGATGGCACTGCCCATAGTGGGCTGGGCCCTTGTACATCAATCAGCAATTAAGGGAATGCAGGCCACTCTGATGGAAAAAGTTTCTCAACTGAGGTTTCTTTTTCCCAGGTGACTATTTTGTGCCAAGTTGACAAAAACTAACCAGCACACTGTTCAAGCATCGAATCTATTAACTATACAGCCAAATTTAAGTAAGCATGGGAGCTGTCTTTACAGAAACCGCATGCATTTTAACTTCATAGTACACAAAGTTGACAGAAGCCTGGTTTCCCAGAAGCAGAACTTAAAAGTGGGGGCCATGCATGAGTGATTTGTTAAAGAAATCATCATCGGAAACAATGGTAAGAAAGTGGAGTGGAATGGGGGGGTAGGAAAGCGAAAGAAAGCAATAAGGGCAGAACTATAGCACGGTGTACATGAGAACTACAGAACTACAGCATGGTGTACATGAGAACTACAGAACTACAGCACGGTGTACATGAGAACTACAGAACTACAGCATGGTGTACATAAGAACTACAGAACTACAGCACACTGTACATGAGAACTACAGAACTACAGCACAGTGTACATGAGAACTACAGAACTACAGCACGGTGTACATGAGAACTACAGAACTACAGCACAGTGTACATGAGAACTACAGAACTACAGCACGGTGTACATGAGAACTACAGAACTACAGCACACTGTACATGAGAACTACAGATCTAGCACAGTGTACATGAGAACTATAGAACTATAACACAGTGTACATGAGAATTTCTGGTTATATTAGAATTTTCTACCTAAAACTGATGGTGGGCTGAACACAAACGTTTGTTTTTTCTTCCTCTTTAACCCTCCTCTAAATGAACAGCAACAACATCAACAAAACACAACCAATAAATACATGGTAGAAACCCAGGAGGATGAGGAGACACAGAAAGATGGGAGAAGAAGACAGGAGACTAGACAGTAGGAGGGACGACTGCGTTCATGATGACCCATGATTTCTTTCTCTCTCTCACACAAACACATAAATTATAAAAGCTCAAAAGTTCTATTAAACAAATGTCTTCAGACACCAGATAGCAAAGGCTAAGGTCCTTGGCAGAAGGAAACTGAGTATCAGGCACTAGCTTTTTCCTTGAGGGCATTTTCTAATTCCTGGCAAAGGAAAATCAAGCCTAAGAAGACAGCAAGCTGATTGAAAAGGGTGGAAGAGACATGTGGTACCAATGTTGTCCCAAAAGCTGAGCCAACAGTGGCTGCAAAGAATGAAATGTATTTTAATGGAAGAATTATTATAAGAAATAAAGAGGGGTATTACAGAATAAAAATCCAGAGTAAATTATGACAAAGCTAAATTACTGCATTCCATTGACATGGCTTCACAATACATAAAGCAAATGCTGACAACCTAAAAAATGAACTGGCTGAACAAATTCACTATCTTAGCTATATATTTTATGAATATTTGTCAACATCTCTTCTGAGTCTTTTTTTTTTTTTTGGTCTTTTTGAGGCAGGGGCTCCCTGTAGCCCCAAGCTATCCTGGAACTCACTCTGTAGACCAGGCTGGCCTTGAACTCACAAAGATCCACCTGCCTCTGCCTCCCGAGTACTAGGATTAAAGGTGTGTGCCACCATGCCTGGCCTTAGCTATATATTTTATTAATATTTGTCAGCATCTCTTCTGAGTCTTAATTGTCAATCTGACATAGCCTACAGTTATCTGAGATGAGAAGCCTCAGTGGAGGGATTTCCTACCTCGAGTTGGCCTGAGTGCCACACCATTGCCTGGACAGGTGGTCCTAGGCTATAAGAGGAAGCTAGCTAGGCATGAGCCTGTGGGCAGGCTAGCAAGTGAGCCAGGGAGCAGTGTTCCCTGATGGTTTCTGTTTGCTTACCTGCCCTGACTTTCCTCAATGGCGTGACCTGGAAATGTAAGCCAAATAATCCTTTCCTTTCCTAAATTGCTTTTGGTCTAAATGTTTTGTCAGCAACAGATAGGAAATGGATTGTAACTAATAAGCCCATAGACACCAGTAGGCATACAGAATCTGCTTAAACAAGCTACTGTTTGTAATTGACATATAAACATTATTCCCAACGACCACATAGTTTCTTGATTGTTGCTTTCTTTCCCTTTAGGTGATTTGATGGTGTTGCTCCAGTGCAATTTTTCATTCTGTCCTTTATACACCATCTTCATTCCTCTCTATATATCTATACAGAATGCTTTTCCCTTCTGTGCACTTTTTAAGGATTTCTCCTCATCACTTGTTTAAAAAACTTAAATATAGCATGCTTTGGTGTAGTTATTCTCATGGTTCTTGTACCAAAGACTCTCTGGGCTTCATTAAACAGCAGATTTGTAATTCTCATCACACTTAGATCTTATGCATTTCAGTATTTCTTGAAATAATTTCTCTCTCCTCTATCTTTCCTTCTCCTGTGAATTTATACATATATATATATATATATATATATATATATATATATTTCAAATGTTTCTTTTTTCTTTGTTTTTTTTACCATCTTTCTTTGGGGGGACAGTATTTATTACTAACTTTTAAAGTTCACTGAAGTTTCTTCAATAGTATCTAATTTATGATTAATATAATCCAATGTATTTTTTATTTCGGGTATTTATTTTTTATCCTTAAATTTTTGCTTGGGTAGATTCCATCACCCTAGCCATTTCTGGATCAGTTTGATGACTGACTTCCCCCTCTCATTGTGATAAAAACCTACCATAACCTTCTGTTTGTGAGCCTACTGCTAGGATTGAATCTGAAATGTCCCACCACAGGCTCAAAGTTTGGACCTGGGATGGTGGAGTTATTTGGAGAGGCTGTAGACTCCAGAAGGTGGGGACTGGCTGGCAAATACTGGTCATTTGGGACAGCTTTGAAGGATGTAGTTGCTTTCTGCTTCCTGTCCTCCATGTAAATAGTCAGTACCTCACATGCCCTCCACATGGACAGAACCTCTCCACCCTGCCTTCCCTGCCAGGATGGAGCTGAACTTCTGACTGGTAGAGCCAAAAGAATCTTTCTTCCCTTAAGTTGTGGCTGTCAGAAATGTTACTAACAGCAACATGAAAGTCACTAATACATCTGGGAATTTTTTTCATCTGAGTCCAGACACTTTACTTTGTTGGATGAGGATACTTTTGTATTTCTGTAAACATTCTTTAATTTTTCTCCTGGAACAGGGTAAGTTACTTGGATGTTAACTGTTTGAGGATTTACTTTTAAGCTTTGTTACAACATATCATGCTACTGTTTTGTCTAGGGTTATTTTTTCCCAGCATGGAAGCAGAATTCTTCTGACTCCCCTCTTTTCAAATAATTTTGAACATTTCCAGTCATCTAGAGGAACAGACACGCATTCTGGAGCAGTGAGCTTCGTGGATCTTTCCTCTACAGTGATCCCATCTGGGTAACTTCTGCACACAAGTTGACCAATATTTAACTGAAAGCTAAAAAGAGTCGATCAGCATTTGTTCAGGGGTCCTGTTCTGTCCAGCATCCTCAGTTCAGTTGTTCTCCCCCAACTCAAGGAAACTATTGATTTCTGCCTGGATTTCTCCTTCTGTGCTTCAGTCTGAAGATTTTCTCCAGACCCTGTGTGACTCAGTTGCAGTTTCCCCCTCAACTACTTGCTGTTTCTCACGAGTGACTCTTCCTAACAGTCAGATGCATTCTGAGAAACGTTGCCACATATGCTTTGACTAGTTTTCTAGCTGTTTATTTGGAAGGCTGAATCTAAAGGTCTGTAAGGTCTGTGATGGTCAGAGGGAGCCTTTCACCACAGCATTTTGGGCTGAAAGCTAGAGAGACACATTCCAGTTTGTTTCTTGCAGCATGGGCTGTGTGGGAGCTCAGTGCATACAGAGAAGTGACTGGCTGGGACTTTTGGGTCAAGTTTTCTAGGTCTAATAAGTTACAACATTTCTTTTAGACAGGGTCTTACTATGTTGCTCTGGCTGGCCTGGTATTTTCTGTGTAGACAAGGCTGACCTCAAACTCAAAGAATCCAACTGCCTCTGCCTCTGCCTCCTGAATGCTGGGATTAAAGGCATGCTCCGCCACACCTCCTAAAATTCTTTGTTTTTATTTCTACAGTCTTATTCTCACACACCAGCACATTTACCTGCAGCAGTTTCTGAGGCCTAATTGAAACCTATCAGTTGTATCTGTCTTCTTAAATATTCAAGACTATTCCACAACTCACTCTATCCCATTCCTCCAGGGTTTCACTGACATTTTATCCATTAGCATTCTCTCTCTCTCTCTCTCTCTCTCTCTCTCTCTCTCTCTCTCTCTCTCTCTCTCTCTTGTCCTAGCTGTTTAAAATAGCTTCGCTGCTGTTTAAATTTGAATATGGTCACTCTACCATAGATCACAGAACACTCTATATGTGGAATGCTGGTAAAGTCTCAACACTATGTATGTAAGTTTATTTTCACTTGAGAAAACAGTTTCTAAACAAAGCAATATAATGATTATTTAAAGTTTTCCAGGAATTCATTTTGTTATTTGTTGTCCATATGACTCAAAATTAAGTATAAATTGTGTTTATGCACATTTGAATTATTATACATGCATTTGAAGTATTAAGTCCTATTTGTTTAATATTTGAAAAACTGCAGTTAGAATTATATAAATGACTTACATCCACATTATCGAATCCTAAGAAGAAATTCCACTTGCAGAGCTGGCTCTGAGTGCATGTTGTTTTTGCTCATGCCACATGATGGCACCACTTCAACTAATAATGACAAACAGGCTTCCACAAGAATTGGGCTTAAATTGTCCATCCTTTGAATGCCAGTAGGTCTTCAGAATTGAAACTGCAGCATAAATTGTGATCACTCAGTTTATAGACCTGAACAACTCCATAACTCACTTTGAACTATTGAATAACTTATTCAAACTATCTCAACTCTTGAGAATCTATAAGATCCTCTATTTGAGGACTAGAAGCTCTTTTTTTCTAAAAGCTTTGGCTATCAGTTTTTGGTGCTGTCCCCAGTACAAAGGAAAGGAGGTGAAAATTACAGTGCTGTGTTCATACAGATGTAAATGCCAAGTCAGTCAAGGGCACTTACAGGAAGCTAGTCCAAATGCTGGGAAATAAAAGCATGCCCCCAAACAATAATCACAGATCAGAATATTAGAACAGAGTATAGAAGATGGAGGTATTGGTACTTGACTCATGATGTAAGATGACAGGGGAATATCAGTGAACACAATATAATCAATGCAAAAAGGTTTTATTCCATGTGTCACCTGTCAGCCCTTGCTTATTAAAGTCTCAAGGACTTCCTGCCATGGCCCCAGCTTTTATGTTGGCCCTTCCTCTCTCTAAAGAATGAAAGCATTTTTTTTATCGATGCTTTATGTATTTCATATATCATTTTCCAATTCAGTTCAGGCATATATCCCCTTCCCTTCCCCCCAGGGTCATTCCTATGCCAAGAGCCATGCTCTGTGATTATTTTTTGGTAGCATTTCTTGTAATAGCCTTGTGAGGTAAATATAATCATTCTTATTTTCTAGACAAAACAGGAGACACTAAGGGCCATTCATCTAGCAAGAAATAGAACAAGAGTTTATTTGTGCCCCAGTGCTCAAGCATTATCCTTCACCCCAGGATGCCTCCACACTCCCCCTCTACGCTCCCCTGAACCAGTATGCCTCCACCTTCTTTAGTGCTCATTTCCCTGTCTGTATCAAAGTGCAACCCTCAGTCAGTCATAGCTGAAACTGTTCTGTTAACCATTTTGTTAGAAATACTGCATTATATTCCTTGACTGTCCACAAATACTTGAAAATAATGATTGAAGGGGCTCACTTCTCTTCAATGACCCATTAGCTAATCAGTGTGACTGTCCCTTTCAAAATTCCAAGAGTTTTCTTGTAATGAATATTTCAGAAGAAGGTGCAGATAAATGTTGTGAGGAACAGATTTAAAACTTCCTGACCATCTTAGGACTGAAAACCAGCAAGTGAAGTAATTTGTTCATTCATTTGTGTTAGATGCTGAATTAAATGGGAGAGATTTAGAGTCGTTTGAAATAGGAAATACTACTGAGACCAGAGAACCAACTGACCTGAACTATAGCCTCTGACCTCCCTACAGGCCCGCTGACCACTCTCTTCTTAATTTTTATTTTATTTTTTTATTTTATTTGTGTGTGAGTGTTTTGCCTTTATGTATATGGTGGAGGCCAGAAGAGCCCTCATGTTGAATCCTCTGGAAATGGAGTTGGGGACAGTTGTGAGCTACCATGTGGGTGCTGGAAACTGAAACTAGTGCTCTTAACTGCCAAGCCATTGACCGTCATCTGCCTGAACATAGCGAATGGCAGAGAACTCTGCAGCCCAATAATCTGAGCAAATATGACTGCTCCTTATATCTCAAAAAGGGTGAGGTAGATGGAGGATTTCCTATCAGTTCAGAATTGGTTGAGACGTGGGTTGGAACATTTCCCTAGGGGAAGAGATGCCAAGAGAATGCTTGATGAGTCAGAAGATACAGGAAAACAATGTAATGGAGAAACCATAGGGTTTATAAGGGAATATTTAAATTTATATTTTAGTGAGATTTACTGGTTCAACTTTTTGAAATGAAATATAAGTGTGCCTTAAACAAAGCTCTAATTTGAATAAGGACAGTCAAATCATGACAGCTACAAATAAAAAAAATCTTGTAAATCTATATAGATATAAATTCTGCTGCATATTAACATTTTTTTCTTTATACTTTGTGTATAAAGAAGCTACGAAACTAATTTGAATCCATCTAAGTGTCTGGGGGAAAACAATAAAAGAAAACATCAGTCTCGGTGCTGTTGTAAAAGATTTTCTTCTCTGACAGGTCAAATAATCACTTCCACAAGAGGGAGCCAGTTGATATCTTATCCTCAAAATTAACTTGAAATAGAGTTGCTACATACTGCATTTATGTAGTTAAGAGAAATATTCAATGTACACATAATTACTTAGGAAGATAAACTTCTCCCTCCAATGGAATATTTCAGATTACTAAAAGGTAATCTCAAGTTGATAAAAAAATTTGAAATTTCAAAATACTATTTTTATTTAAAAAATAAGTGTGGGATTAGGGAGATGGTTCAGTGATTAAGAGCACTGACTGCTCTTGCAGAGGAGCCAAATTCAGTTCCCAGCACCCACAGGGTAGCTAAGAATCATTTGTGCCTCCAGTTCCAGGGAGTCCGAAGCCCTCTTCAGCCCTCTGTGGACATTACATGACATGAGTAGGCAAAACAGTCATATGCATAAAATGAAAATAAACTTAAAAACAAGTGTTAAGCTGAGCATAATGCCATACACCTGAGATCCCAGCACTTGGGAGGCTAAGGCAAGCTTATAAATTTGAAGCTAGTTTGGACTACGTAGTGATTTCAATTCAGCTGTTCTCCACTGTGAGACTCTGTCATATAAAAGAAAAAAGGATGAATCACTGGTGAAGATTTCCTCCCACTCTGTGGGTTTTCTTTTCACTTCCTTGATTTTTTTTTTTCTGTACAGAAGCTTTTGAGTTTGATGAGGTCCCATTTGTCAACTCTGTTGACCTTATTTCCTGTGCAGTTGCTGTCTGATTTGGAAAGTCTTTTCCTACACCTATGTCTTGTAGGTTGTTACCAACTTTTTCTTCTATCACTTTCAGGGTTTCAGGATTTACGTTGAGATCTTTGATCTACTTGCAGTTGATTTTTGTACAGGGTGAGAGGTAGGGGTTTAATTTTGTTCTTCTACAAATGGTGATCCAGTTTTGCCAGCACCATTTGCTGAAGATGCTATCTTTCCTCCATTGAATTGTTTTTACTCCCTTTGTCAAATCTGAGGTGGCTGAAATTGTATGAACTCAAGTTTGGATCTTCAATTTTGTTCCATTGGTCAATGGGTCTGTTTTTGTGCCAGTACCAGGCTGGTAGGGCAATCCCCCCCCCCTTGTATTGCATTTTTCACTCAGGGTTTCTTTAGCTATTTGGGTCTTTTGTTTTTCCATGTGAATTTAAGGATTTTTTTTTCCAGGTCTGTGAAGAGCTCATGGAGATTTTGATTGGGATTGCATTGATTGATTTGACAGAGCATTAACATCAAGAATATATAGACTACTCAAAAAACAAAGAAGAAAACAAATGTCCTACTCAAAAGATGGAGTAAAGAGCTGAACAGAGACTTCACCAGGGAGGAAGGAAAGATGGCTGAGAAACATCTTAAAAGGTGTTCAACATCATTAATTGCGGCATCCACGTCCGCGTTTGCCACACCAACTCCAGTGTCGCTTGTGTAAAGTAATATGAGAAACCATATTCATAAACAGGTGGGGGAATAATGTCCCAAGGGGCTGGACACCCTGGAGGTCCCTGGCAGAATACCCGGCTAAGATCACCCTGAGATTGAGATGCTTTCCTAGGATGTTACGTTTTTCTGGTGTTGGACTTAGCATAACACTGAGCACATAAAGATCTTTTCTTAAAGCCAGCTTATAGATACAAAATAAACCTTTTGAATGTGTCAAGAACTGGCAATTAAAATGCCTCTCTTTGGCACAGGGCTTTTTCCTGGCAGCAAAAATTTTCTGCAGATCCAAAGTAAAAAACAGACCTTTCTCCTTAACAAACAATGTAATGTAGGCTGTTAGTGTATATGGCAAGGTTAAAACTTGCTTCAGATCAAAAAAAAAAAAACAAAAAAAAAAACAAAATAATTGCATGACAATAATGTCCTTAAAGAAAACAGATTCCAGTGGTAAAAATGTATGATGAAAAGACATCTCTTCCTTAAGGTTAAAACAAAAATTCCCCTTAAACCAAAAAATAAAAGAATTCCTTTTTCCTCTGGTCCCAGACAAAGAGGTAGATAAGACATTCCTCTTGTTAAAGCCTGGATTCTAACACTCCCCAGTAAAGCAAGCCAGAGACTAAGTCTCCTTACACCAGCCACTTATCTGACAAAAAACAAAGCTGTTAGCTGGAGCAAACAGTGGGACAGCTCTTGGTTCTCAGTAAAAAATTTAAACCTTAGATTAGCAGTCAGAGTTAGAAAACTAATAGCTAACTTAGGATACTATAGAATAAGGTTTTTACTTCAATAAAAACTTAAAAAAACTATTAACTTTAGGATGTATTTACTCTAGCCTCAAAATGGAGACATAAGACCAATATCTGCTGTTAAAAAACTTGGTAGTTACTACTCTGGTGAGCTATGACTTTTCAATTATGACTTGTCTTCTTAGATGTTATTTCTCAGTAAAGGTGTGCTTAAGATTTCTACATTTTACTTCAAAGAAAGTTTATTCCTAACCAAATTTGTGATTTTTAGTTTCCTGCTCTGAGTGCTCTGAGCTTTTAGTTAGTGTAAATCTTGACTTTTTACCTAACCTATGTAATTGTGAAGCTTTCCAAAAATCCTTTGTTCTGCCCTCTCCAAGATCACTATATAATCACTGCCCCTGTTCAATAAAGTTGCTGTAGATCTGGAAAACTTCCCTTAGTTCTTCATTTCTACACGCCGTCAAGCTTCCCTGTGTTTCCTGCAAAGGGACTCCCAGAAACCCGCGACCCCCCGAGGAGAGCTAGCGGTAGCAGGCAGCTGGGAACGGTCGGCAACAATTAATAATAAGGAAAGGCAAATTAAAACCACTTTCAGATATCATCTCACTCCCGTACGACTGGCTAAGATCAAGAACACAAAAAACACCAAATGCTGGAGAGGTTATGGGGAAAGGGAACACTCCTCCATTGCTGGTGGGAATGTAAACTTGTACAACCATTATGGAAAGCAGTGTGGGAACCCTTAAAACTCAAAATGAGCTAACCTGACCCAGCCATACCATTCTAGGTAATACCCACAAGACTCATCCTAACCGCAAAAGATACATGCAACAATGTTTATGCAGCTCTCTTTTTTTTTTTTTTTTTTTTTTTGGTCTTTTCGAGACAGGGTCTCCCTGTAGCCCCAGCTGTCCTGGAACTCACATTGTAGACCAGGCTGGCCTTGAACTCACAAAGATCCGCCTGCCTCTGCCTCCCAAGTGCTAGGATTAAAGGCGTGCGCCACCACGCCCGGCTATTGCAGCTCTCTTAACAATAGCAAAGAGCTGGAACCAACCCACATGCCCCTCAACGGATGAGTCTCTTAACAATAGCAAAGAGCTGGAACCAACCCACATGCCCCTCAACGGATGAGTGGATAACAAAAATGTGGTACATCTATACAATGGAGTACTACTCAGCAGTAAAGAAAGATGACATCATGAACTTTGCAGGTAAATGGATGGAACTCAAAGCCATTATGCTAAGTGAAGTACCAGAAAAACAAGCAGTGAATGGTCTCCCTCATTTGTGGATGCTAACACCAAATCCCCAGAACAATGTTATTGTTATATTTCTGTTTATCTGAAAGCAACTATGTTGTTATAATGTAAATCTCTCAACGGGCTCTAGAATCAATCCACCACTTACTTTCAGACTCTGTAATTGCTGTATATGAGTGGAAAGTATGTATGCATATTCTAGAGTAATATAAAATTAAAGGAGGAAAATGTGAATTCCTAAACATAAAAAAAAAAGACTGACAGAAAGATGCAGGATAGATTATGGCAGAGTGCATGATCTGGAGTGGGGTGGGGGAAGAGAAAGAGGAATATGTCTAAACTGAACTGAGAAATGATGTCTGAAATACACAAAACACCAATAAAAGGATTATAAAAAGGAAAAAGGAAATATAACACATAAATTTTAGATAGATGAATTAATGTCATTACCAATATTCTTATAATTTGCTCAAACACAAACTTTCTGCAAGTAATGTATTGATTTAAACAGCAAGACAAAAGTACATTGATTAGCTCTTTTTGTGAAAAGTATGTGTTGAGGGGTTATTAAATACACAGAGGCCCAAATTTGGCAGAGCCTCCAAAGTGTCTTGTTTTCCTCTCCAAAATTATAAATGTCTGCCTACTTAGTCCTAACCTGAATATCCTAGTGACACACATAAAAGATAAAGACATCTATTCATGTATAAATATACATATATACTCATATCTACATATGCAAACGTACACTCGTCATTATTCAGACTAATTCATACAGCTAGGACTTCTCTAGCTTCTGTTTTCCACATTGTCTTCCACTTGCTATATACAAAGAATAACAAAAGAAACAGCAAGGAAACCAGCTTATTGCTTAGGATAATACTGTCGCTGGGCATGGTGGCGCACGCCTTTAATCCTAGCACTCCAGAGGCAGAGGCAGGTGGATCTCTGTGAGTTCAAGGCCTGCCTGGTCTACATAGTGAGATCTAGGCCAGCTGGGACTAAAGGGAGACCCTGTCTCAAAAAGACAAAAAAAAAAAATAATGCCATCAAATTGACCCCTTCTGGAATAAGTGGAAGAGCACCCTTCAAACTTTAGGATTTTTCTCATGGTATTTCTAAGCACAAAGGTGGATGTACCTAGTAATAAAATAGTATTTATTTTTTAATAATATTAAAATATTTTGAGTCTTTGAGACTTTTATACAATGTGTCTTGATCATACTCAGACCTCCTCCCTGTCTCTACCCCCACCTTACTAACCCTCCCCTGACTTCATGTTCTTTATTATTTTTTAAGGCCTATTGGCTTAATTCATGTTCCCAAATGCTCTTGGGCATGACTCCACGCCCTGGAACCTGGTTAACCTACTGCATATCACACTCTTAAACAGAATTGATCTCCTTCTACCAGCAGCTGTCAGTTGCCAATAGTTCTCAGCTATGTTCTGGGCTTCTTACCCACCTCCCAGCTCCTCCGAGGCGGGGGGATTTGTCTGGCTTAAGCTTGCATAGGTCTCTTGCATGCTGTTATAACTGCTGTGAGTTCACATGTACAACAGCTCTGCTATCTGGAAAACACTGTTTCATTGAAGTTGTCTACCACCTCTGGCCCTTAGAATCTTTCTACTCCCTCTTCTGTAATGATCCCTGATCATTGGAAGGAGAAGGTATGATATAGGTATCCCATTTAGGGATAGGCACCCCACAGTCTCTTATTCTCTGAATGTTGACCAATCCTGGGTCTCTGTGCTAATAGCCATCTACTGCAAGAAGTTTTTCTGGTGAGAGTTGGGAAATACATTAATCTATGGTTAGAACAATAAGTCATTAGGAGTATGTTTAATACTATGTTCATTTAGCAGAATAATAGTAGTGGGTTTTCTTCTACAGCCTATGACTTATCATTTTAATTCTTTGAGAATTTCGTACAATGTATTTTTATCATATTCAGCATCCCCCACCCTCCCAGATCCACCCCTCGTATCCAAACGACTTCATGTCCTCTCTTTCTAATAAGCCCATTGAGTCAAATTTGGTTTCCCAAATACTCTTGGAAGTGGGGTCATCCCCTGGATTATGGTTGACCTACCAGGAATCATACCCTTAAAGAAAACTGACTCTGCCTCTCCAGGCAGCTATTATTCATACTCACCCACCCCCCTTAATTCTGAGATTTTATGTGACTTGAGTTTGTACAGATCTTCTGCATGTGATCATAACCACTCTGAGTTCATATGTGAAAATGCCACGTTGTATCCAGAAAATGCTTGTTTCATTGTATTCATCTACCACTTCCAGCTCTTTCTTTCCACACACTCTTCTGCAACCATCCCCAAGACTTGGTGGGTAGAGATGATATATATATATATATATATATATATATATATTCCTCCCTTTTGGAATGGGAATGTGTATTCGGTTCCACTGTACATTGGGAGTATGTAATTTGCCTTTTGATTTTACAGGAGCTTACAGTTAAGAGATTGGCCTGAGTCTCAGAGGAGGCTTTGGACTGTGGACTTTTGAATGGCATTGAGACTGGTAAAGACTGTGGGGACTTTTAAGGTTGGACTAAATGCATTTTGCATTTTATATGGTCAGGAGCCTACGGGGGCCAGGGAGTGGAATGTGGTGGTTTGCATGAGTGTCCCCCATAGGCTGTAAGAATTCAGACATTTGTCTCCAGTTGGTGGCGCTGTTTTTGGAGGTCTTAGAAGGTGTGGTCATGCTGGGGGAAGTGTGTCACTGGGGGCAGGCTTAGTGAGTTTTAACAAGCCTCGTGGTCTCCAGTCTTTCTCTCTGTTTCCTGTGCTCTTCTCGAGATGTGACTAAATCTATCTCCCATTTACCCACTGGTGCAATAGTGGCATGGCCGCTATGGAAATAACCAAACACTTTCTGATTGAATTTAAAGGGCTCCCTTCATGAACTAGAGCCTTTATCTGGCACTGATATCAGGGCCAAAAGATCTGTGACTTGATAGGTGAAAAGCTACTAATATTATTCTGCTAAATGGACATAGTATTAAATCCACTCTTTACAGCTTATTGTTATGCATCCCTCAACCATCATCAGAGAAGTTTCTTGGCAATTAACATGGAGATCTACAACTGGTCACCAGGAAGAGAAAAATAGTATTTATTAAACATATAACTGTGCTAGATATTATGTAAGAATAACTGCGTCAGTCATTTTATTTTCTCTTCTTAACAACTTGAAGACTTGGGCATTATCAAAGCCACTTTCCTATGGGTGAGTAAACTGAATCTGTGAGAAAAGTACTTACTCAGGGTTCCTTGCTCTGAGTGAGCAAAGATTTTGATCCATGTCAGTATTATTATGAGGTCCTGCATATTTAATACCCACCTGCCCAGGAGAAGCTCCATGATATTGCCAAGTACACAACTTAGATTTGTATTATCTAATAGGCTATGTTTGGACATGGTTGGATCTGGAAATAGATGACCTTCTCTGACAAATGCCATAGGAGGTGAGAGAGGTGAAGGAAACTATTTTCAAATTCCAAATCACTCTCAGAGTGGCATCATCTATCCTTGAGCACTGTAATATGGTATATAGCCTAAGTCACATTCCAAGGCATTTATAAGAACAGTGGGCAAACCTGTCTGCGATGGAGGAGTTGTGGGGAGCCTTACCAGGACTTTGTTACTCTTCTATCCACCGTTTCTTTAGCCAGAGACAGAGTGGAGAAATGGCTCCAGGGATCAAGGAATCAGTTTAGCATGGACCAAATTTTCTTGCCTACACTTGTAATATAGGAGAGACAGTATTCTTCTTCACTGGCCTCTTTTGTGTCCAGTTCTCTGTCACTAATAATCGGAAGTCCCTTAGCTGATTCACTGAGCTCAAATAGAGCTGTATATCAGGATGCTAATCCACACTTTCTCACACTTGGTACTAAGGCTGAGAACAGAGCTCACACATATGTAATCATGAAGCCCCTGCAGTCAAAGGGAGTCAACAAGACTAAGCCTGGTTGTACAGCCCAGTAACCCTAGCTTCTCAGAAAGCTGAGGCAGGACGATCACAAGTTCAAGGTCTGTCTGGTGAGTGGAATCTGGAGTGAGTTTAGAATTAGCCTAGACAACTTCCAGAGATCCAGTTGCCAAATTAAAGGTACAAAGAAGGCTGAGGATATAGTGGAGCACTTACTTAGCATATGGAATGTACCGTATTCAATCTCTAGTACCACAAAAGAGGGAGTCAGGAGAAGAAAGATGAAGAGAGGGAGGGAGAGCAGGAGCAAGGGAAGGAGAAGACAGAGAACACGGTATAGTCTGCCCTACCAACACCTGTGGAAGGTGAGTGAATGAACTGCAGGACAAGTGGGTACTGCAGAAAGTAGCCAGCTATTAAGACTCTTGCTCTGCCCATGGTGGAGACAGCCACAATCAGAGGATTCCAGTAACAAGAAGTTGCAGGTACTGGGGTGGGAGGTGAAAGAGATGGAAGAGTTTAAGTGAGAGCTAGATCTCCTGGTCAGACAAACCAAGGAGGAGAAGGTCCTCCAGGGCCCACTGAGAGACTTGCACTTAGACCACACAAGAACGATCCCAAGGGAGGGAAGGGATTTTAAATAGAAATTGAGATTGATGCTTTAAAGTAAGTGTAATGAGTTTTAGTGGCTCAAACTGGCTGGCAATTTATGGGATCTATCCCAGACGGTATTAAGTGACAAGAAATGAAGCATGGATTAGGCATGGTTGAAGGCAGTGACTGGAAGAAATGAACCCTTTAAGGATTTATGCCACACTGACTTGAGAGTCTTCGTCAACACTAATGGGATACTGGAGAATGTCTCCTTCACCAGGCTGAAAATGGCCTGACGATCAATAGAATCTTGGGCATCAGGTCGAGAAGTGGCCATGGTGGGTTTGGCATCTGTACCTCCATCCACATCCATGCTCCCCATGTCTTTCTGGAAGTCCTGCTTCATAAAGTCTCAATAGAAGAGATTGACATTGGGGAAGCTGGACCATAGGGAGGTCACAGTATGTGCCTAATGGTTACTCAGGTGGCATTACAGTGGCATCTAGCAAAAGTCAATTCAGAGCCTCGTTTTGAGACATGAAAAATTGATCACTTTTTCCTGGATGAAATGTGTCCCTTGTTTTTCTATATATTAGAAGACCTTGTTATTTTTATTTTAAAGTGTAACCCTAAAAGATTAGTCTCATTTTCTTAATAATTCTTTAGGGTCATTGAACCTTGGAATAATTCTGGAAAGGATGATGTGATATGGACCACTGAGAATAGAAGCCATAGTTGTTTCACTCAAATATATAGAGTTCTTAGTATGTTGGGAAGTTGACAGAATGTGAAAGGCAGGGTGGGCTGTGGAGAACTGTAAAGTGCCTGTCAAAGGACGCAGCGGTGACTCCATTCCAGCTGACTGGTGCCACGTGAGCATCACACCTGTTCTAGCCAAGTCTTCCAGCTTTCAAGATAAATGTAAATTTCAGTTTTTTATATAAATCTCATTATTTTAAGCATTGGCAACTACTCAAATAATTTCAAACAATGTATGGGCCAAACAAAGCACATCTGTGAGCTGATATGGCTGGTGAGTTGCCAGCAATCTCTAGCATAGGTAATGGGAGAAAGTGGTCAGAACTGAAATATTGGATGAAGACTCCAGGATTGTCGATCATTATTGTTAAAATGAGCTCTGGACTAGGAACATTTCTCAGGCTGGAAATAAGAGCATTGTAGGAGGTCTGAGAACTTTAAGAAGCAAGTCAGATTCTACTAATGTTGAAGAATGAGGTACTGGTAACTCCTAGGATGATGTCACTCACCAAGGCATGTAAGCTATAGGAAGACTCATTTCAGGTACCACTGGGACAGGCAAGGAGAATGAGTGCCAGCTGAAGCATCAGCCTGCTTTGGTAGCACGTGACTGATATCCTGTAGTTGAGACCAAGGGGATGAAAGTTAAGAAAATACATCTGGGCACGAAACGGAATCTCTTAAACCTTCAAGTACCAGAGATAGACTGGAAGAGGAAAACATTATAAATACAAGTTTTCTGAAGCCCATGGAAATATCTTTTTAAGCCAAATGGCCAAGTATCTTCCTCTCCTTGGGTATCGGATTGGGTGGAGGTGGACAGGGAAGTGCTGGCCTACATACAGAAGTGAGATCAGAACAGGCGATGTGTGGTTCTGAGAAAACGCTACATGGAGAAGTTGGCCATGAGGTGAGAGTCATGTCTCAATATCTATCCCACACTGGGATAGATGCATACATTCCTAAGATAGGCATTCATCGAGTATGTACAGGGCTCCATGCCTCCCAGTTATCCTCCTTGTTTGACCTCTCCTGTTAGTTCTCAACACAAAAACTAAAGTGATCCTTTGGAAGCTTAAATCTCTCTCTCTTTCTCTCTCTCTCTCTCTCTCTCTCTCTCTCTCTCTCTCTCTCTCTTTCTCTCTGTATTTCTTTGGAAGTTTATATCAGTTATCTACTTTTGCATGACAAACCATTTTAAAATTAGGACTCTTAAAACAACAACCATTTATTTATTCTTTTCTTTTTTAGGCTGAAAGATGTCATGTTTTCCTTAAGGAATTGTTTGAAGGCTCCTCCTTGGCAAGCCCAAACAACCATCAGTCCTGCCCTTGTGCAGGGGTCTTCCCTTCCATGGTCACCAAATGAGGCCCAGTAAGCACCACGTCATGTCTTGATCCTCCTGTACTGGCCTCCATGATACAGCCTGGGTAGAACAACAATGGCAGTCTATACTCTGAAGAGGCTGAAACCCCAGTAGCTGCTCAGTCCACAAGCTGGATGTCTCAGCAGTTCCCATCTGGCACTGAAGATTTGGAGGATTCTTGGAGAGACATGAGTCTTCAGTCCATATTGGAGAAAGCTGAAATCTCTTAAATCTGATCACATCATATCTCTATTAAAACCTTGCAGGCTTCTCCTTTCATCGGGAATCAATTCCAGAGCCCTTTAAAGGTCAAGCATGGCTCCCAATCTGGCCTCAGCTTTCTTAGTTAATGTCATTTGCTCCAACCCTGAACACCTTGGCCGCCTGTTCCAGCCAGGCTTGCTGGCCTGAGCCATGAACATATTCAATGTGCTTTCTTCTGTTTCTTCTGCCTGAGCCGCTTTCCTCTCCAAAACCTCTCTACTGCATTTTCTCACTCACCTTAGGTCTTGCTCAGAGAATACTCTGTGGGCAGCCTTCCCTGACCACCCAGTGCCAATCAGCAGCCTGTCTCTAATTGTCCCATTTCCCATCACTATTCACTGTTCTCACTTATCACTACCTGGTCAAGACTTTCTTCATGTTTATCTATTAATATAAACATTTTTCTCTTACTAGTATGCCTACTCCATTAGGGCTTTATCCATTTATCTATCCATATATCCTAGAACAGTGCCTGGCACATAGTAGGTGCTTGATAAATATGTGTTGATTGAAGGAATAAATGAATGAGGACATTAAGGAAACTTAATAACATCTGAGAAAATTAACAATCAAAGACTAGGGAACTACTTAGACAATTTTGAAAGAGATTTAGAACTTTGGTCTATTTCCAACATCTAAAAACATAATTGCTGTTGTCTCTTCCTCCACTGTGATGAGTAATGTTAGTGACACAAAGTTGAAAGGATGGGTGGTTGCTTTCTGGAAAGAGGGAAGGCTGACTCCTTGAAACTGTTGAAAGATCAGAAAGGAGTAGATAGGATTCCAGGCTTGCATGAAAAAGTTGGCCAGAGAAAGACCCATATGTGGGTTTACAGCAGAGAGGACACTATGTCTACAAACTTGCTGAGACTATGCCAGAATCTGCAATCAGGACCTGTGACTTTTCTGGATTTCTTAACTTTTGAAAAAAGCCCATGATTTAGATATATTTCTTCAGAATGCTGGCTGTCATCGGGATCTAGTAGTGACAGCAGTCTTTAGAGATTCCTGGTGGGCTTGCTTAATTTGCTGATAATTCTTTTCTTCTGCAATACATATTTATAAAACATAATAGGAAGAGAGAAGAAATATTTGAAGTATTTTCTCCCAAAGCTAGTTTTCCTCTTTTTCACTTTACAGTAATAGATATGTCTGTTTGTACACATCTACAGTATATTTATACCTCTTCCTGGAGTTATTTATAATAGGCTACCCTTTCCTGCTAGAAGTGGGTGGAAGAAGCTAAGCATGGAATAAGTAATTTAATTCATTATATAATATTAGACATTTAACATCACATTAATCAAACAAACTCAACCAAGAGACAAATGTGTCTCCCATGTTGCCATAATAAATGTCTATATTTGTGACGGGCAAGACCTTATCATTTTTAAAACTTAAATTTATTTAATGTCCTGAATTTTTTTATTTATTTATTTTTTGTCTTTTCAAGACAGGATCTCCCTGTAGCCCCAGCTGTCCTGGAACACACTCTGTAGACCAGGCTGACCTTGAACTCACAAAGGTCTGCCTGCCTCTGCCTCCTGAGTGCTAGGATTAAAGTCGTGCGCCTCCATGCCCAGCTTAACATCCTGAATTTTAACTTTATTTAGTTTCAAAGATTTTTTTCAAGTGCCAGTGTAAAAAAAATCAGCTTTGTTTTTAGGATAATTTATTTTAATTCAAGTTTAATAAACTCAAGATGGGGAAATGACTCAAAACCAATGAAATGTGTTTTCCTAAGCAAGCATATTAGGTTATAATACAAAGAAAACAAGCGAATAAGACCACAAAGAATACAATTCTTAATTAGAATATTTTATGGGACTAGTTTTCCTTGTATAATATATAGAATTATGTGTCCAGTTCCCATTAAACATAACAAAAACAATGCACAAAAGCTCACCATGCACAACAGTCAAAACGTGACTTGAGACAAAAGCGCTATTTCACTCTTGGCTGTCGACCCCACCCTCATTTTGGCTGTCCCATACCTCAGTGGAACTCTTCATGACCTCTTTACAGTAACAGAGTATTCTGCTCTTGAACTGTGCCTGTAGAAACCCTTGGGGTTTTACCATGTCTTGATTCTGTTGCTTTTGATCTACTTTGTATTTTAGTCAGTTGTTATATATCTCCATTATTCATTCATTGACTCATTTAGGAAAAACAAATATTTAGATTCCTGATTTCAACCTTTCCTCCAAATTAAATGCTGATATATCAACTTTCATTCAAGGTTTCAAATCTATCAAAGGAGATTACACATGCATGTATGTAAATTATATCCCGATATTTATTATGATCTTTATTGCAAAAAGTCAAATTCATTAAGCTTGCAAAGAAGGAAGCTGTCACCTCTGGAAAGATCTGGAAATTGTTCAAGAAGGAGATGAGGTAAATACAAAACAGACATTGAAGACTCTAGAGCAAACTAAAGAAGGGGTGGTTGCTGGTGGGATGAAAGAGAGAATTCTGGGGGAAGAGGCAGCATGGGTTACATCACTAAGGGGACTAGGAAGAGTTCTAGAAATGCAAAACAGTGAAGATGCTGAAACACAGATTCAAGTTGACCAAAAAAGGCAGATGTATGTGAAATGACAGTTTCAAAACAGAATGTAGGTTTTGTATAATTCCAGGTGGAATTAATTAGGAGTAATATCATCTTTAATAAACAGAAAACCTGAATAAAGCACAAAAGCGTTTGTTGTTTTCTTAACAAGAACTCCAGGATTAGGCAATCTCAGAGTTGTGTCAGAACTCAGCACAGTTCTCATGGACTGAGATCCTTCAGCTTCTGCTCTGCTGTTTTTACAGATGATCTGCTCTGTTTGTCTCTTCACAATCATAAAATAGTGGCAGAAGTTGCAGGCATTGTTCCTGGAACATTTAAGACCCAAGGTGGGGAGAAAGAATAGCAATCACTACATATTTCTTAAAACAGAAAAGCAAAGGTTTCATTAGAGTCTTCCAGTAGTCTTGTATCACACTGTCGCCAAGTCAATGAACATTTGCAACTGAAGCAGGCAGAGAAAATGATGTTCACTTTCCAGCCTTTGAGGTGAGAATGTTAAAGGAGAAACTTGAGAATGACTGTTGCCTAACCGCCAACCTGCCCAAGTGGTGGAGATCAAGATGATCTTACTGGCAATAATTACTGCAGATTTTCAGAGGAGAAATGACCCAAAATAAGGCTTTAATAGGGTTGATCTCATGGTATTTTACGGAATGAATTTAGAGCTGAGAGCCTGGGGCCAGATGAAAAATTAAGAACAAATCATGTTCTAGACATATCACATTTGAGTTCGTTTTGGAAACGTATCAGCTGCCCAGTGGAGCTGCCCGCCTGAATCCAGCCTTACTTTCCAGTCCATACACTTCTGAGCAAATTGTCATTCTTGCTTTAAGCAGCTAAAATCTGAGATGGTTTGTTACTAGGGAAAGTTAGTGAATACAACTTCCTGACACAGCTCTCTGCTGTTACCTTGGTCCGCTAACATCTATCTTCGGCCCAGAAGGCAGGAGTAACTCCTCTGAAGACACCATGGCATGGCACTGCTGGTTCTCTCCACGCTGCAATGGCTCCCTTACAGCGGCCTCTAAGGTACAGCTCTCAGCCTTCAGGTTACTGCTGCTGCTGACCCTCCTGCCACTCAACCGTGTGTTTTCCATTCCAACCCCACCAGCCATCTGGACGTTTGTTTCTTTAACACATCAAGCCCCACTCCTGCTTCTGTTCCTTTGCCTCCACTCGTGAGCTTTGCCTGAAATTCACATTTTTTTCTCCCCAAATCTTTTGATCTTTCCTCAAAACTCACCTTCTCAACAAAGATTTTCTTTTATATAAAATAGCATGACTCCCATGTCCGATAGTCCCAGGCTCCTTTTTCTTGCTCTGTCATTTATTATTTCTTATGTACAATTAGCCCTAATTATTATATTTACCATTGTTGTATGTCTCTCAAATTAGTCAGGGTTCTTCTGAGAATCAAAACAAATAGCAACAAATTACATGAGGTGAGTTTGTGTGTTTATATGCATTAAGGAAAAAAAGTTACTTGTATTTATTTAGTTTTAGTCTTGGCTCACATGATTGTGGGGACTTCAGGGCATGGGGGTCATACTCTGCAGGACACACATGGAATCTACAGATGCAGGGAAGAGCTGATATTACTGCTCATGTCCAAAGGCAATCTGGAGAAGTCCTTGCAACTCAGGGACCTTAGTCTTTAGAACCTAACCCACCAGGAACTCATGTTGACGAGTCTGGCCTCGAACTTATAAAGATCTGCCTGCCTTTGCCTCATGAATGCTGGAATTAATGATATGTATCACTGCACCCAGCATGCCCTCAGTCTTTTCTCTTAAACTTTTAATTGATTGGATGGAGCCAGCCACAATATCATGAGTGATCTGCCTAACTGTAAATCTACTAAGTTAAATACTAATTCTATCTTTTTTTTGTTTTTGTTTTGTTTTGTTTTTGTCTTTTTGAGACAGGGTCTCCCCATAACCCCAGCTGGCCTGAAACTCACTCTGTAGACCAGGCCGGCCTTGAATCACAGGGATCCACCTGCCTCTGCCTCCCCAGTGCTGGGATTAAAGGCGTGTGCCACCATGCCTGGCAGTAATTCTATCTTCTAAAACAACAGGTTCATGGCAACACAGGTTAGCATTTGACTAATTACCCATACTCTAAGAGCTTCCCAACATAACCCTTAAAAATCATCATACTGATGTAGTCTGGACACTCATTTGATCAACTTGATTGAACAAACAACCTGTCACCCCCCACTGAATGGTGGGACTGTGGGGGTTTGGGCACAACAGTCTGTAGATTGGTTTTGCACGAAGGATGCTTATATTCATGGATTATCACTTATAGCTAAAAAATGAAAAAAAAAAACCTGAAAGATGCAGGACAGTTATGGCAGAATACATGATCTGGGATGGGGTGGGGGTGGGGGGGAAGGGAAAGGGAAATATGCCTGATCTGAATTGGAAAATGATGTACGAAATGCACAAACCATCAATAAAAATTAAATTAAAAAAAATAAAAAGAAATAAACTGTAAAAAAATCATCATACTATCTTTACTAAATGCAAGTTGTTGAAAGAAGAAAAAAAAATCTTTATTTTGTTCTGTAATATATGTTAAGTGCCTAGAACTATACCTCTGGTTGCCATGAATATTAAATGAATCAATGAATCAATGAATGAATAAGTCTTACAAAATACAAGGAAAACCCAAAAGGAATGTTTTGAGAGTGATTGGAGAATGGCGGGGTCAGACCAGACAGCTCCCTGAAGGACATGTGCTTTCCACATAGTTTTTCAAGGAGACTGGGATGAACTTTGGCAAAAGTAGGGTGAAGAAACTCCAGGAACTCAGAGTGTTGTGTATGTTGGCTCAAAGTGGGGTGAAAGCAAACAAAGTGTGCCCTCTAAGATAACCACATCTTGTGTAAATAAAAGGGATATTTTTCAATTATCCCTAAAAAACTAAACACTTCCTTATTATCTATTGAAGTTCCAAAGCATCATTTGTCTGTCTATAATAGTAAAAATGAACTGTGTTCTCTTGAACATTTGAACTTTTTCCAAGTGAAATAAAAGTGTTTATACAGAGCAGATGCATGCAACATAACCTTCAATCACAATTTTCCTGTACCTACAATAAGATCAGTACAGATAGAAGGAGTCATTCCTTAGATTAAACCAGCATTTAAAAGTCAAATACAATTTGATGGCTTCAAGTACCAACTAAACCTGGTCTGTTTTCTGCAGAGATGAGCAGCATCTCTGGGGCAGAGCTTTTGCCAAGTTCACTGAGCCATAAAATTCTTCCAAGCATCTGACCCTGATGAGGCCCTGGGAGAGTCCCAGATACCTATTCCTTTTATAGAGAAACAGATTAAGTGGGAAAGATATTTATAAAAGTAATTATTTCTTATTGTGGTTCAAATATTCAATACCACAAACATAGTTTCTGGAAAGCTCAACTCAGCTATATATCTCCACTCACCTGTCTAAGTCTACTCTGTTTTTTCAATCACATTGCAGTACTTTTCCCACTGTAACAATCCATCAGAATCCAGATTCTGGTATACATACATGCTGCCCTTCCACTCTTGGGGTCAAGGACAGGCTTCTTGCTGAGTTCAGAGGGCGGGGAGTGTGCGCACCAATAGCTCATCAGTTCTAACTGCCCTTCAGACCTCAGTGGTTGCAAATCTCTGTGATAGTAAGCTTTGCTTTGTTTGTCTTTGAGAGCCTGCAAAGGTCTTAAACTTCTCATGGGATAAACTGCCAGGATTGTGTGTGTGTGTGTGTGTGTGTGTGTGTATGACCTTTAAGAACAAAATTTTGCAAAATTTAGGCTTCTAGGACAGGAAATCATATCTCTAAATATGTTAGTCCTCTTTTTTTTAAATTTATTTTTATTGATGCTTTGTGTATTTCATACATCATTTTCCAATTCAGTTCAGGCTATGCACCTAAACAAAATATATCAATACAGGAGCTCTGACATCAACAATGGATTATTCTACCAAGGAGATCTTGGCCAGGGGATCCAAGCCCCCACAAATGGTAAAGGCTCCTTGCCTCCTAACTGGGATATCTGCAGGAAGAGAGGCGATAAGGCCCTGCTGTTGAAGACCTGATACAAACATGGCAAAGATGTATGGAGACCGCACTTGCAAGTATACAGATGGTCTCTGGGATGCCAGAGAGTGTTACCAAAGACCACTAAACCAATAAAGCAAATATAGGTCTCCTTGAGTCAAGCAAGACTCCTCCGTCAGCACCAGCTACACCTCATCTGCCTGGAAATACTGTGCAGCAGTGGCAGCCATATGTCTGTATATCCCAAATCTAATTGGCTATTGGCTATTGCTCTCCTTGGAGAAATAACCTTCACAGCTGATGCCAAAAGCTTAAGTCCTCTAAGGTTAGGAGAGATTTTATAAACCACACAAGACCTGCCATAATTGACAGAAGAAAGATGTAGATCATGAATTGACATATCCATCCAAACATCTGTGTCGTATACCAAAGTAATCCCACATAACAATAGTACGATTTTAAATACCTCATATCTAATTGCTTGTGCCTCATTAGTAGGATCAAAAGGCATATATTATAAAACTGGTTTAAATACCTAAATACTAATTGTCATGTTTTGCTTTTTAGTAGGATCGAAAGGTTAAGCCTGGGACAAGCTGCAGCCCATGAAAGAAAACAGCGCCAGAACTGACTAGAGACCAAGACATCAGCTCCAGAGAAGTAGTGTTGTTGCTTCTCAATCCAACCTGTGCCCCTTTTTCTAAGCCTAGGGAACAATCTGCGGAAGGGGGCGGCGTAGAAATGTAAGGGGCTTTTCGATTGGGGAAAATGTGAAACTACAACAATATAGACTGGGACACTCATTTGATCAACTGATGAACAGACAAGCCCCACCTCCTTTCAGGAGTGGTGGGATCCATGAGCCTGTGTTGGGTTTGGGCACAACTGCTGCAAATTGGTTTTACATGTCAGTCCTCTTTCTACAGCAGCAAACAATATTGGAGCAGATTACAAGAAAGATTATGGAACTATGTTTTATATGCTATAAACAGCTATGCATTAATTCACTCCATAGACATTTTTATTGAAACTCTCTCTAGACTTTTTTCTTTCAAATCTGAACATTATTACATAAACATATACTTAATCTTAATTCCAAATCTCACAGAATACTCACAGTTTGAATGGGTGAACAAACTCAGGATACACATTTTCAGTTTTGATTTCCAAAAGGATACAAACAGATTTAAAATATATTGTATAGAGTTGATTAGCATCATCAGTCAATGATCATCAAATATTTTACTACCAACAGAAAGGTAAAAACAAAAAAACATTCCAGTGCAATTGAATATCTGGGCAGCTACCTAGAAATTTATTTGTAACTCAGTGAAGATGTCAGCACATATGGTATATGAAAAGCGCTAGCTATTATCCAAAGGACAATTCTACTTTGTTTTAGAATCACTAGAACTCTAAAATATATTTTCTGATAATCTAGGCAGTTTAAGCTGTTAAGATAAATTCTTCTCTGGGTTTTGAAATTGATCTTCATTTCTGGAACAAATTGTTTCATTGATCACATATCAATAACACAACTGAAGACAGAAAGAAAAGAACAAAATAAATCATATTTAAACTGTTCCTTTGGAAGAGAAGGGGGAAGTGAAGAGTACTGCAGTGACACTGAGAGGTAAGTTTTCGCCGGGTGTGGTGCGCATGCCTTTAAATCCTAGCACCTTGGGAGGCAGAGGCAGGGGAATCTTGTGATTCAAGGCCAGCCTGGTCTACAAGAGTGAGTTCCAGGAAGCTGGGGCTACAGGGAGACCCTGTCTCGAAAAAGACCAAAAAAAAAAAAGGTAAGTTTCTCCCCCTCCCACACACACACTTGTTTAATGCTATATCAAGTCTAGTCATTGTCTTACAGGAAGTTTATTTCCCATAATGCCAGAATGCTACCAACAATTGCAGAGAAATGATTTACAGACCCATAAGTTTTTAGAGTAGAGTTGGCAGCCAGAAAGCACACCATTTTGAAAAATAGTGACTTTCCTAGAAGTTCACTGGGAAGGGAATTCAATAAAGATTCAAATTCTCCAAAGCTGGCTTCTCTGAGGATTCACATTTGCTTTCAGGTAAAGTTTGCTGGATGCTGAGTATTTCTTATCCTTGTTTGGCAGTTTTAAGAAACTTGAAAATAATTTAATATTGGATATGAGTAGTGTTTTTTCTGTAACTCTATCCCAGTATTAAAATAATGTACCAGAAAGAACACAATCTCCAAACCCATCTCAATCTACTCTAAGAAGTTGTATGCTGAAGAATATTTATAATGCATGCAACTTCTTAATATAATTTACCCTGAATTTAGCCTCTGGTTAAACAAAGCAGGAAAGGTAAAACTGTATTTCAAAACCATTTATCCCATACAAATAGAGATAACATGTCACTCCAACAGATAAGAGAAAGAATGGTTAATCCATATCATGCAGTTGATAAGAGGATGCTAAAATTTCAACCACCCAGTCTTTTTATTTTTCAGATGGTAAAATTGATATCTAGAAGGGTAACTTATCTGTCAATAAATGTAACTTTAATATTTTTTTGCTTTTTGAGACAGGGTCTGTCTGTAGCCCCAGCTGTCCTGGAACTCATTATGTAGATCAGGCTGGCCTCAATTTTACAAATATCCACCTGCCTCTGCCTCCTGAGTGTTGGGATTAAAGGTCTGCACTAACACACCTCAAGTTCAAACTTTTAACTATGTAAACCAAATATAAGGTATGATAAAAGATAACTATGATTCAAGCCACATCCTTGACTTAAAATCTTTTCTAGAGCCAAATAGGTTATAAATTACTTTTAATAACATTCCAGTGTGATCATATATAGCTTCACATTTTAATCATATGTTAATATAAAGTAAAATAAACTGATATCAAATTATTTGCAGAACTAACACTTCAAAAGATGGTTGTAAAGAAAATCTGTCATTCCACAATTTGTTATCTATGATCTAACTTGCCCTGTCTTAAATAACATAGCTTCATGACTATATTATGTAACATTGGATTTTACTTGTCATTTGTAATAATAGCACTTATACCATGTAAATAAAAATAAAATAGGATAAAACCTTTCTGTGACTTACTCTTAAGTTCTCAAAGAATTAACAAGAGTTACACATAAGGGGTAAAAATAATAAGACCAAAGGCAATGAGTAACACCCACAGGATTGCTGTGGTAAAAATACCCAGACATTTAAAACAGCCCCATGTGCCTGCTCTTGGTATACCATATCTTTTTTATAAAAATGCAAAAATAATATATATAATAGTCTGTATATAACATATATATGTATATATCTGTATATAACTATATATTATAGTCTATATAACAATACAACAATAACTGTTGTTGATCCAGGAAAATATTTTGAAAATGATAGATGTAAAATATAGAAATGTTTTCTATCTGGGGTGATTTATTAATATTAGAAGGTTCATATGGGATATTTTTTCACTCATGAACAGTATTCCATCTAATACTTAACTCTAAGACATTCTAATTCTTTTGTGAGATCATCTTTTCTGTAGAAACCTTTTGTATTTATATACTCTGTCAAGCCACCTCTACAGGAGTGAACTCAACAAGTCTGGGCTGCCTATCATATCAAGGACTGCTGGAGAATTATGGGGAACCATCTTTGATCCAAAGGATTAGACAATCTGGTTAGGAGAAATACAGGAATATAGAAAGAGATAGTTGGTTGTGGTGGTACACAGCTTTAATCCCAGCACTCTGGAGGCAGAGGCAGGTGGATCTCTGTTAGTTCAAGGCCCACCTGGTCTCCATGGTGAGTTCTAGGCTAGCTGGGGGCTACAGGGAAGCCCTGTCTCAAAAAAGACCAAAAAAAAAAAAAAAGAAGAAGAAATAGTAACTATTGTTCCAGTTACCTGACATCCTTTCTTGAACTGGATGGCTTATAACCTGTTTTTAACTCCATAAGGCAATATAAATTCATATTTTAATTATATATACTTAATAGAAGGGAAAATAAATTAAAAGTACAAATAAAATACCATGAAACTGTGCAAATGATGCCAAGTAAACATGATTGTGTTGGTTTCTGGACTCTATCTATTCTCTATATTGCTGGGTTGTTATTCCAAGTTCTCAAAAAGAATCTAGACACCACATTCTATAAGAAAGATGCAACTTGACCTTAAATCATATAAAAAAGGAGATGTCATTTGCACATAATTATATATCAGAACTTCTTTGATCAATGAAACACATGATGTACAAATGTTTGTTCTGTGATTGGAGGAGTTAATACAAGGGAAGGGGCATAATAAACTAGACTGACTCTGGAGTCAAACCCCAAATCAAGTGTGGGTCCTTTTATCTGTCAGATGAGCAAATTTGTTAAAATACTAACTTATTGGGTGTTTAGCTTTCTATCATCTATAAAATCCAGTTGCTAAGAATGCTTGTGTTGTAAGAACACGTACATCACAGGTATTTAATGTTGAAACCTATTCCACTTAATCTATTTTCTCCAAACTCTGAAGATAGCACCAAGTGAGAAAAAATATTCTTATATAGAAAAGGAAAATACCTTTCAAACATCTTTCCATTTTTGCATGTGCAACTCCAGTAAGTGACTAAATGACAGCAGTGCTTGGCCCCAGGACCGTGCCAAGTCCATAGTCCCTGTTCTTCCCATGCTTCTGAGCAATCTTTGGTCTCTCTATACCTTAAGCTTTATTGAATGCTTCTCTTCTCTCCTCTTTGATTCTTCTACCACCTGTATTTATCTTTTTCCTTGTTCCCACTTTCCCTTTTTCCAAAAGGCCTTTTGGTAGCCATAAGTGAGAACCATAAACATTTTTCCAATAGTCATTTGGGATTAAAACCTTTGCTGACCTTGGAAGGAATCTTTCTGAGTCCTCAATAATACCTGAAAATGTTAAGCTGGGTAATTACTGGAACAGGAGTGTCATTTGTCCTTATTTATTTCAGATTCTCTTTGGCCTTCAGTTATTCTTTCTGGATCTGCAAAGGCTGATACAGACACTGGCCACCCCTGAAGTTTTATCGAGTCTTACCTGGCCTTGGACACTGAGACACCATCTTTTACATTTCTCCAGGCATAGTCATACTCTTTTTAAAGAAAAAGGAAATAAATTAAAAATGAAATATGAAATGAAGCCCTGTTGAATTCAACTCCCCAGGCCCATGAGCTATTGGGTGCAGTGTTTTAATTCTCCATAGGAGCTGTGGAGAGATGATCTCAAACCCTGATCTCTCACCTGGCTTGTGTTGTCACACTTTGGCACAGAAAGGAAGATCTACTTCAGGCAGAAAGTAAGTTTTTAATTCTTCCCTAAGCTGGACATTTTAATCTCATCTTGGGTTTTTATATGTCCTTAATTTTACAAATGCAGAGTCTCATTATGAGGCCCTTTGTTTTCATATCAGTTGAAAGAATCTGAGTAATTTAGGAAGGAGAGGTTTGTTTAGCTGAAAAAGAAGAGAAATGGTCAAAGATGAAATTGTTTAATTCTTTCTCTCAGAGTAACTGCAGAATTACAGATGTCTCTTGAATGCAATAAATTAATTTCAGTCATGCCTGTTTATTTGTACACATGTTGCCAAAGTAAAGGCCTAATCCAAAGATTAATGACCTGGGAATCCACTGGGTATTCTTCTGGACCCCGTCCAATTCTTTTTCACACGAACACCCAGATGAGCTGTCCTACAGTACAATATACAGCCAGCAGAGTGAGTGGCCAGGCAGCCAGTGCATATCAAGGCACAGTTAAATTCAGTCTCAAGTGAAGGCAGAGTTCAGCTACTTACCTCCAGTCATCTTTAAATGTAATTAAGTCTACTGGGCTCCAGTTAGGTGGAGCCAGAAACTAGAAAAGTTGGGTTATTCAATGGAAATAACAACTGGTTATAATCCACAGACAAAAAATAATGAAAGTATTCAAAGGAAGAAACTTTTCATTAAAAAGAATCAGATGTTGTATTACTGGCTTTTAAAAAAAGTATAACAAACTGTTTCATAATTTGCCAAATAGCATCAATCTACGTAAAGTAATAAAAGCACCACTGATTAGTTTAGGAAGAATATGATTATTGGGGCAAGAGTTGAAAGCAATATGAACTTGGTTAATGGATAGATTTTCGCTTCATCACAGAGTCCCTAAACACTTCCTCATCGTTAGAGACTGACAAGGCTTTCACTGCTGTAGAAGTCCGGTGTGCCACTAGGCAGATGATCAGTCATGGCTGCAAAGGTTGTCCCTGTGATCTTTCTTTATTTGCTCTCTGCCAGATCTTCTGAAGATAACAGCTATAGCTGCTTTATGCAATACAGCTCTTTTGTCCCTATAACAGTGCTTTAAGATACCAGCCCTGGGCACCATCAATGCAGCCTTCAACTTATTCAGTATAGATAATAGTGAAAATGACTGGCCTGCAAATAATCCTCTTCATAATAGAAGTATATATGTAAGTGTAATTTTGTACCTATTGGTTTGACCACAGAAGTCCACTTACTACTGTTGGTTCTTCAACCAAGTCCCTATACTTGAAGAAAATTCCTATGTACAAAGAATAAATCTCCTATTTGTACTCTCAAATGTTTAAAGGAAATATTAACAATTTTGGATATCATTACCACCACGAAGATGTTTGAAAGTCAATAAAGTAAACCTTTACTAAGACCATGGCTTAGTTCTTTCTTGTGGACTGACCTGCTATAAGTGCTATCTCTTGATTTTCCTTCCACCCATATGAAGGTTTTTTACTTCATAGAAACAATGGTTAATTTGATTTGTTTCATGGATGACTTACTAGAGAAAACTTCAAGAAGAACCAAGTCTCACTCCAGAGTTAAAATAATGTAGGGGGCTAGAGAGATGGCCCAGTGGTTAAGAGCAACGACTGCTCTTGCAGAGGACCCAGGTTCAATTCCCGGCACCCACATGGCAGCTAAGAACCGTCTTTAACTCCAGTTCCAGGGGAATCTGACGCCCTCTTCTGACCTCCATGGCATTGCACGACACAGGTGCACAAACCTGCATGTAGACAGTACATTCATACACATAAAAAATAAAATAAAATAATAATAATGTAGGATACAATGATGGGTAAGAAATCTTAAGAGTTGGAGGAGACTAATAAAGTAAAAGCCACCTGGGGAATTAGTAGCCACTCTTGGGAAGGTTTTTGTTCCCCATAGATTATGGAATTTGGAAGAACGAAGCAGAGCGAGGCTCCTGCTGCTACGACCCATATTGATTAACATGACGTCAACATGTGTCTGTTACACTCTTTAGAGGACTTAAGGGGAAAAAATGAGAATTGTGTACTTTGACTAGGTAGAACATATCAGTATGTTTCTGGTGCTGGGGCCAGCAGTGTGCTGGAGGAATATGCAGGGGCTGCTCCTGGAGAAACTTCACCCCTTCCTTTGTGTCAGATGTACCATTATCCGCCAAATGCATTCCTCTCAGATGTCAGCACTCCTGAGGAAAGATTTCCTCACTATAGGGCTGAACAACCCCTTGGGTTTCCTAGTGTAACTTGGTGCCAGGGTGCTCAAGTACATCATCCCAAGCCTGGTAGGAATTTATGTTGGGAACATTCAACTTCTGTTAGTAGATATAGTAGTTTTCATATTTTCTGTACTTCAGCCACTAATGACCCAAGCTAATGATCCATAAATGGCTCTAACTGGTCTCCTAGTATTGTTTCAAGGTGGGCATTGTCATGAGCTGCAACAGAGTGACCTAGAAGACAAAACTCCTGTGTATCAGCATCTGAAACCATCATTTCCTCGTGGTTCCTTCTTGTCTTTCAACTATGATGAGTCACACAGCAATCTCACTTGCCAGCACCCTGAGTATTCTGGCCTTAATTTTTCCCCACTACACTTACTAGGAAAACCTTGGTTTTTATATCAGTTCTTAGGCTGGTCCAACTATGCACAATATCAAACTCCTGCCCCTGGAAGCCAACCTCCACCAGAGAAAAAACACATAAATCGCACTGTGGGTGCCAATGCAAATCTGTGGACTTCGGCCCTGAATTGGCTGTAGCAGTGTTTGATGAGCTGATCTTGTGTACACGGCGGCTGCCTTTCTCACTGGAACTGATTCCATAGCCGCTTTCCTCTTTACATATCACCTGTCTCATTCTCACATTGCATGATACTTCATACCTCAATTTATGTGTATCATATTCATCTGTAGTTCCAAGTCACGTTTCAACTCCCTTGTGCTTTATTAGCCTTTGAAACTGCTGAATATGAAGTTGTAATGCCTTTGTGTTAAATAAAAAGCACTGAGTATTTTCTAATTCCCAACTTACTACTTTTTCATAGCTCTTTGTTTTAGGAGGCTCTCCTTTGCTTCAGTTTATTTTTCTTCTGTCAGCTTCGTTTCCACAGCATCCATTCATTGACATTATTATTCTCTGGGTTTCGTTATCTATTCCTCCCTTGTTTGTAGGCTATAACCTCTGGTCTTAAAACTGGGCACCTGTCCAATTGCGTGATCATCTATCTTGATTTCTTTTCCCATCAGGAACGCTGTGTACTTTTAGCCCTATCTGCATGGTTGGTTAGTAGACTTCTATCCCTCTCATTGGCATTCATTGTGATAATCGTACTCACTTGGGACTGTGAATAAGCTGGTAGTGCTACCAGTAGTCTATTGTTCCCAGGTTCTGTCATCACCTTAGTTATTTTGAGCTAGTATTGTAATGGCATCTCTTTGGCTTACGGACGGCACCACTAACTGGATTTCTAAGATAACACTGGTTCATCTTCCCTAGCACAGGTCTAATTGCTTCAATTTTAAATGTGACCTCAGGACATTACAGTAAAATACAGTCCTGAGGGCTTGTACCTTTATAGCATAGCAATTCCAGCATGCCCCTGTGTAAAAGTAATGGTGATCTTGCATTGTTGAAATTAACCATTTGATTTTGGAATATATTATGAAATAAATTTTGTTATGATATGCATTATTTTAGTGTGCATTTCTTTCTTTATATTTATTTGCTAATGACTTACTACTGCCTGTTTACAAATTTGCTTTATTTCTACTGTCATTTCCATAATAGAAAATAAATATAAGATAAATAGGAAGTAGTAAGCCATTAGCAAATAAATATAAAGCAAGAAATGCACATTAAAATGATGTATAGCATAACAAAATTTATTTCATAATATATTCCAAAATGATGGTAGAAATAAAGCAAATTTGAACAATTTTCTTATTCAACTTCAAAATGCATCATTAAAGCAGTGGAGAAGACTTGCAACGTCGACGACGCATTTGGCCCAGGAGCTGCTAGTGGACACATGATGCAGTAGTGTTCGAACTTTTTGTAAAGGAAATGAGAGCCTTAAAGATGAATAGAGTGGCCAGCCATTGAAGGTTGACAGCGACCAATCAAGAGCAATCATCAAAGCTCGGTCTTATTACTACATAAGACGTTACCAAAGTCTCAGCATGGTCTGTCTATTTTTGAAGCAAATTGGAACAGTGAAAAAGTTCAGTACGTAGGTTCCTCATGAACTGACTGAATTTTTTAACTGTGAACTGATGGCCTTTCTTCTACACAGGTCATTTCTTGATCATTTCTTGTGACTTTTGAGACAAAGAGGGTTATATATGACAACCAGTGATGAGAAGCTCAGTGATTGGACCCAGCTGTCCAGGTCACTTCTCAAACCCAAACTTGTACCACAGAACAGTCGTGATCACTGTTTGGTGGTCTGCTACTGATATGACCCATTATATCCTGCCATTACATCCAAGAAGTGCACCATTCAATCAATGAGCTACACCAAAAACTGCAAAGCCATAGCCAGCATTGGTAGGCAGAAGAACCCAGTTCTTCTCCAGGTCAATACCTGACTGCATGTTATACAACCAGCACTTCAAAGATTGAACAAATTAAGCTACAAAGTTCTCCCTCATCCACCTTATGGACTTGACCTCTCATTAAACAATTGCTACTTCTTTAAATATCCTGAAGCCTTTTTGCAGAAGAAATACTTCCAAGGCCAGCAGGGTTCATAAAAGTGCATTCCAAGAGTTCACCAAATCCTGATGCATGGATTTTTGTGCTAAAGGAATAAACAAAATTATTTCTCAAAATTATTCTGGCAAAAATGTGTTGAGGGTTTCTAGTTTAAATACTAAAGATACATTTAAGCTTAATTATAATGTTTTAAACTTCACAGTCTGAAACTGCAACTTGATATTTAAGCCTCTTGACGACTTTTCTCATATCAAGCACGGCAGTTTCGACATCTCTGCCTCAGTGTGCACCATCATTTTTCCTATGTTCTTGGGGGTCACTCCAATAACTAATGTACCACAGCTAGAGTGTTAGTTGTTGTATCTGAGAAATATGATCCAAAATTATTACTCTCCCTCCCTTTTCTAACGTTTGGAAGGATATCCGTCCCTTGAAAGATACCCTTATAATCCAGGCCAGTACATATTCTCCTCAGAGCATGTGACTATGAAGTTTCCTAAGCCTGTTGCTCTTTGGGGCATAGTCCCATTGTCATGGGAATCATTTGGAGTGGGCGGCCCAGCTCCAAAATCACATGCCAGCATCTGCTCTCTCAGAAGATTCCTGACACCAATTCTTGAACTTTTGGTCTTTGGGGAGAAAACTCTGAGTCTGAGATTAGATATAGGATTATTATTATGCAGTGGTTCTGAGATCGAGACCTTTCGAAGGGAAGAGAAGAAGCAGGATCACCCAAAGGAAGGAGTTTATTTTTAATACAGCTTCAACAGAAGTCCCAGATGACCTTCTGGATAATTTTGTAAATGGACTAATCCTTTCCAGACATCTTAAGTGGGGAGGAGTGGGGCATTTAAATTTCTATGAATTGAATGTTGGCTACCAAAGGAAGAAGGTAAGGCTCTCAATGAGGCTGCTGTCTTTGGCCGAGGCAAACTGTGCAGAAGGCTGACAACTGAAGTCTGTTTTCAATAGCAGCCCATGCATTAAGTCCTAATTTTTGACCGGTTATCGAAACCGTGCATCATAGCCTCAGCGTATACAGATACTAAATGAGGCAGGTTTCCACAACCACCCATTTAGTTACTTTTTCAAAATTAGATGCTTTTAAAAATTTCTGGAGGCTACTCCACAAATTTATCCAAGAGCTTAAGGGAACCGATAATAGTTAAAAGAATATGACCATGTTGGTGAGATGGTTTGGTGGGTAAAGATATTTGCTGCCAACCTTGATGAGTAGAATCTGATCCCCAGATCAGATAGAAGTCTGATGGTAGAAGAAGCAATGGCCATCCTACCAGTTGTCCTCTGGCCTCCATACATGTGTCTTGGTATGTGCATATCCATATATACCTATTTTGGACCCATACCAATAAACATAAAACATAAGTTTTTAAAGAGTATGGCCACGTTTAGGTCTATTCCAGATTGCCACAAGCTTTTTCTTCACATAAAAACAGTATCTTTGCAATCATAGGAATCCAATGAACCTTTCTTAAATTTGTATCAATTCATTTGTAATGACTAGGAGAAAAAGAGATCATTTATCATTTTGCCTTGAAGAAGTCACACGGTTCTATCTGTAATAAACAAGGTACAAGGAGAACAGTATTGGATATATGATTTCTTATGGCATGGGAGTTGTTTGGGCCTTCATGGGAGAATCGAGTCAACGCAGACAGAAACATCCTGAAGAAATATAGAATGTGCCGTTTACTTTCCAGAATAAAGCTCACAGGCTTGAGCTAAAATGATGAAGGCTGCAGTGTGATTGGAAAAGCACAGTACCAACAGTACTAGAATCTCTTGATGGTCCCCACACTTCTCTCAATGGTTTGCTGGACCACTAGCCCAACAAGGAGTGATGCTATTCTGGTACTAGAATTTTGAAGTAGATAGTAACCGTGACATACCAGTCAGTGATGTGTCCATGCCAACAAACTTATCACTGAAACAAGCTGGAAGCAAAGACATACTTCTGAACTGAAGCACACCACCCCCCACACCCCTCCTCCCAGGAAGCCAAGGACTATGAGGCAGAAGAATTGTTTCCAGTTGGAGGATTTGGGAAGAGAGGAAAGGGTGGTGGCTAGAGTATCTTTAGAGCACCCCTGGTGGTGAACAAAATGTAATCCTTGTCTCATCTGTCAGTTTTCTACGTGACATCAGGCCATAGAAGTCCACTAGCCTGTAAAAGTGGCAGCTAAGTCCATGTGACATTTAATGCATGTATCAGTTATAAAACTTCCCCAGGACAGCATTCATAGAGCTACATTTAGGCAGAAAAAAACACTAAAGTATGTAGTGTATGTGATAATCGACTTCTGTAAGAATCTCTTGTCTTGCCGGGTGTGGTGGAGCACGCCTATAATCCCAGCACTCAGGAGGCAGAGGCAGGTGGATCTCTGTGAGTTCAAGGCCAGCCTGATCTATATAATGAGTTCCAGGACATCTGGGGCTACAGGGAGACCCTGCCTCAAAAAAAATCTCTTGTCTCAGTCTGCTTTCCACTACTACAACTGAGAAAATTATTAGAAATAGAAGTTTACTTGGCTCACAGTCATGAGGACTGGGAAGTCCAAGACCTAGGGGTCATATCTGACAAGGACCTCTGTGCAGTAGTATAACCTGGCAGGAGGGTGAGTAAGCATGGTTGGGACAGACAGGCAGAGTGCTGGGGCCAAAGATAACTAACCTGCTCTATGATACCACATGCATCTACTTATTAACCCATGAACTAATCCCATCTGAAAGGTCCACCTTTTACTAATATTGAGATGGCAACAAGGGGACATGAGGGGACCTCTGCAACTGCAGATCACATGGCCTAGCAAAGCTAAGACATCTTGATCACTTCATTCCTTGCCAAGCACAAAGCCTAGATGGCATCACATACTACTGGCTCCTCTGAATCCAGAGTACAGTGTATCAGGAAGTTATAAGTACATCCTCAAAAGAACGGACCTAGGATGGCAATGGGGAGGGTTTGGATGGAGTTGAGTCAAATCGTACTGGAACGAGTGATGTGCTCTACCACCTCCCTTCTCTCAGGCATGGGCAATACCATTGCTGGTTAAGCTCATGTTTTCATTTCAGTGACTTTCAAAGTAGGAGTTTAGAAAGATTTCTCACGATAAACATGTTCTTCACCTACATAAATGTCTGCTGGATATGTGATATTTTTTTCTTTGAGGTATCTTTGGTCCATTTATTCAATAAATAAATAAATAAATAAATAAATAAATAAATAAATAAATCGTTGGTCCACTTATTTAATAAATGCCAATAGTATTGAAGGGCTGGATGAAGGTAGGAGTAGGAATTTTCTCATATTTGAACCCTTGAGGAAAAACAAAATATTACAGGCTCTGAGTAAATATAAAGAAATCATTGGCTTAAAATTTAACACTTGGCCCCATCTTTTATAGCAATTGTTCTTAACTCTCTATTTTTATAAAAGTATTTTGCAATGACCTTTTTATTAATAAAATTGATAGGTGAGTACTATTCACCTATACATATTTTAAAAGGAAAAACAAAGACTAGAATTTTCTCTGCTTGTATTATGAAAGAGAAATGAAAAGAAAGTAGTTTGTAGTAAAACTCTATGTATTTCATTACCAAATGCCTATGCATAAAAACAAAAGAAGACATAGTCAAACAGCCAGATGCCCTAGCTGTGTGTTGGAGTCTACATGTGACAGTTGCATATGTTAAGTGACATAGGCATACATATTGAGAACAAAGGCATCAAGAATGCTTTTATTGTGGCAGCATGATTTTCTGAAATTCTGAAAAATGTTTAGACATTTTTTACAGTATTCTTTTCAATGTTGAAAACTCTCAAGATTCCACCAAAAAAGTCAGCAAAGTTATAAGGACTCAATGTCAGTCACAGAAATCAGCCACTTTTCTATACATCAAGAGTGACCAATATGAAAATAAAAAATTAAAAGTTATATTTATAATAGCATCAATAAAGACAAAATGCTAAAGAAATTAAGTTAAGCAATGAGGTAAAAGACTTTCTGTAAGGAAAACTACAAAACACTACTGAGACACTCTGGACGAATGAAAACATATCCCTTGTTCATGATCAGAAAATTAATATTGCTTAGGTGGTAGTGCTACTCAACGCAGTGTATAAATTCAATGTAATCCCTACCAAAATCCCAGTGATCTATCTCGAAATTCTTATAGAATTGCAAGGGGCACACAATGACCAAAATAATCTTAAAAATGGACGAAGCTGGAGGACTCATGCTACAGGAGACCCTGTCTCGAAAACAACAACAACAAAAAAATGTTAAAAAAAACTTAAGTACCAAGTGATCAAAAACTGCATGTTAGTAACATGAATAGAAGGATCTAGAACAATGGAGAAGAAGAAGGAATCCAGAAATAAACTTTCACATGCATGTTCATGTGGCTTTTGATATGGTCTAAGACCATTCAATGGGGGAAGAAGCATTTTTAACAAATGTTATGGGGAGAACTGAAAGGCCATACATAGAGGAACAAAGCTGGGTCCCTAACACTGCATACAAAGCTATAGTGAAATTAATTAACCACAAAGTTGGGCCCCTGACATCATATACAAACATTAACTAAATTAGGTAACACCCCTAAAACTACATTGAGGAAAACAAGAAAAAGCACCATAACATTCGATCTGCCAATGAAATTGGAATGACACAAGCAATAAAGTAAAAAATACCAGTATTTCATATACCAGAAGACAATAAACATCATTAGACTGAAGACACAACTCAATAGAATGAGAAAATATTTGAAAACCATGTACCTGATAATATACCTAGATACATGTGTGACAGTGTGGGACACTTCTTCATTGAACTGCAACACTATGGAGAGAGATATCCAGAGAGATATCTGGCCTCTGCTTAGTGAATGCTGGTAGTGCCTTTTTATGACAGCAAAATTTCTGTCTGAATTTCCAGTTCTTCCCTGTGGAGAATCCCTGATCTATAGTATCAAGTCCAGACTCAACTTGTTAGCTAGCTTAAGTGACCTAAAAAATAAGACTGGGTGACTTAAAATCAGAAATAAACCAGCTTGGTGGCACACACCTTTAATCCCAGCACTCAGGAGGCATAGGCAGGAGGATCTTTGTGATTTGAGGTCAGCCTGGTTAACGTAGTGAGTTCTATGCCAGCCAGGGCTACATGGAGAGAACTTGTCTCAAAACAAACAAATGAAGAAACAGAGAGACACAGAGAGAGAGAGAGAGATCTCATGTTTCTTCCTATGCAGACACCAGCTCTATTGTACCAAGAGTCCATCCTTAATGACTTCATTGACGTTTACCTCTGTCCTTAAATGCCCTATATCAAAACAGGTACATGGGCAATGAGGACTTTACTGTATGAATTTGGAGAGGCTACAATTGAGGCCATATTACTAGCACAGAAGGCCCCTGTTATCTACACCAGTCCTTTTTTTTTTTTTTTTTTTTGAGACAGGGTCTCCATTTAGTCCCAGCTGGCCTGGAGCTCTCTATGTGGGCCAGGCTGGCCTTGAACTCACAGTGATCTGCCTCTGCCTCCCGAGTGCTAGGATCAAAGGCGTGTGTCACCACGCCTGGCCTACACCAGTCCTTTTATAGTGACAGCACCAGGCTGCTCATAGGCCCCTGTGCGAATTTTGCCATCCGTCCCTTGTGTGCGTGCCTTCACTTGCCCTGTACTCTGTGTCTGAAAGCTCCCCCTACAAAGGAGACTTCACTACATTCCAGGGTAGGCTAGGCACTCATTGCCCTCCTCTGCCTGACTCCACCTTTAAACTTATTCAGCAGAGTTCTCTGAGGACATGGCGTTATATCCATGTTTGAATCCACATCACTGACCACATGTCTGGTACCTACTAGGCTCTCAACTTCTACATGGAAGGATCCTGAGGACACAGAACAGTGGAACTGATAGACTGCTGAAAACTTGAGAAAGGGAAACAAAGAAAAGTTAGGGTGACTTTTCTGTTGCTGTGATAAAGCCACCATGACCAAGGGAATTTATAAAAAGAAGAACTTATTTGAGCTTACAATTGAGGGTTCCAGGGAATTAGAGTCCATTGTGGTGGGGAGGCATGGTGATAGGAGCTGGAGTAGAAAGCCGAGGGTCACATCTTCGAATGAGCACAGGAAGCAGAGAGAGCAACTGCAGACTAACAAGGTTTGCTGAACTCACTAAGCCCGCCCCAGTGACGTACTTCCTCCAGCATGGCCACACCTTCCAAGATCTCCCAAAACAGCGCCATCAATTGGGGACAAAATATCTGAATACTTGAAGCCGTTTTCATTCAAACCACCACATCCAGAGAAATGGAAATCTTACAAAGGATGGAGAAAGAGAAGTTTCCAAGTTCTCAAAAATTAGAAGACATTCAAGAATGCACAGACAGCCTACTTCTAGACTATAGAATTAAGAAACAGGAAATAATGTAATAATTTTGAAAAGAATCACTGGTAACATTCAAAAGTGAGTAGGGCTGAAAAGGAGGGAGAGAACACAAGGAGATTCGATGGGTGGAAATGGAATACTTGGCATAACCCACAGCCTGGAGATTCCACAGCGACCTGAAGCAGCTCCCTATTAATACTTCTTCAAATCAAGTTAGTTTTGCTGTCTTTTTTTTTTTTTTTTTTTTTTTTTTAGGCTTTTTGTGACAGGGTCACTCTGTAACCCCAGCTGGCCTTGAACTCACAGAGATCCTCCTGCCTCTGTGTCTCAAGTGCTGGGATTAAAGGCATGTGCCACCACACCCAGCTTAGTTTTGTCTTTTAAGATTGCAAAGACATTGCTTTATTTAAGAGAGGCTATGTAAGGCATACACACAACATTTAAAGAGAAAGTAAAAAACATTCAAGCTTTAGAACTTGAAGGTTATAGAATATTGTATTCTAGAATATTCTTCCAGCCACATTCCCATGATGTATATGTCTTTACTAGAGCATTTGATAGTTTATGGAACCACTTTTAGAATCTAGTGATTGCAGAGTGTTTGAATAAATTTTGAAACCTTCAGCGTTTTATTACTCTGTGAATTGCAGATGACTTAATTAAAGGATAGAGATATTCATTGGTAATAAAAATGAACTTAATTTGCCCTGGGAAACGTGGTTTTCAAATGACATGCCTTTGGTTGAGTAACGTACAAACTTTTCTTTGTTTTACTGCTTCTGTGAATAAACAGCTTTGCAACTCTACTGTGCTTTGGGGTGCTGGGGGGCATCTTTCCTTAGTTTCTCACGTCGCCTCCTCCTAGCTTTCACTGAACTCTGACCTCTGAGAACAGTACCAAGTTATGAGGTCATGGACATTTGTCTTGCCTTTAAATTGTGAATTAAGACCTGGTGAAAACCCGAAGGCAAAGGACAAAAACAGGGGACAAAACCCCCTGTCGTGGTTTTGGAGGGGAATGTGAGGGAAAAAAACTTGGCTTGGCCTTGTCACTTTTTTTCCTGGTCTCTAGAGGGTATCTCTAGACATCTCTGTATAGCTCCATGTGCCTCTTGCTTACTCAGCTCTTTAAGGCAGGTCTCCAAGTTCTGCTGTGTGTGAAAGGAGGACCACCCCTTTGCTGTGAACTCTTCCCTCTCCCTCCCTCACATACAGAGGACAATTCTGTGCTAGGGAGGTAGGGAAGGTCTTCTAAATCGAGGGACTTAGCTAACTGACCTTCATATACCCTGCCACACCTAAAATTCTATGAGGCAGGAACTTTGTAGAATCCAGAAAGTTTCTATTCCACTCTCAGGAACTCTTCACATGAAACTTCAGGGTGAACTCTCGGTCTAGGCTGTAAGTGGCACAGCTCCTGCTCTCAAACAATGCTATTGGCAACCCCCATACTCTTTTCTTCTCAATCTATGGTTTGATTCTGGAATAAAATATTTTCTTTCTCCTAATCTAGTGTCTCAAAGACACAAAGTCAGATACAACACATGAGTTTATTATTGGTCAATCTCGAAACATATTATTTGTTTCAGATATAAAAAAAATCAAAGACTCAAACAAAAAGATATTAAGCAGATATTAGGTGATGCATTGGATATTGGAAATAACTTTGACCCATCTAGGCACTTCATATATGAGGCTACATATGTTTTAAATTGGGCCAAGCAGCTGTGTAGAGTGTAAGCCAGGAGTAGAAATCCTGTTACCAGGCATGCTGTTTAGGGACTTCTCACCTTATAGTTCAGATTCACACATCACTATGTGCCTGCTCCAGCAGAGTACAAAAATGAACATACATATCTATCACATGCATGCAGTCGTGCATTGCAGTCATGCATTGCATATGGCACTTTTGTTACTGGGGGATCACATGTACTATACAGTAATATCACCTAGTGGCATAGCTGTTCCATTTCCTATTTGTAGGTCCACAGTGCTCCCGCCATGACTAAGTTGCCACTTTGAATATATCCCCATCACTTAGCTACCCAGGAGTGTGTGTGTGTGTGTGTGTGTGTGTGTGTGTGTATGTGTGTGTGTGTATGTGTGCATGGAAAAATATATATTCATAGTCATCATCCAGTTCTAGAATTTATGAACATAATGGGGTGCCTGGGAATAGTTTACTTTTCTCCTGAAAATGCCCACAGTTGCTTATTCCAAACATCTGGGATAATGGAACTCTAAACAAAATACAGTGTGTGCATAATGCCAGGCACACTTAATCCCTCTTTTGAGTGAATTACCAAAATTAGTGAGAAGGAAAGAATTCAGTAGACCTAAAACAGCCGACCTTTAATATCACAGCTAATATATTGCAGCACAAAAATCTCCCTTGAAGCAGATTTTTTCTTATGGAAGCCCTGTCACACAGGCTGAAAACAAGCCAAGATGTGACATGCAAAGCAGTGATAAATGGCCATCTCTGGACCAGGGAAGGTGTCCAGTAAGGTCTCTATGGTATTGGAGTAGAACCAGGTTAATTTAATATCTTTATTCCTGTTCTGGTAGAGGGTGGGGGGTAAATAGTGTCCCCTGTTCATATGATAAATGTATCAAGTTGGCAGCTGTTTAAAAATTACAACAATAGAAAATAGAATGTACCATGGAAAGAGAGGCTAAAAATATGGCAGTAAAACATGAAATGAGGTTCAACTTGGAAATATGACTGCCGATACAATTGGGAATTATAATATGAAACAGGGAAATTATCCAAAATCTGGCCTGAAAGAGAGAGGAAAAAAAAAGAGTAAGTAACAAAAACCACAGTGGTATTCGTTTCCAAACATGATCTGCCATTTCTAAGAGTGAGATTAAAACTTTACCTATCGTCAAAGAGTATGCAAGCCACAGTGTGAAGCTGAGGGTTGGAAAAAGACACAGGGGCTCAGCAGGTGGATAATCACAAGAGCCCTGCTTATCATACCACAAAATGGGCAGTGGCACTTCCAGGAGAGCCAGCAGAGAGCATTAGCCAGGTCTACCAGATAGCCTCAGGTGACTGGAAACCAGTCAAATCGGAAAAGTTTTTGGACTCCAGAAAGATGGAGTAGGTGGCTGCTGGCAGGCATTTTAATGGTCTGTGTATGGCAGTCAGCTTATGTTCAGTTAAAGGGCAAAGATTCAAATGGCTCATTTAAGCTCTCAAATAGAAGGTAGAAATAAATGCTAACACTATGAATATTTAACCATGACCAATAGTCAGAATCCAGTCCAATAAACATTATTCTTCCAATGATTCAAATACTACATCTTCCAAACAGTGCTGCTCATGAGCAGGAGAGGAGTGTGGAGCTTCAAACAAAATCCATGATGAATGGGCTCATCAGGAGAATGAGGGAGTTTTTCTCTCTATTTAAAAAAATCTCCTTTCTAGTCATCTTGAAAGCTATTTAGGGGCATTATTTTTTTCACATTTCTTTCCCGAAGCATCAACTATGAAATAAAGTAGATCTGGGTTCAAATCCTAGGTCTATTAATTCCTACCCATGTACTAGTTCAATGACTTAACCCATATTTCTTCAGCTATATAAAGTAGATAATATCCTACCTGCCAAGGATGATGAACAGTGCACAAACAATACTCTCCACCATGCCTGCCTCTAGAAATACCAATAGTGTAAATAATAAGATTCGGCTAGAACAGTGCACAAACAATACTCTCCACAATGCCTGCCTCTAGAAGTACCAATAGTGTAAATAATAAGATTCGGCTAGGACCAATGGAAAGTGCAGTGCATACAGGGTACCTCACTCAAATCTCTGGTCTTCACAGTTCCCTGAACCAGAGAAAGTTACTTAATAGTTCTGTGTGTTTTCAATGCAAAAAAAAAGTAACTAACTTTATAAATCATGATTGTGAGATAAAGTACATAGATGAGCATCTGGTGTGTGGTTACTCAAAAACTGTCAGCTACTGTGAATTAGCAAGGTTCTTACGTACACATATAGTAAGGTGTAAATACATTTGTCATTTGGATTTCATTTCATTTGTTTGAGCTGGTAATCCTGATTGCTACTGCTATTGTGTGAACTTTAGGATTTCTGTGATTTGGTACCTGCCAAAATTAAGAGCAGGATCTTGGGAGTTAGACACATCCGGGTTCCAATTCTTGGCTCTAATTCTCATTGGCCGCATCCCTGTGATATGTGATTTAACCTCCTGACACTTAAGTTCCCTTTTCTGTAAAAGGATTATCTACTTATGGCCTTGTGAGGATTCATGACCGGCAGGAAGGCAGTGCTGGCTGCTGACTTCTCTCAAGTCCAAGGAATTAGAAAAAGCTGGAGGAATCTTTCTCTTAGTTCTCCTGTATTGTGGGTCAGCTTATCCTGGCTGTTTCCTAAAACTGGGAATGGTTCCAGGGACAAGCTGCAGCTCAGGACACAGAGAACAGAAAAGAACAGAAATCAAGGACAGTTGGGAGACATAGCTGTGGGCAAACTCAGATCCTTGTGGATGGAAGTTGGCTGGCCCTGATGTCATTGGGCAATGACCATGGGAGAGAACAGACAAACAAGAAACATTGCATGGTCTTAAAGACACAGGAGAAGCTTCAAAGTCAGAAGAAAGGAATTCTAGGAGTGGATGTGCAAAAAGTGGAAGGTGAGGGCAGCTCTGGAAAAATCTCAGCTGCTCAAAATATTTGCTTTCTTCATGTTCTTAAAAGTATACATGAAATACACATGCTTTTTGAACCACTGCCATTCCTTTCTTAACTACTTGTGGGATTTGGTCTCCCCCCCCACATTTATAAAGCACTGATTTATCTCAAAATCATTATTCTAAACATCGTTTTTTATCCTCCTAAACAATCAACTTTTATTGTATACTGTTCAAATTAGAAAGTCCAGATGAGGTCACAGAACAAAATCTCTGCACATTAAATACTTCTCTCTCACAGAACACTTTGTTTTCTCAGTCCACTGGAGAGGAGAAGAACAGAAATAAATTTTGACAAAAGAAAACAAAATATCTCCCTTAAAAGGGTTTAGAAAACTAGAAGGTTGACAGAGGGTTCGGCGAACAATGGGTATGACTAAGGTTATTAATGACGATGGCAAAGTTACAGATCACAGAACAAAATTAGACAAATTGAACTTGACCATAGCCCTATGAATACGCATCCAAAATATGAATAGTCCATGAAGATATTTATTAATGTATTCACTTTCCGATCTATAAGTGGACCCCACACGGATTAAAGTCAGTGACTTCCTATTCATAAATTACTCCCTGAGAGATGGTTGGGCACTTTTGAAGGTTTTTGAACCCCAAGGTTGCTTGAGAGCTATTAGTGTAGGAATGAGATGATGATGGCATCCTAAAGAGCTTGTAAGAATTAAGAGAGACCTGGTGTGATGCTGCACACCTTTAATCACAGCACTGGAGAGGCAGAGGAATTTAGATCTCTGTGAGTTGGAGGCCCCAGCCTGGGATGGTATACATAGCAAGTTCCAGGCCAGCTAGGAATAGCTACATAATACAACCTGTATCAAGCAAAACAATATAAAAAATTAACAGAGAAGAGACTGGCTCAAAAAGAGCACACTCGGAGAATTTGGTTAAGAGTAAGACAAAGCAGAGACAAGAGACACCATCTTGAGATTTAGGCAAGTCAAAAGCAAGCGTGAAATGTCCAGACCCCTCTGCCCACTCCCAATCCCTGTGAATTCCAATTGAGGCTTGGAAGAGGCAGTGTCCTGATTAGCATCTAAAGTCACAGTCTCCTGTAGCACTCTAGCATCTTCCTTTGAGACAACTTTATTAATGAGGATCCAGCAGAGAAATTTCATTCCCACGTGTTTAATTTGTTAGCAGAGTTTCACCGTGTGTCTCATATATGTACAACTTTTATAAATTTTTAACAAAGTACTTTATCACTACTGCTAATCTACTTTGATCAAATAAAATTCTTTCTGGCAAAAAGATGCTGTCCTTGGCACAATTTTTAAATATTTTAATAGTTATTTTTTTCCAGTGAAACAGACTGCTTGTTATAGTGATAGTGTATTAGATCATTTGGTGATCGGTTAACGTAATGATCCATTGCTCCTGTCTCCAGTGAGATGGAATTCATAGGTTTAACTAAGTCAAAACCATAGTAGTATTTCTTCTTGAGTAGGCAGAGATTCTGCCTTTTTACTTATCTTTATACAGACATTCCACAAAGTATCTCTCCAGACAGAGCACAGGGTAAGAGATGCTTGATGAACAACTAAATGACTCTTATCACTTCAAGATTTCAATAAATGGAAGAATTGCCAAGCCTACAGGTAGCATGGATTTAATCATTGGCTCGGGAAATCCACACAAAAATTTACCATTACATTTTTACTACAGTAATTTAATCTTGCTTGTCATAGTTCACAATCTGAATTATCACATGATACATTATTTATTAGGTAATTATTCCCTTTGGAGGACTGGGTGTTAAGATGATGAAATGCTAAATTCAGAAATATGATTGCTGTTTTGGAGAATTTTTAGCATTCCCAGTAGGATATTACTAAGCTCAGGCCTTCTTAACAACTCAAGTTTTTCTTTTTCTTTCTTTTTTTAAAAAAAGCTTTGGTTCCTATGTGTGTGGGTCCCACCCAGTGCCTGGAACCCTGTTACTTTATGAACATGAAGCGATGCTTTGTACAAAAGGAGCCTCTCTCTCAGTGTTTCACTGAATTGAGACTACATTTTTTCTGAATGATGAATTTCCTATATACACCAAGTCCCTGGCAATAAGACCTTTCTTACCTATAAACTTGTCATGGAACGTTAAGTTAGTAATCTTGAGCTCTGAATCAAGAAACATGTGGAAACACCTTAGGCTCTTCACATATCTTGCAGAACACACCTAAAATATGAGTGATTTTTAAGGAATTTTAATGTGAGGCTTTTTTCTTTATAAAATATTTTGTTGTTTGAAGCTTAAACAGTGACATTGATAGCGTAACAGTGATGACCAAAGGGCCTTCAGGAACATTCTAACCAATTATCCTCTCAAGAGTCCTTGACCTTCACATATCATCCTTGCTAAGTAAGACTCAAGCTGGAAATTAGAGACTACAGCTTTACTTCCTTATGAAGCATGTTGCTGAGAGTTTCTGTGAAGCAGTCATGACTCCATGGTATCAGTTCCGTTACAGCTAATCTCACAAGAGTCACCTAAGACCTCATTTTGGATGAGGATATTTTGTCAGGGTTTATGGAAAAATATTTTTTTAGATAGAGTCGTTCTCCATCCCTGACCTACAACATACCAGCCCAACTAGACCACAGTCACCAGGATTGACAGCACTTTCCAAAAAGGACCTGTGGTGCTGAACCTAAAACCTGCTGTCATTTGCGAACATCTCCACTGGGTGGCAGTAAATGTTCAGAACAACCTACCATGAACAGCTAACAATATTTCAGGAAGGGAATTAGTAGTTTCTTTTCATAAATTCTAATAATAGTCTTTTTTTTAGGAAGACAGTTCATTGGCCATGTAATTGATTAAAGATGAATTGGAATTAAACTATCTCCCAGATGTTTATATATTTAATTAATTACTGCAGAGTCCATAGAGATATATGTTGTCACTACTGTACTGATAATATCCACTTCAATCTTTTACATTCATTTTTTTTCCAAATTCAAGATTTAATAGTTTGTTTTATTGTTTTGGGGTGACATTCCATTTTCTTAAAGCCAATTTTATGCCCATAGAAGATCTAAGGAAAAAGTCTGAATTCTGATAGATTAACTTATCAGTTTCTTCAATTGAGTATTTAGATTTCAGCCCAAACTCTTCTATACTTGGTCATCTAAGCTCCATTAAAAGCAGTGACCATTTTTGTCTGGCAATTAATTACAGGATATGTCACACTATTTTGTTTTCAATACAGTATAAGTGACAGCTTTTATTTTTTTAAGTGATACTTTTAAATCGCCATTCCCACTATAATATGTAGAATCATCTAGTTGATTTTCAATTTCTTACATGCATTCTAGATTTGATTTTTTTTTCAAAATCAACCTACTCGCATCAGTAAATTGAAAAAAGCCAGCAATGATACTCTTAGAAGGTTGCTTCTTGCTCCTCTCTGTTGTGACTGTTTATTTTCATTGAAAAAGCCTTTTTAAAAATAGTTCATTGAGCTAGGGTACATCTTAGAAAGTGATTTTGGCCATAGAGAAATACCATCTGTATTAAAGTAAACTTGGAATTATTTGTAAGGTACAAAAAGATTATTAGTACAAACCAAAAACAAAATTATCCCAAAATGAGTCCTTGCAGAGAATCAAGAAGAATATATGGGGTTTTTTGGGAAGACATTTACAGTAAGTAGATAGTTCATCTAAGTAATTGTTTCTTAAATGTCACTAAATAATTATTATATATATATATATATATATATATATATATATATATATTCTTTTTGAGACAGGGTCTCCCTGGAGCTCTGGCTGTCCTGGAACTCACTCTGTAGACCAGGCTGGCCTTGAACTCACAGAAATCAATCTGCCTCTGCCTCCCAAGTGCTGGGATTAGAGGTGTGGACCACCATGAGGTCATTAAAAAGAAGCTGGTGAGAATATATACATATATATATTCTTGATATACACATATACATACTTAAATTTCAAAAATTCATGTATACACACATTTTTACATATGTTGGAAAATCCACAGTTCTTTCTTCATTATTGCAATAGTTACAATTCAATAGGTTTTCTAAGGCATTTTTTCAAAGCCTTGTCTAATTTTTCTCCGTTGGGGTCAAATGAAACTGCACGTACAATTTAAACCACAAAAAGTATATAACCACTTATTTAGTCCTCTTCTATTTCATTTGTAGAACGTAGTCAGCATAGAATGCAGTGTAAAAAAAGTTGAGTTTCTGATTTCCTTGGTCATTACTTGAGGAAACCACCCGGCAATACTGTATACTGAAGAAGTATGTCATAGATGATCCATCAGACAAGAACAGAATATATTCATTGGTAATACAATACAGTGTATATTATTTTCTGTGTGTTCCTTTTTAACAGATGAAATTTAAGATTTTTCTAAGTACGGCTCTTGATGAAGTGAATGTTAAAGGGAATGCTCCCTTGGACTTTGCATGAAAGTCCAGAACAAACGAGATGTGAACCCTTGAAGACCTGTAGGGAAAGGGAGGAGATTCCTGGGCCTGAACTGAGGCAATACTCCCTTCTGCACGTGATAATGACTGTGCCTGAGGTGGGAAAGAGTGAATCAAGCACAAACCACGCCTATTGTATTATGTAGTCCTCCCCTTCAACTCCCAGCTTGGAGATCATGAAAACAGGGTGTGGCTAACCAGCAGCGAAGGATTTCACATTCCCCAGGTCCTTCCTTGGAGCACGCCTCAGCCATCATCTGTCAGGTGTTGTTACTTAAGTAAACAGCAGAAATCTACAGCTGAAAGCCTCAACTGGCAGCCCATAAAAAGACATTGGCTACATGTAATCTCAAATATTTTTTCGGTTGACTTAGAAAGGCTGAGATTGAGTCTCCACACGTATTAATGGAGAAGACTTTTAGTACATTTTTTTTGTTTTGTTTTGTTTTGTTTTCTTTTCTTTTCTTTGCTCATAGCAGTTTTGGGTAATGTTCTTTTTTTTTTTTTTATTAGTTTTTATTCATGCTTTGTGCATTTCTTACATTTTTTCCAATTCAGTTCAGGCTTATTTCCCTTTCCTCCCCCCCCCCCCCCCCC
>VZQC01009372.1:4667273-4808201 GCA_009823505.1 Rhizomys pruinosus
TCTCCCCTGCGACCCCGGTTCCCGCCCACAAGTCCAGCCGGGACCAGAGCAGAGGGAAACGCGACCCTCCGCTCACCCGAGCGCGGTCCCTCTGGGCCGGGGACCCCGTAGACGGGTTCAGAGCGAGACCCTCTCCCAGCTGCCCCCCGCCAGACCACGCCTAGAGCTGTAGAGCTGTGTACCTGGCCTGGCGCGTTATCGGGTAATGTTCTTAAGTCACCATCAGTGGAGCAGACATATATCCATGTTCTATAAAATGAGACATCCCAAGAATTTGTCCTTCACAGAGGATGGGAACTGGTTTCTGACAGGACTGTTAGCTTTGGATTCGAAGCAAGACTTCAGTTCTGCCCCAGCAATTATCAGTACCTTTGTAATATTCCCAATTTTGCCTCAATGCCAGTTTGATTAAAAACCTAAAATGATAGATCTGATTGCAAACCAAACTGTCATCACAAATCAGGCAAAAATAGCTGGGTTTATTCATTTGTTTTTCTTCTGATAACCCTCCAACCCAATCCTTGAAAGAGTCTCATGCCTTTTCTCCATTCTTTATATGGCTGCTCCCTCTCAGACCTCTCATCTGTGGGTGTCATCTATTCTGGAAGCCTTCCCATCATCCCTGTTATGGGCGGATTCATGCCTCCCTCCAAAATCATATGTTGAGGTCCTAGCCCTCGGTGTATGTTTAGAAATAAACTTTTCTTGTAAATTTTAATTGAAATTTTGTGTATTTCCTACAGAGCATCCCAATAAGCTCTATACCCCACTTCCCCAGTGGTGGCTTCTCATCCCCTCTCCCTCCTGCTGTAATCCACAGGCTCCCTCATCTGTGCCAAGGACCATTATCATGTCAAGTTAGTGCCCCTAGATCTCCCCCAGTGCAAGTTCATCCACTGAGACCTAGTCAGCCTGTCAACAGTCCCTCTCTTTAAGAAGATCAGCTCTTCCTCACCCAGTAGTAATCAGCTGCCAATAATTCTTCCACTAAGATTGGGGCCGGCAGTCCATTTCCACAGTTCTGTGCTGGTTTTTTTCTGCTTGTGTTCTTATGCATGCTGACAACATTGCTGTAGGTTCATATGAACAAGGTCCCAAGAGCTTGTAGGACTCTAGTTCTGTATGGTCATGCACCTCCTGCCTGGCTCTTACAATCTTTCTACACCCTCTTTTGCAATGGCCCCTAACCCCTGGGTGGGTAGAGTTTAATATAGGAGTCCTGTCTAAGAACCCACACTCTGCAGACTCTTATTCTCTATGTTTTGGGTATTTTTGACCTTTTGTGTTCCTGGCCTTCTGTTGCATGAGGGAGCTTCATTGATGAGAATAGAGAGATGCATTAGTGTTCTCTTTATCCTTTATTCTATGTTCCATGAGCCTTAGATGTAGAGGTTGCATTGGAGCCATGTCACTTAGGCTTGGGCAATTAACCAACAATCTCTGTGTATGACCAGTTGTGGAAACCTATAATAATCTCCATTTGTTGAAGAAGAAGGTAGCTATTGATTACCCCCAAGATGAAAGTGCCATGGGGGCTGGAGAGATAGCCTAGCAGTTAAGAGCACCCACTGCTCTTGCAGAGGACCCGAGTTCGATCCCCAGCACCCACATGGCGGCTGAGAACTGTCTGTAACTTCAATTCCAGGAGAACTCCAGTTCCAAGGTAATCCAAGACCCTCTTCTGACCTCCACAGCATTGCATGACACGGGTGCACAGACCTACATGCAGACAGTACACTCATACACATACAAAAAATAAATTAAAAAATAAGTGCCACTACTGCCCCAATGCAGTTTCCTGTGCCAGTCATTGTCATGGTTATTAGGTCTTAAAGTTAGGGTTGGACCATTGATTGATGTTTTCCCTTACCTTACAAGAACGAGCCTCCACGGGAAGTGGCTTCCAGGTCAGTTCCAGTTTCATTTCTCCAAATTCTGTGTCTGCAGTATGTCCTGTCTTCAGCAATAGGGTCTTACCTTCAAGTTCTGGGAGGCAATCAAGGGCTGTGGCAATATCCTGTGTAATTTGGGGGTCTCTTAGACTATCCTGGCCAACAACTCAAAGAAAGGCTTCTCCTGTATGGCACTGCTTCTTGTTATGTAGCCTTCGGCTATACACAAGGACTCATGTAGAGATAGTATAGGTATAATTTGTCAGAAGGTTGTTAGATTAATATAATTTCCTCTGTTTGTTGTACTAGCTAGGCATTATCAACCTCTCCTCTATCTCCCTGTCTCAGCCTCCCTCCATGCCCTCACCATTTAAAGTGTCCTCATCCTCCTCATTTCTCCCTTGATAATACAGTCTTCTATGATCCCGCCTCTCCTGAGCTCCTTCTTCCCCTTTATCCCCATAGCTCCTTGTATAGCTCCCCTCCCCCATCCCCTGTAAGTCCCCCATTTTACTCATTCCTCCCTTAGTAGCACCTTTCTCCTACTGTTCTCTCTCCCCAGTTCCTTCTTCCTCCTTATCACCTTGGTTCCTTTCCACTTTCCTGGTTCCTGCAGAGAGATAATTAAACCTAAACATAGTCCTATTGGTAGGACCTTAATCCAGCACAACAGGAATCCTTATAAGAAGAGGAAGTGACACAATTGATCTCCTGGTCCCCTCCCTTTCCATCCTTTTTCCCCTTCCTTCCCCTCCCCTCCCCTCCCCCTCTTCTCCACTTCACTTCTGTTCTTTCCATGAAAGCACAGATATAAGGCCATGGAAAAACACAGGAAGAAGACAATCATTGTAAGTTGGAAAGGAGGCCTCAGTGGAAGCCAACCCTGCTGATACCTTGATTTTGGACTGGTAGTCACCAACACTGTAAGAAAAAGGAAGCTTCACTGGTCAGAGTTCAGAGATGCATTAGTATTTCTCTCTATGCCCTGCTCTGCTAATGTTCCATGAACCTTACGTGTAGATGTTCTATTGGTAGGTGTGTCACTTAGTGCTGGGCATCCCTCAGACACTTATTCTGTGTGTTACTGCCATGAGCATGGACTAGCCTGGGCTAAGTCCAAAGGAATCCAGGACACAAATATTATAATACAATCTAGTTTTATTAATAATCACACAGGTTAATTCTATAATTCTAACTCTGTCCTGTCCTAGCCTATCTCCCCAAGGCTCCTCACCTACAAGGTATTTTCTTAGCCTCTTGGAAGTGGCAAAGGGGATCCACACTAGGGAGTTCCACAAAGCCTGTTGATTGGCCGAAGTGGATCTCTCTCGTACCAGGGGCTGGGCCAGCTCAGGCAGGCTGGTCTAGGGCAGCAGCAGTGGCCAGCAGGGTCAGCATGCACTTCAGACATGCTGGTGTCACAGGTGCAGCATGTCCGGGTGTTCTCAGCTGGGAGGTTCCCAGTGGCATCTCATGGTAGGTCTCCCGAGGGGGAGTGAAAGCAAAGTCATTCCACACTTCCCAGTTTAAGGAGCCAGGTAGGAGGAGTGAACTTGGTCCCAGATGTCAATCTCAGGCGGGTGCCTTGGGGTGCCCATTCATGGCCAGGTGGTTATCTGCTATCTGAGTTCATGCCCAGGTCCTGGGCGGACAGGGTCCGGTTTCTGGACCTTCTCTGGCCATGTAATCAGCAGTGTGCTGTCAGCTTTGGGCTCTTCTGGGGCTCCTTCCCTTGCCAGGTTCAGGGCCCCTGCTGTGCTCTGGGCTGGTTATCAGAACAACCTTGGTGGAGTTTCTGACTAAGCTAAATTAACTTTCCTACTCTCTAAAGTTACAACATTTCAAATGTACACATTTACTAATGCATTATGTTTCTTACAGTTACCAGTTGTGTAATTCTGTAATACACTCCATATGTCAAAAAAGACATTTATTTGATGACTGGTGAATGGTATACTTCTCTGTAAGTGTGAGGATCCATATTTAACATGTAGTAAGAAATTACATTTGTCTAGAGATATGACAGAGGTAGTGTTTTCTCTAAAATCTATGACCTCTCTAGCTATGTGTATTTGGCTACGTTTACAGTGCCATCCTGACATTGAGAATGCTTTAAGTTTAATCAGATAGCTGTTGATTATCCCCAAGATAAAATTGCCACTACTGCACCACTGTAGTTTGTGTCAGCCATTACAATAATTATTGGGCTTACAGCGGGGTTGGACTATGAATTGATTCATAGTGTCCTCCAGGACGATGAGAGCTGGTCTTCAGGAAGGAAACTTCCAGGTCAGTTCCAGCTCCATTGCTCCAAGTCCCAAGCCAGTTTCTTTCTCAGCTGAGAGCTGAAGACTTCCTGGATCTGCCAATAAACTTATCCTTCTGCTTGCTCTGACTTGTGGCCCATGCATCCTTAACTCACTTGACAGGTCTATTAACCAGTGGATAAATTCTATCAAACTCATGGTGCTAAGGACCCAATATATCCTTTCCCTAGCAGAGATGATTCCACTCCAGAAATACCTACTGAGGTCAGCTCTTATGAACTTCCTTCAAGGATCTGAAGATCTCACAACAGCAGGGGGAAATGAAATAATGAATTATAAAAAACTCAGGGATAGTGCTCACAGATGTCATTAAGTTCCATGTTCCCTGAGTCATTCCAGGGATGATGGCTTGCTTGTTTCATGCACTTCCCTTTGATTGGTCACTTTAACCATCATGTTAAACTCTGATTGGCTGTCGTATTTATAAAAGGCTGCATAAACCACTCCTTGTGGCCACATTCCTCCTTTTGTCTTCAGCAAAAGGTCCTACCTTCAAGTTCTGGGAGATCCCCACAGGCTGTGGCAATAGCTTGTGTAATTTGGGGAGTCTCTTAAACTACCCTTACTAACACCTCAAAGGGATGTTTCTCCTTCCTGGTACTGAGGTTCTTGTAAAATAGTCTTCAGGTAGCACTCATAATTTTTAAAACTCATTACGTTCAGAGAAATGAGAATGACAGCTGACTTCTTTCAAGTACACAAGCAGGCAAGGTGATAAAGGAGCATTATATTTAAAAATGACATGAGAGAAGAAAAATAAAACCATCACAAGCCAGAGTGCAGGAAAATTATGAATATTAGAATATTAGCTTTAATATGAGATTCTAATATTAAAACATTAAAAATTAAGTCATTGATGTAGATTCTATAGATGTTAGATTAATAAGAAGGAACTATCTTCCATGACTACATTTCCACTAAATTTTCCATAAGTTTCATACCACAGATGAAAAGTTGAACTCACTAAAGGAATAAATCCCCAAAATTCTGTCACAAAATAATATAAATAGCATACATACATATATATATATACATATGTATACATATATGTATATAAGTATAAATTGAATTAATATTTTAGAAGCTTACCCGGTGATAATTTACTAAACATTTAATGATGAAATATACCAATTTTACACAAAGTAATCCAGAACATTAAAGAGAGTACTTTTGTGCACATTTTTGTGAGCCCAATATTACTCTGATAACAAAACCATGATATTCCTCATGTACATATGAACAAAAATTCAACAAAATGTTAACAAAACAAATCTTGCCTTATATATTATGATTAAGGTAAGGTTTATCTTAGAAATGTAAGGTTGGCTCAAGTTTTTAAAAAATTGTTCTATGTACTTAAATCATTTGTTTTGTGTGTGCATGTGTGTGTGTGCATGTGTTGTGTGTGCACATGTGTGTGAGTACTCACAGAGCCAGAAGTGGGCAGTGGTTTCCTTGGAGCTAGAGTTACAGATTTCCCCAAAATGAGTGCTGGGACCTGAATTTTGTTCTCTAAAAGGGCAGTAAGTGCTCTTGGAATTGCTGAACCATCTCTTCAACCCCCAAACCCAAGCTCTAATCCAGAAGCTATATGTTCCTTTCCAGAGGTGCAATAAAATGTTCGACTACATCACATATCCAGAAATGATAGAGGCTCTCAAAACTAGAAGCAAGTGAGGAATTGGCTTCAGAGTCAAGTAGTTAAAGTATTACTTTTCTTTTTTCTTTTTTTTTTTTTTTTTCCAGAGCTGAGAACCAAACCCAGGGCCTTGCACTTGCTAAGGAAGCACTCTCCCACTGAGCTAAATCCCAAACCCAGTATTACTTTATTAGTGATGAAAATGTTTGAAGAAAGGAAACTTTGGTGTGAGCCCATGGAAAATACTAATGCTTCATTCTTGAATAATAATCTTCCTTAACCAGACATTAGGCGAGCAGCATCAGATCTCCCTTTTAGGTGAATGCCCCTCTGACAGTGCCGATCATCAACTTGACAGAATCTGATTCACCTGAGAGGCAGGCCCCTGGTCATGGCCATGGGGAGTTATCCTGATTATGTTAACAGATGTTGGAAGAGCCCCATCATAACTGTAGGCAGCACCCTTCCTTGGGCAGGGAACCTGGATTGAGTAAGTGGAGAAGGGAAGCTGAACAGTAGTGTGTGTCCACTCACTGTGCTGTCCTTGACTGTGGTTGCAATGTCACCAGCTGCTTCAAATTGCTGCTGCCTTAACTTTCCCACCATCACCAACTGTACCTTGAGATGTGAGCCAAAATGTCCCTTTGTTCCTTAATTTGCTTTTGTCGGTGCATTTTATCAGAGAAACAGGAAAATAAACTAAGACATCCTTAAATATATCATGGTCAAAGACAGAACACCCCTACCCACAGCATGCTCTCTGTTTGTAAACAGACACCAAGTAGAAGTAGGCGCTGGGTGGGCCATACTTGACTCCTTTCAAATTCAGGGCTCATATTTCAACATCCTTGCCTGTGGTAAGGATCTTAGCTTCCTCCCTCCCTTCATTCAATACTGTGACTGTAAATATTGATTGTCAGTTTGACAGGCTCTAGAATCTCCTAGGAGACAACCCTCTAGGCACAGCTGTGAGGTATTACCTACAAGTAACTGAGGTGGGCAGTGCGTGCCATTCCCTAAGCTGATGTCCTGGAGCACATATAGAAAGGAGAAAGCTACAGGAACACAAGATCAGATCACTCTGCTTCCTGACCATAGATGCAATATGACTAGCCATAGCAAGCTCCTCTCACCACGACCTCCTCACTAGATTGAGCTGCACCGTCCAAGTGTAAGCTGCATTTATAAAGCCCTCCTTCTTTAGTTGCTTCTTGTCAGCTATTTAGTTATAGCAACTAGAAAAGAAACTAATACAACCACTCTATGCATACTGCTTAACATGGTACAGGGAACAAAATATGCATTCAGTAAATATCCCTTGAATGACTGCACAGTACAAAGATGAACCCATAAAGTACCTAGCCTTAAAAAGTTCATAATGTTTTGGGAACCCAATGGGGTAAGCATAAAGTCGTTCAACTACCTAGTAAATTTAAGCTCCAAGCTTACTCTTTCATTTAGCTTCATTTCCAGCTTAGAAATATTGTTTTGAAAATGATGCTCTGTCTCTTTGTGTCTCACTTAGGTGTGGTATTTACAAAGCTTGTTGTGAGGCTGGTGTACTTGGCTGGAATCACAGCATTACCTTTATTGTCTATGGGTCTGTCATAATTTGCAGTCTTTTCTTCTCCACAAGCAAAAAGAAATAATTTTTTTACAATGTATATATGTCATTTACTTCTTGTGCGTTCCATCGTAATCATATTTAGACCCTCTTCCCTATCTGCCCTTCTCACACCTCCCACTGGATTTTATACATCCTGTCATATATGTTAAGGCCTATCAAGTCAAGCTTATGTCCCCTCATTGTGAGTTCATCCTCTGAAGCCTGGTCAGCTTACTTCCTCAAAGAAGACCAACTCTCCCTCACTCAGCAGGAAATAGCTGCTGATATTTCTTTGGCTAAGGTTGGGGCTTCTTGCCTATTTTTTCAGTTTTAGGCTGGATTTTTGTCTGGAGTCTGCACAGGTCTTGGGCATGCTGTCATCATTGCTGTTAGTTCATATGAGCACGTTTCCAGCTGCCTGGAGAACTGTTTCCTTGTGGTCATCTGCCACCCATGGCTCTTAAAGTCTTTCTGCCTTCTTCTACAAGGTCTCTGAGTCCTGAGTGCTGAGGTTTACTATGGGAGTCCTATCCGGGTACAGGCACTCCAAAGTCTCTTATTCTCTACATCTTGGCCAGTTGTGGCCTTCTGTGTTCCTCATCCTCTGTTGCATGAGGAAGCCCTGCTGGTGAGAGTTCGGAGATGAATTAATATTCTCTCCACCCCCTGTTCCACTATGTCCCATGAACCTTAGGTATAGAGGTTCTGATGTAGATATCTCATTTAGGGCTGGGCATCTCACAGACACTTACTCTGCATGTGACCAGCCATGGAGCTCTGTAATAGTCTCCAGCTGTTGCAATAAGAAGCTTAGAATTTAAAGCTACTGGGTCACAATAACGTTAAACCTTTGAGTCCTCTGATGCTCTCAGCTGGCTTTGAGAGTAAAACTCAAGTCATATGGCCATGCTTTGTTACTCTTTTTAAAACACTAACTCTTGAACTAAATAAGCTACAGAGAAAATTTACATTCATCTTCAAAGGAAAAAGCATGATCCAAAGTTTAGCCCTAATAAAGAAAATATAATGAACAAAACTATTTATTTGATGCTAAGGATAGGATTTTATACATAAGACCAGTCAAACACATCTAGATCTTTTCTCCATAAAATATACTAAGATAATCTGAGGGAGCATCTCACACTTTTATTTCTAGAAACCATGCTGTATTAAAAAATAACTTTGGGGTGCAGAGGGATGGTAGGGGGGCAATGTGGATCTGTCTCCCAAGGTAGTTAGAGAAAAGAAACATTTACATTTTGCCCAGTAGAGTTTTAGAAAAATATCTTTGATATTTTATTTTATTTTATTTTATTTTATTTTATGTGTATGAGTGGTTTGCCTGTATGTATGTAAGTGCACCCATGTTTGCAGTCCTGACAGAAGCCAGAAGAGGGCATTGGATACTCTAGAACTGGAGTTATGGATGGTTGTAAGTGGCCATGTGGAACTGAACCCAGGTCCTCTCCAAGAGCAGTTGGTGCTCTTAATTGCTGAGCCATCTCTCCAACCCCTACCCAGTAGATTTTTTTAATGTCTCCACAAAATTAGCTTGCTTTGCTAGAAAGATAAACTTTATCATCTCAGCCAGCTTAAAATAGACCTACTTGAGATCTGGAGCTCAAATTCTGGTACTATGTTTATTTCCTCTACCCCACAGAAGGTAAACTTTTAGGCAGAGGAATGTAAATAAGAGTTACATTGATGACGAAGAGGAAAAAATGCAGGTCAATTTCCTAGCAGTATGGACTTCAAGGCTAACAGTAGTGCTGCATGTATTGGGGGCCAAGATGTACTGTAAGAATACACACACAACCCTCACTGATGTTGCATGTGAGCAAAAGAGGACATTGGTTGGACCTCTGTCAGTAAACAAATGTGGTCCAGAGACACATGCGAGCTGCAGCTATGGTTCAGTAGGAAGGTGACATCTTCTACAGAGTCACTTTTCTAACTATAATCATGCACTCAGGTTGTTGTGGCCAAGCATGGGTCTTAGGAGTATAACAAAATCAAGCTTCTCTCAGATGTAGTGAAATCTCCCATCAGAAGGGATTAAAGTCATTCACTGAGCAATTTTAAATACCCAAATAATTTTCAAAATGATTCCCTGTGTTAACATAGTATTTCTGAGAACCTAAACCAATCCAAATAAACCTAAATACTTTCGTTTAACCAACCCACCTCCTCATTAGTTCAGAGCAATAATTCTCGGCTCTGCTAGAGGGAGAGATGCTATTTAATTTCCCAGCATTCTACTTCTATCCTAAATGTTGCATGACATTTAAGGTTACAGAAATTGTTTTAAGAACTCCCTTTAATTTTGTAATAACTGGAAATATATTGTGTCTATAAACCAGGATGTGGAATAAAAATATAAATATATTTTCTCTAAGACATCTTCTTTTCCATCTAGTTTTAAAATATAGTAGGCATGAGGTATTAGTGTGTTTATAAATAATGTCAGTTTCTATGACTGAAATCAGGTTCACATTTCATTTCATTTATTTACCTAAAAACCTTTGTTGAGGTCTAAGTATTTACAGTGACCTAAGGTGAGTAGGAGAAGATAGATGGAAAGTGATTTAGACAGGTTAGTCTCCAAGTCAGATTGTTCTAGGGTTATAGACCCAAGATCCTACTAATCCCAGGCTTCTAATTTAACTTTAACTCTGCACCTAAACATATGTAATACATATTTTGCTATGATTTCAGGAAAAGATAATGTTCACCTAATATTTTACAAGAAACAGTCTACGGATGTGAGAAGCACAAACAGCTCTTCTAGTGGTTTCAAACACGCATAGCATGTTAAGAGTGAAGCTCGTTACAGAGGATGAAGGGGAAGAGTGTCAAGATCAGGTCACAGTTATACAGTGATTTCACAACTCCGATGACAAAACAAGTGCCTGAACACAAAGTACTAGAACAAGAACCTGAAATGAGAGTGAGTTGAGGCTGCTGAAGCAGCCTTCTGCTTAGTTTCCTCAGTCAGCATCACCATTACCAGTTTCCTCCCTGAGGACTTGGACTCACTGCTTGGCTTTATTTGAAAATTTTTTTTTTTTTGTTCTTGCTATGTTTATCATACACAATGTGATGTTTAACACGTGCTGTCAACTTGGCGGGATGTGGAATCACCTAGGAGACAAAGCTCTAGACCCAGGCTTGCCACAGCAACTGAAATACATGATTAGAATTAGAAAAATGACTCGAGGGATTATTGAGATTAGATTAATTAAGGTGGGAAGATCTACTCTAACAGTACAAAGCAATATTCCACAGACTGGAGTCCTGGAGTGAAAAAAGCAAGTACTATGAGCTAACCACTAGCATTCAAAGCTCTATGATTCCACTGTCATGAGCAGTGCCCACTACCATGTTGAGGTTCCTCTCTGTGATGGACTTGCCCTTGAACTGTGAGCCAAAATAAACCCTTCCTTGCTTAAATTGCTTTGGATAGATATTTTGTCACAGCAATGAGGAAAGTAACTAATACAGACCATAAGCTACTGCAGAATACAAGACATGAAATTTTATGTACAATTATGCCTGGAAGGTTATAAGTGATGGTCAAACCAAATGTATATGAAAAGTAATGGCCTCATTGTCTGTGTGTTTTTTTCTGGAATGCAACCCAACTGTTCTTTTCTGCAAACTCACATGAACTTTTCTTGTGTCTTGCTTGGAATATTCTTTTGTAAACCTGGCCTGGATTAGGCTCTAGATCAATATTCAACCTTCATCAATTTAATCTAAAACCAATTACTTGTAATATCAATGAGAGAACACCAAGGAAGGTGGTACACAGTCTTTCTAAACCTTTTGTCTGTATGATAAAGCCAAAAGAAGACATCTTATAAATATGACAACCATATAAATCTGTCTGCCACAATTCAATAGTCAAGTTTCCAGTTCAACTTTATTTCCCTATCCTTTAAATTTTTAAATTTTATTTATCAACTCTATAAGGATTTCATATGTGTTTACAATGAATTCTGGCCATATTAACCCTCTGCCCCCTCTAACTTCTCCCAGACCTACCTTATAGCCCTTTTCCAATTTTATATTTCCAACTCCTTTTCTTTTTTTCCTTCATAGCCACTGAGTTCAGTTGGAGTATAGGGTATTGCCCTCTCCTATTTTGAGTCTTTGTGTTATCTAACAGTCATTTTTCTCTATTCATTCTCCAGTGGAAAAAGAACTTAGAAGTAAAACATGGAGATCATTAAAAATAGACTAAAGAAAACAGAATAAATTAGAGAAAGAATGAAAAAATGCCTGAAAGTTACCTAAGTTACAAAATTTGTTGGCTGCTTTTGTCATGAGAGGCAAATAAAACTCACCCCCAGCTGGCTTAAATACAAACAAGAAATTACTGGCTTGTCTGCTTGATGAGTCTAAGTGGACGCCAGCTCCGGAACACTGACTGATACAGAGATTCAAAGTTCTATGACTCTTAGTTTCCTTCTTGCCTTCCATTTTCAAATTCATTACCTTGGGCTACCTCAGACTCAGAAGAAGCAACGTGACTTCCATATGTCTATATTTTCTGGCCTCTTTGCTGTAAATGCAGACATTAGAGCAAATTTCTAGTGCAGATATTTCAAAGTTTCCTTTTATTATAGAGATTCTTTGTAAGTCATGTGCCAGAGCTATCGGCGAGGAGCATCATGTTTCAGCTTGCAGGGTGAAAGTCACCAGCTGGAAAAAGCCAAAGCACATGGACCAGGGGACAGAAGGAGTCATTGTTCAGAGGGAATTTTGATTTTACCAGAAGGACAAAGAGAAGCCAAGTAGCAAATACAACTTATATCAACTAACTTCTCCTGCTTCAAGCCTAGGACTGAACTTTTACAATTCAGGGTTTTTTTTTTTTTTCCCTGAATATTTAGTCCTGAAATGCTCTATGTTTATTTCTAAATGTCTTTAGTCTCTTTTAGTCTTTTGGCCCACGTTCAGCATTCCCTGTGATGTTGTGTCCTGAGCTATCATAAAGTACCATGTAGATATTTCCAGAAAAAGAAACACAAATGGCAATAAATGTATGAAAAATGTTAAACATCCTTAACCACCAACGAATTGAAATTAAAATTGCATTAGGATTTTATCTTTCCCCAGTTTGAAAGCTTATCAACAAGAAAACAAATGACAACAAACAGTGGTGAAAGATAAACAGTTACTTATTCATTGCTCATTGGAGTATAAACTTGTGTAGTCACTATGGAAATCAGTATGAAGCTTCCTTGAAAAAATTTAAAAAATAGAAATAATATATGACCCATTATGCAAGTCTTGGTATATATTTGAAGGAATCTGTCCCAGTTTTGTTTCCTTTGCTATGATAAAATTCCTCAATAAAAAGAAACTTAGGAGAGGAAGGTTTATTTTAGCTCACAATTCCAGGTTATAATCCATTGCTGTGGCAGAAGCTTGAGACAACTTGTGACAAAACTTTCACAACCAAAAGCAGAGGGAATGCATGTGGGTTGTTTGCTCACTGCTGTGCTCCATTCAGTTTTCCACCCTTATACAGCTCAGAAACCCCTGTCCAGGGACTGCTGCTGGGTCCTCCCTTGCCAGTTAACTTTAGACAATCCACCATAGGCAGGCCGATGAACGAACGCAGTACAGACGATCTGCACTGAGACTCTCTTCCCTGGTGAATTTAAGTTGTGTCAAGTAGACAACTAAAGCTAACCATCACAGAATCTAAGCCAGCACACCACAAAGGGACAAGCACATCCCTGTTTATTGCTGCATGGTTCATAGCCTAGGTGTCCATAAACAATTGAATAAAGAAAATGTGTCATATACATACAAAATGAAGTTTTCCTCAGCCATAGAAAGAATAAAATTTTGTTATTTCCAGGAAAATATATAGACTTGGACATCATCATTATGTTAAGCAAAATAACCCAGAAAAATATTGCATGTTTTTCTCATATGTGAAATACATATGTATGTGTGTATCTATGTAGGACATGAAAGTAAGAAAAGGACTAAGGGAAAGAATGAGTCTAAAGGGTAGGAAGAAATCAAGGAGCATAGGGAGGAAAGACAAATGTCACATATTCATGTTCATGTGTGGAATATATGTACGTATATGTGTATAGATATATGAGATGTAAATGGAAGCGAAACTACCTGGGGGGGGGGAGCCCAGTAGAACAGAATGGGTGATGAGGGTAAATATCAGCAAAGTACAATATACACATATGAAAATGTCATAAAGAAACCCATTACTAAAATCATTTTAAATTTTTAAAAGTAAACTGTTTATGCTGATTCTCTCAGCTCTCCACATGAATGCTGGGTGTGTTACACATCCCCAATCTTTCACAGCCCATCTTTTCAGTTTGACACTCACACAGCACTTAGCTGTGCACAGGGTCAAGCTGGTAAGTAGCACACTCTCTATTCTATGTGGACCAACTTATTTTCAGGCCTGGGCCTCTCTACCAACTGCCTTGCAGTCTCCTTCAGGCATTCAGATACATGGACAAGTCTGAAAGTGTGAGAGCCTTTGGGCAGTGATGGATAAGAGCAGATGGATATTGATGCTTTTTTACTGTGTCCTGCGCTGAAGATTCCCAGGCTTATTCTACATGCGTTCCTGACTGGTCTTCAGAAGAATGGTGCTCAAGTTGCCTACAGCTTGATCACTCTTCTTGGACTGGCTGCTCTTCAGTTCCTGTTTTAATTTTTCAAAACTCCTACTCTGGCTTTTTGGAATCAATTGCCCAATATACTACCTGGACTCAAATTTTATGTCTCTGTTTCTCAGTTCTGGGAGATATTCAGTTCAATACAATATAAAACTTCCTTGAAAACAAGCTTAATGTCCTTAGAACAGGGAAGGTACCCAGAATGTATTTATGGATATGATTTAATTAAAAGGAAATGGGAACAGTGAAAACTCCTGTCAGAATGTGCTCTACAGTGGGATGTATGTATAAGTGGTGATGTTTGGAGAAGACAAGAGAATCTCCAAGTACAAATGTGGGAAGTTAGATCCGGTGGCTGAAGGGGAGCTTAAGTCAGCCCCACATTGGAACGTGGAGTGTTTCACCTTTTATATTCCTTTAGTCACAACTCATTAGGAAAGATGATTGTTCATATTCCATTAACAGTAGTTTTCTAAGTGAATATAAATTTTTGCCTTTCAGAACAATGAATATTTCTTGTCAAATGTTTGTGCTTTGTCCTCTTGATATAGGATCAGTGAGTTGGCGAAAATACTTGTCTTTATGTCAAAATAAATGTAAGGTTGATGAGTCTATGTAGAGATGAGCAATAAAGGCTTGCAGCCTTGTGCGTTGACTCTTAAATTGCTCCTAAGTGCTATTTGACCTCTGCAATTATGATTTTTCCCCATATGCTAATGGGCAAAAGAGAATGAGTAACACTTAGAAGAAAAGAAAAGAGATCAATACATAACTACTCTAAAGTGTGCACAAAGCCCATCGTCATGACTGGTAAATGAATTGTGAAAAAGAGGTCCTCCCAGAACTGTACTGCTGGGTCCTCAGTATAATAATCTTAATGGGTTAGGTTGCATTAGCAAAACAAACAAAAATTATTTCCTGCATTCACACAAAGCTATTCATCTTTGTTTTTTTTTTTTTTTAAAGTTTTTATAGTGACAGGCTTGTCTGGAAAAACCAAGCTGTCTAATGCTTGTTTAGAAATAGAAAGAAAGGGCAGCATATATAGTTTCTGACTACTAAGATAAAGGCTCCCTGATAAAGGCATTATATACAGAAATAGTGAACATTAGCATGTATCAAGGACCTTGGTGTATCAAGGTCTTCATACACATTAAAGTAGACTGAAACATTCCACCTCTGAACCCCACCAAAAATTCTAGTTCCAAATCCCTGCACTCTGCAAATGTTATCTTACAAGGAAAAGGATCTTTGGTGATGAGTTTTTGAGGAGCAATTATCTTATCCAGGTAGCCTCTATCAGCAGTTATAGGTGACTGTGAGTGAGAGGCAGAAGAAGAAAAGAATGTATGGCTATGCAGACAGATTTAAGTGATATGGCTATTAACCAAGGAATGTCAGCAATCTCTAAGAGTTGGAAAAAGACAAGGAACAGAATGGCTTCTTTCCCATTCTGGAAGGAGTGCAGGGCTGAGGACACCTTGACTGTAACCCCAGGTGACACTGATGTCATAACTTTTTGTCTCCAGAATTCTAAAAGAATGCATTTCTGCTTTGACAAGCCATTAAATTGTGATAAGTTCTGCTAGCAGCCATGGGAATTTAATACACAGACACTGTCTCACTTAATCCTCATGAGAACATTTTGAAGTAGCTATTAGTTCTCTATCATAGGTAAGGAAATTAAGGGTCCCAGAAAATGTCTGGCAAATGACAGATAGAAACACCATTTCTTTAGCTGAATTTCAAAGCCCCAGCTCCTTATTACGCCCTGTACTGCTACCACACAGACTTGTTTCTGTATCTTTCTGCATCTCGCTGCTCCCATGTCTTACCATGTTGCCTGATCTACCTGACCTCAGGAACATGGCTCCCTTCACCTTTCTTCCTGGTCCTCCTCCTTTCTTCCATTTCTCTCTGCTTTGTCTTTCTCCTTGCTAGAGTGTGAGCTCTTCTGCAGCCAAGATGGACCTTCATCTTTGCTTTCCATGCCTATTTGGTCTGCTATATAGTCTCTGTGTATATGTATGCATATGTGTGTGTGTCTCCTATGTGTGCATATCCATGTGTGTGCATGTTGAGGCAGGGTTATATATCCTCCACTATCACTCACCACATTATCTCTTGAGACAGCATCTCATCCTGATTGGCTGACTGGCCAATGAACTCTGGAGATCTGCCTGTTTCAACTGATCCTTCGTACACTAGAGTTACAAACACACAGCCAGGACTATCTTTTTATGGGTGCTGGTGATACAAACTCAGGTCCTCATACTTAAATGGTCAGTACTTTACTGAGTGAGCCATCTCTCTGGCCCAAAATTATTTGTTGACTAATACTAACACATAGATAGACACAATGATGAACAGGTTAGTGACAGTAAGAGCAAGTGTCTTGAGATTTTATATTTAATCAAAGTGTGTGAAAAAGTGGGTTTTCCTTTCTTTTCATTGCCTTGGTTTCTTCCTAGGTACATGGATACAGTGATGTCTATTTTCCAGAGTTACTTCTTTATTAAATGAGCTTATCACAGAGTAAAGTTTATATAAATATTCTCTACTTTTAATTTGAATCCTGAGACTTCAGCATATAAGAAGGGGAAAATTCATTTAAAGTAAACAAGTAAATGATTGAAGAGATAATTTTTTGTTTCTTTTTTTTTTTTTTGAGACAGGGTCTCCCTGTAGCCCCAGCTGGCCTGGAACTCACTACATACAGCAGGCTAGCCTCAAACTCATCCTCCTGCCTCTGCCTCCCAAGTACTGGGATTAGTAGTGTGTGCCACCATGCCCAGACCATGAGATTTTAAAGTTCTATGAATTTTTATAATACTCTTCATAGAAACAGAACCATTTATCAAGCAGACAAATTTAACTTTGTCATGGTTACCCAGCCATTTCAAAAATGCAAAGGTCAGGGCTGGAGAGAGGCTCAGCAGTTAAGAGCATCAACTGCTCTTGCAGAGGACCTGGGTTTGATTCCCAGCACCCACATGGTGGCTAAGAACCATCTTTAACTCTAGTTCTAGGGGAATCTGACACCCTCTTCTGACCTCTGCAGCACTGCACAACATGGGTGTGCCCCACAGGCAGTGGGGCACACTCATATACATAAAATAATAAAATTTTAAAAATGCAAAGGTCAATACTTGAACATTCATACATTCAGACTCAAATCAGGGAAAAATAACATGTCAGAAATACTAACATAAGCCACTCCTTGGAATTACACTTGAGTCTTTCCATAGTGGTATATTTTGGTGCTTGGCAAGTGAAAGGAAGTGTATTTTCTCTTTGTCTTAATGTTGTATTAGTCTTTCAGTACTTTGATATTTCTATATTAGCCCCTGCCAAAAACTTAGTCTACTGCTTTGTTTTCCACCAATGAACAAATTGGACTAATTTAAAAAATGTGGAGAAGAAAGCACAACCCTTCTGTTTGCATGTAAAGCTGAAATGTTTAATTGGTTCACAAGTTTTTTATACTACTTTTTATATAATAAGTGAAAACAAAGTCTTTTTAGAAGATGCACAGATAAGAGAATAACACACTAAAAAGTTTTGTGGCTATTTGATTTTATCTTCACTTGTTCTCAAAAGCAAACATAAGATTGTTTTGCAACTAACATATGCTTCAGGGTACAAAGATGTACAGCTTGAGATAGAGGGTGCAATAACTATTGTTTGACCTTAAGTGAACAAAATCATCATTGGAATTTATAGTCATTAGTAACTTTGAAGCAAGTGTCCTCAATATAGTTTTTTTGTTTTGTTTTTTTTTTTTTTTTTTTTTTTTTTGGTATTTTCGAGACAAGGGGTCTCCCTTTTAGTCCCAGCTGTCCTGGAGCTCACTCTGTAGACCAGGTTGGCCTTGCACTCGCAGAGATCTGCCTGCCTCTGCCTCCCGAGTGCTGGATTAAAGGCGTGCGCTACCATGCCCAGCTCTCAATATAGTTTTTTTTTTTTCTGTGTGTATGAATGTACTGTCTGCATATAGGTTTGTGCACCTGTGTCGTGCAATGCCGCGGAGGTCAGAAGAGGGCATTGGATTCCCTTGGAACTGGAGTCAAAGATGGTTCTCAGCCACCATGTGAGTGCTGGGGATCGAACCCGGGTCCTCTGCAAGAGCAGTCGGCGCTCTTAACCACTAGGCCATCTCTCCAGCCCTCAATATAGTTTTATAACTTTATAAGGATTGCCCTTTGGTACAGACAAGATGTTGATTGTATAGGAAAGAATTTATCAGTCCATTTCTTCCCACCTTCTATGCAACAAATCCCTGCAGCAAGATCTCCAAAATGAGTTGACATTAGAACTTCGCACACTGGAGTGCATGGTCATGTCAGAAAGGAATAACCTACCTGGTATATCTTATATTTAACAGATTGTCTCCATAGGAAATGGCCCAAGAGAACCAACCGATCTTCTCTCATGAACCACAGCTAGAAGAGAGGTAAGGAACTCATGATGGAGAAGGAGAAGGAGGAGGAGGAGGAGGAGGAGGAGGAGGAAGAGGAGGAGGAGGAGGAGGAGGAGGAGGAGGAGGAGGAGGATTTGAATGGGAGAGAATAGTACCAATTTGAATAGATAGGTGGGAGACATTTTGGATCAAGAACTAAGATGTTCAAACTGAGTAGATGGGACTAATATAATAGAGATATGAACCAGAGAAGATTCTGAGACTCCCAGTTGAGAAAAGTAGTTGGATGTTACAAGAGAACTACAGGGGGTAGATGATGGGAGAGGCAAATGTCCTGGGGAAGGAAAGACAGAATTAATTGCTGAAACTATTAAATTGTGGATACTTGGAAGGTAGAGGCCCTGAAAACAGGAGGAACTCCAGAAGTGACACCTGAGGAGACAGTCAGGCCTATAGCTTGATATTTGTTTTTTGTTGTCCTTGTTAATATTTAGAATGATTTTTATAGAGTTGTGCACCAAATTTTTTCTCACCATTTTCACACGTTACTCCCAGCTGTATAAGATCAAGCAAGGCAAATATCATCCATTAATTATAAAAGGAAACCAAAGTTCAGAGAGCTTAAATTATCCCATGACCCCACAGGAAGATAATATTAAAACTTTTTCTCATCCACCTGTGCCCCTTTTCTAAGCGTAGGGAACAATCTGTGGAAGAGGGGGCGTGGTAGAATGTAAGGGCTTCGATTGGGGTTAATGGTGAAACTACAACAATATAGACTGGACACTCACTTGATCAACTTGATTAAACATACAAGCCCCCCCTTTCAGGATGGTGGGATGCATGAGCTGTGTGGGTTTGGGCACAACTGCTTGCAAATTGGTTTTACATGAAGGATGCTTGTACTCACAAATTATCACCTATTGTTAAAAAAAATGAAAACAAAACAAAACAAAAAAGCAGAGAAAGATGCAGAAAACTTACAGCAGAATGCACGATCTGCGATGGGTAGGGGTGGGGTGGGGGGGAAGGGAAGGGGATATATGCCTGAACTGAATTGGAAAATGATGTATGACATACACAAAGCATCAATAAAAATAAATTAAAAAAAAAAAGATGTAAAAAAAAAAAAAACTGGAACCAGACTTGCACCTTCTGAATGATATACTAGTCTTTAGATACTGAACATGGGAGACTGGATTCCTATACTCATTGCAGATAAAGACCGGATGTGTGTACAAAGTGAACTCAAAAAACTATCTGCATTAAATGAGTAGTTGGAAGGGGAGGAGCCAGGAAAGGAAAGTTAAGGGTCAGAGTAGAAATGGGAGGGAGTTGGGATTACAGAAGTCAAAAGGAGAAATTCAAATTCCAAAGAGTACAGGGTTGTGATCAGTATCCAAGCTAATTTATTCACTTCCTTTCCAGTTCCAGCCAGAAGCTAGCAAGGATGAGGCCCCTTCAGTTTGGAGCACTAGAGCCCTGCACCCAGTGTGAGATACATCTGTCTATAGTCATGAAATAAATCTATTTTTCCACCCTAGCTCCTTTCCCACAGACTCAGAGACAGTGGGAGCCCTGCTTGAATGTCTGTTAAGATCTACCTCCCAGCGATAAAGCCATCAGTGAATTTTACAAGATTCTACATGTAACCTTTAGTCATAGTTCAATATGTAATGACATACTTTTAAATGGAGATCACCCTGGTGATGCCATATCAACTCAACAGCAAACAGATGTTTTGGCAGAAAGGAGAGCTTCTAGATGTTTGTGAGTGGTAGCATTTCATGGTGAGAACCAGTTCCCAACTTTGTTTTCAGTTTTAAGACATTTGTTTCTGATACAGAAAGAGGTAAGTTTTTTCAGACAAAAGCTTTCAAAAAGCCAGGTTTCCTCTTGAAGAAAGCTAAGGATATGCAAAATGAAGGCACAGTGGATTGAATCAGACTACTCAATGACTCCAATAGGATGCATGTTAATTAAGAATTTTCCATGTATAGAGCAATATAATAGGTCCTTTGCTGATACAAATACATAAACATATAAAAATATATTCTTCAAAAAGCTTTGCTTGGATAGAGCTAACAAGGCTCACCAAATGTTCCCTCTGCTCTCCAAATGCCTTAGCCCTCTCGGTGGGAGACTGATGAAAGCCTCGAACTGGCGTCTTACCCTCCTCATTTTGCTCTCCATTCTTAACAATCAAGAAAGCTGTTCTGGATGGTTCAGTGCCACAATGATGCAACGTACATTGGTTGGAATTTCCAGAGGCACTACTTTTTAGGAGGTAGAACTTAGTGGAAGGGAGGTAGGTCAGTAGCAGAAACTCTGAAGGAAATATTGAGAACCTAGGCCTACCCCTCTCTTTTCCTCTCTCCTGTCTTTCATGAGGAAGTGAACAGATTGCCTCCACCATGTGTTCCCATCACTATATACTGTAGCACTATGTACTATAGCTCCAAAGCAACAAGACCAAGAGACCATACACTAAAACCTCTGAAGCTGTGAATTCATGCCTAGAGCTTCCACCTCAAACTTTCTACCTGAGCCATCAAACTCCTTCTATCTAGATTGTCACCTCTCACCAAATCTTGCTTCCCAGACTCCAGAATTCACACCTAATTTCCACCTCTTTTCCTATATCTATGCTTTACTAAAGGAGAATTAACAGACAGTACATGTAAAAAAGGAATAAACTGTAGAATAGTGTTTATCAAGTTAGGTTATATCAAGTTATATGTTATATCAATAGGTTTATCAAGTTTATCAGAATTTGGTTCATGGATATTTAGGATTGTGACATCTTCATGGTTAATTTTTCCTTTGACAAGGATGTAAAGGCCCTCTTTGTCTCTTCTGATTAATTTTACTTTGAGACCTATTTTGTCTGATATTAGAATAGCCACTCTGGCTTGTTTCTTGGTACCCTTCACTTGGAATATTTTTTTCCATCCTTTCACTCTAAGGTGGTGTCTGTCTTGAGGGTGAGATGGGTTTGTTATAGACAGCATATAGTTGGGTTCTGATTCCTAATCCATTCTCCCAGTCTATGTCTTTTGATTGGGGAGTTTAGACCATTACTATTTAAGGTTATTATTGAGAGATGTGTGTGGCTTCCTTTCACCTTATTTTTTGTTTGCATTCTTGGTCTAGGTTTGTATTTACTCTGTTATGCTTTTATTGATTTCTCTCTTTAATTGCTTAGGGATAGTTTCTCCTCTCCTCTGATCTTTGGATTGCTTCGAGGACTTTCTGAAGTTTTGGTTTCTTAGACATGTACTCTTTCATCTTGTTCATGCTGTGAAAGATTTTTATTTATCCTTCAGCTATAATTGACATTTTTTCTGGGTATACTAGTCTGGGTTGGCATCTAAAGTCATTTAGCACTGGGGATACTTTGGTCCACATTCTTCGGGCTTTCATAGTTTGCACTGAGAAGTCAGCTGTGATTCTGATGGGTTTCCCCTTATATGTAACTTGTTGTTTTTCTCTTGTGGCTTTCAGTATTTTGTCTTTGTTTTGAGCATCTAGTGTTTTAACAATTATATGGCATGGGGAGTTTCTTTTCTTGTCCTGTTTATTTGGTGTTCTATGTGCTTATTGTATTCATATGGATTTGTCTTTTTTCAGTTTGGGGAATTTTTTTCTATTATTCTGTTGAAGATCTGGTCAATACTGTTGTCTTGGGATTCTTCTCCTTCCTCTATCCCTTTGATGTGGAGGTTTGTTCTTTTCATAGTGTCCCACATTTCCTGATTGTTCCACTCTTTTTTTTTTTTTTTTTTTTTTCATAATCTTTACTTCAGCATTGTATTTTCTCCATGTTATCCTGCAGGTCTGATATTCTTTTATCTGATTCTTCCATTCTGCTTCTGAGGCTTTTTCCCATCCTTTCCTGTTGACTGGATGAATGTTCAATTTCCTTTTTCATTTGATCCTGTGATTTCTTTAGTATTTCCACTTCCTTCTGGAGCCTGTCATTCTCATCTTGTACCTCCTTGGTTCGTTGGTCAGTTTTTTTTTTTTTTTCATTTTGTCCTCAAGACACAGATTAATCCTAGCAAACTATACTGGGGGACTTCAACACCCCACTGAGGCCCTTGGATAGATCAACAGAACAGAAAATAGAGAGATGTCAGAACTGAACAATACAATATACCAAATAGACCTCATAGACATCTAATGAATATTCCACCCAAACACCAGAGAATATACTTTCTACTCAGCACCTCATGGAACATTCTCTAAAATCGACTGCATACTGGGGCACAAAAGAAATCTCAACAAATACAAAAGAATTGAAATTATTCCATACATTCTATCAGACCACAGTGCAATAAAGCTAAATATGTACACCAGAATAAGACCAACTAGCTATAAGAACACATGGAGACTTAACAACACAATCCTGAATAATGAATGGGTCAGGGAAGAAATAAAGTGTGAAATTCATGGAACTGAACAAAAATGACAATTCAACACAACAAAACCTCTGGGATACTTAAAAAGTAGTCTTGAGAGGGAAATTTATAGCCCTAAGTGCCCACATCAAAAACAAACAAACAAACAAAAAACAGAAAGGGAACAAATAAATGATCTAACACTGCAGCTAAAAACACTTGAGAAACAACAACAAATGAACCCTAAACCCAACAGACAGGAAGAAATAACAAAAGTCAGAGCAGAAATCAATGAAATAGAAACAAAGAAAACAATACATAAAATCAATGAACCCAAAAGCTGGTTCTATGAAAAGATAAACAAAATCGACAGACCTCTAGCCCAGTTGACCAAAAAAAAGAAAGAGCAACTCCAAATCAATAGCATTCATGATGAAAGGGGAAACATCACAACCAACAAAGAAAAGATCCAGAGAATCATATGGGAATACTTCAAAAACCTATACTCCACTAAATTTGAAAACCTAAGAGAAATGGATGAATATCTGAAATCCTGGGAACCAACAAAGCTTAACCAAAAAGAGAATGACAGTTTAAACAGACCCATAATATGTGAGGAAATTGAAGATGTAAAAACAACAACAACAACAACACAAAAACCCTCCCAACTAAAAATTTCTCTGGTCCAGATGGTTTCACGGCAGAATTCTATAAAACTTTTAAAGAGTCCTTCAACCATTACTGCTCAAACTGTTCAGAAAGATACAAACAGAGGGAATTCTCTCAAACTCTTTCTATGAAGCCAGCATCACTCTACTACCAAAACCAGGCAAAGATACAAGCAAAAAAGAAAGCGATAGACCCATCTCATTAATGAACATAGATGCAAAAATTCACAACAAAATACTTGCAAATTGCATACAGACTCACATCAAAAAGATCATCCATATGATCAAGTTGGATTCATACCAGAGATGCAGGGATGGCTCAACATATGTAAATCAATAAATATCATAAAGCATATAAATGGACTGAAAGACAAAAACCACAGGATCATCTCGATTGATACATAAAAAGCCTTTGACAAGATCCAGCATACCTTCATGTTTAAAGTCCTAAAGGGAATCAGACTGAAGGGAACATTCCTCAACATGATCAAAGCCATATATAGCAAACCCACTGCCAACATCATCCTAAATGGAGAAAAATTGGAACTATTTCCCTTAAAGGCAGGAACCCAGCAAGGCTGCCCCTTATCACCACTCCTCTTCAACATAGTGCTTGAAAAGCTTGCTAGGGCAGTAAGACAAGAGAAGGAAATTAAAGAAAAGAGGAAGTTAAGCTATCCCTTTTTGCAGATGATATAATAGTGTACCTAAGGGATGCTAAAACTCTACCAGAAAACTTCTAGAAATGATTAAGAGTTTCAGTAAAGTGGCGGGATACAAAATTAACCTAGAAAAATCAGTAGTCTTTCTTTATACCAACAATAAACAAGTGGAGAAGGAATATAAGAAGACCTTCCCAGTAGCCTCAAAATAGCCTCAAAAATAATAAAATACCTGGGAATAAATCTAACCAAAGATACCAAAGATCTCTACAACAAAAATTTAAAACCCCTAAAGAATGATATTGAAATTGACATCAAGGTACATCTACACAATGGAGTTCTATGCAGCAGTAAAGAAAGATGACATTGTGAACTTTGCTGGTAAATGGTTAGAGCTAGAAGATATCATGCTGAGTGAAGTAGCACAGTCCCAGAAAAACAAACGATGAATGGAATCCCTCATCTGTGGATGTTAGCACCAATTACCTAATTGTATGGCAAACTAAGCAATGTTAATATGGTCTGAAAACAACTGTGCTCTTATATTGTAGAATCCCTTAAAAATAAGCAAATAAAAATGTTAAAAAAGAGAAATTGTCAAAGAATAAGAATAAATAAATGTTGAACCATGGAAATACCAGCAAGAAGAAAATGTCTAACTACTAAAATGCATTATGGAAAAAAAAAGGAAGAAACTGACATCAAAAGATGGAAAGACCTCCCATGCTCACGGATTGGGAAAATTACTATAGTAAAAATATCCATTTTACCCCAGTTGATAAACAGATTGAATGCAATCCCAATCAAAATTCCCATGAGCTTCTTCACAGACTTGGAAAAAAAATCCTTAAATTCATATGGAAAAACAAAAGTCCCTATATAGCCAAAGCAACCCTGAGTGAAAAATGCAATACAGGGGATTTCTCTCCCAGACTTAAAGCTATATTACAGGACCATAGTCATAAAGACAGCCTGGTACTGGCACAGAAACAGACCTGTTGACCAGTGGAACAAAATTGAAGATCCAAACTGAGCTCATACAATTTCTGCCACCTCATATTTAACAAAGGGGCAAAAAACCCTCAATGGAGGAAGGATAGCGTCTTCAGCAAATGGTGCTGGCAAAATTGGATCATCATTTGTAGAAGAACAAAATTAAACCCCTACCTCTCACCCTGTACAAAAATAAACTCCAAGTGGATCAAAGATCTCAACATGAAGCCTGAAACCCTGAAGGTAATAGAAGACAGTGTGGCCAGGAGTTAATATTTATGGTCACTGCCTCATGCTGAATCTAGACTCTGCCACTTTAATAGCTTGTGATCTTGAGCAAAGTCTTCTAAACTCCAGTTTGCTCATCTGTAAAGTGAAGATGACATGAGAAGTCGTTTCTTGGAAATCATTTGAACAGATGTTCACTATTCAGCATAATGTGTAAAACATGTCTTGATTTTTCTTATTTAATGAGACCTAGATTGAACCTCCATCTGCAAAACATGATAGAAAGTTTGCTAGGGGGTATGTAGAAAGTCCTCTCCTTTTCCCTTAGGCACAATGCAAACCATGGATGATAATACAATTTAGAAAGGGGCCTCAGCTTCATGGACTGAGCATCTATGGGCTTTTCTGTCTATCTACTGGTCAGGAAGCTATTATTGGGCTACCCCCAACCCACATTGCACAAGCCAATCTAGAAGTACTCCACACAAACACATATGTTTGATTCTGTTCCTCCAGAAAATGCTGCTTAATACAGATTTTGTACCAGGAGTTGTTCCAGAGAAACAGAATTATAAGGATGAATTTGTCCAAGGACTTTGGTAGTTTCTGGAGCTGGTTCTCCAACTATACACCTAAAGCATCTTGAAAGAATATCTTCTGTCTAGCAGCCATAAGGGCTAAAGTTGCCAAAAACCATTCAAACACTCATCATGTGATCACCCTACTTACAATGCAAGTTTAAGTCTCACCTCTGAATTGTGTCTTCAGTTAAAGTGAGGTCATTGATTGGAAAAGAGTGGGATAGTATAACTTGAGATGGAACTGTATGGAAGAACCCTGTAGAAGTCTACAGTATCAAATCTTCACATTGTGATGAGTTTATTTTGCCTCAGGAAGTAGCATCTCTACCCTTAGTGACAGATGTGTCCCCACCTGTACCCCCCACTTCCTGTAGAAATGACTTTTCCACCTTCACCTGAAGGAATTAATCCTGCAATGCCTGTGGAAACAGCAGTGACCTTCCCTCAAGACATCAAGCAAAACTAGGCTGATGCCCCACAGAATCCACCCTCACCACTCATCCTGTCTCTAGTACTAGAACTAGACTCAAATTTCAGCAGGCTTCTAAAGGTGAGGTTCACCATGTGATTAATGAGGAGGTATAATAAGTTCCTAAAGAAGTGCTTTGTTTTCTAATTCAGAAGCCTGGAGAATATGCTTGGGAAAAGATTTAAGGGGTGTGAAAAAAGGATGGAAGGAACATAATACTAGATCATGTTTAGTTTACTGATATTGATTCACTGAGCAGAGATTCTTGGTTTAATGTTCTAGTTCACACAGTTTTAAAAAGATGCTAACAGCTTGATTGGTTGACTGACCTATGGATCCAAAGATGGTGTACTGTGAATGAGATGAAGATGTCTGATATCCTTTGGTTTGATGTTTATTAAGGGAGTCAAAATCTTGGAGAAACTGTACTGGAGTGGAGTTCCCATTTGCCATGGAAAATTGACTCCTACCCAATAGGATGGTCCATAAGATGAGCCCTTCATTAGCACTATGAAACACAGGTTTGTGCCCTGCATGGTGGCATACACCTTAAATCCCAGCACTCAGGGGACAGAGTGTGTCTCTTGTGAGATGGAGGCCACCCTGGTCTACATAGTAAGCTCCAGGCCATTTGGGGCAATAGAGAAACCCTGTTTCAAAAAAAAAAAAAAAAAAAAAAAAAAAAACAAACCCACAAAAAAACAGGTTTGTAAGAGGAGCAACAGCACATCTGAAGAGTTCTGTTGATGCTCTTCTCAGTATTCCAGACCTCACAGTTGAAACCATAGCTATTCAATTAGGTAACTTAAATTCAATGGATTTAATTAGATCCCAGAGTGCCAGAGGTACAAGTGGCAGCACTGGATCATCAAAAGGCAAGGTGAGGGGCTGGAGAGATTGCCTAGCGGTTAAGAGCACTGACTACTCTTGCAGAGGACCTGGGTTTGATCTCCAGCACCCACATGGTGGCTGAGAACCATCTGTAACTCCAATTCCAGGAGAACTCCAGTTCCAGGGGAATCCGACACCCTCTTCTGACCTCCGCGGCATTGCACAACACGGGTGCACAAACCTACACGCAGACAGTACGTTCATACAAATAAATAATTAATTAAAAAAAAAAAAAGGCAAAGTGAAGCTACATACCACAATAGAAGGCAGGGGCAAAACAGTGACCATTATGGTCTCACTCATGTAGATGTATGGTATTGGCTAATCAAGATTTTGAATCCTTTCCAGATGTGAAATAGATAGGAAGCCTATTGTCTCTTCCTATCTGTATAAGCAGAAAATTCAAGAGAAAATGAACAAAAAGGGCTGGCTACCTTGAATCATAAAAGAAAATCACAGCCCCTTGTACTTGTTAATTTCCCATTGTTGTGATAGAATACCCTAACAAAAAGCAGCTCAGAGGAGAAAAGGTTTGTTCTGGCTTATAGTTCCAGAAGGAAACCGTTCATCATCGCAGGGAAGGCATGGCAGCAGGAACACAAGGCTGGCCTGGCGGTCAGGAAGCAGAGTCATCACATTTTATCTTCTCATAGGAAACAGAGAGTGAGAACAGGAAGTCCACTTCCCCAAAGTCCATAACCATCTCCAATAGCGCTGCAAGCTGGGCACCATGTGTTCAGACACATGGCCTATAGAGGACTTTCCATATTCAAACCACAACATGCCTCAGCCAATTTCTAGAAGTGAGGTATTTTTTACACCTAGGACTCTTTGAATGAAGAGGAAGCCAGATCTCCTTGAGGAAGATTCCTTATATGCTACCAAAAAGTTTTGCTGTTAATCTTTCTCTTATTCTTTTCCAAAGAACCTATCTATGGCCGTTAACCATAGTAAATGTATATATTGGGGAAAGAAAATAATCACACCTTTCAGGGCCTTGTAGGCACTGGATCTCAATTTATATTGCTTCCAAGAGGACCCAAGCAATATTGTGATCCTTCAGGTAAAATAGGTGTTTCTGGAGGTCAAATGATCAATGGCATTTTAGTCAAGTCTGGCTCACAGTAGGTCCAGTGGTTCCCCAAACTCAACTTGTGGTTATTTCTCCAATCCCAGAATAAATAATTGGGATAGATATACTTAGGATTTGGCAGAAACCCCACGTTGGTTCCTTAACCTATGGAATAAAGGATATTAGGGTTGTAAAGAGCAAACAGAAGCCTGTATCTCTTCCTCTGCCTGAGAAAACAGTGAAACAAAACATTACTGCATCTCTGGAGGGATTGTAGAGATTAGTGCCACATGGAGGATTTGAAAAATTTAGGGTGGTAGTTCCCACCACATCTCCACCAAATTCTCCTACTTGTCCTTGGCAGAGGGTAGATGGACTTTGAAGAATGATACTTGGTTATCATAAACTTAATTAATCAAGTAACCACTCCAGTTGCAGCTGCCATGCCAGTTGTAGTTTACCGGCTTGAGCCAATGAACATATCTGGCCCTTAGTATTCAGCAACTGATTTAGCAAATGTTTTTTTCCCCCACACATGCCCACAAGGCCCACCAGAAGCAGTTTCCTTCAACTAGAAAGGCCAGCAGTATACCTTTACAGTTCCATCTCAGAGATATATTAATTCCATACCTCTGTGTCATAGCTAGCTTTCAGGAAACTTGATTGCCTGTCTCTTCTACAAGATATCACCGTGGTCCATTACATTGATGATACTATGCTGATTGGACCCAAGGGGCAGGAGAAAGCAACAACTCTCAATTTCTTGCTAAAGCATTTGTGTATCAGGGCATAGGAAACAAATCCAACCAAATCTTCCACCTTCATAAAATGTCTAGGAGTCCAGTGGCATGGAGTATGCAGACAAAGTTATGGAACCTGACCCCTTGTACTGCCAACAAAGAAGTACAACTCTTAGTGGGGACTATGTGGATTTTGGAGGTATCACATTCATCATTTGCATGTGTTACTCGGCTCATAGAACAAGTGACCCAAAATGTTGATACTTTTGAGTGAGGCTCAGAATAGAAGGCTCTGAAATTGGTCCAGATTGCTGTGTAGGCTTCTCTGCCACTTGAGCCTGATGAACCAGCAGACTAAATGGTACTCAAGGTGTCAGTGGCAGGCAGGGATGATCTTCAAAGCCTTTGGCAGGGTCCTATAGGTGAATCACCATGGGGTCTTTTACATTCAGAGCAACACTTTACCATCATCTGTGGATACCTATTTTTCCTTTGAGATACTACTCTTGGCATAAGTATAAGCCACCATGCTATTCTACAACCAGAATTTCCCATTATTAGTTGGATGTTATGTGACCCACTAAGCCATAAAGTTGGATATACATGGTGGAAATCTGTCATCAAAGAGAAGTGGCACATATGCCATTGAGTCTGAGCAGGAACTGAAGACACAAATGAGTTCCAAGAAGTACTTCTCCAAATGTCTATGGTTCATACTCTTTTTAAACAAAAATTCATCTTGTTTTTAATTGTGTGTGTATGTGTGTGTGTGTGCGCGCACATGTGTTTGTGTGTGTGTGTGTGTGTGTGTGTGTGTGTGTGTGCTGGTGCCTGAAGAGGCCAGAGATGTCAGATCTCCCTGGAATTGAAATTATAGGTGGTTGTGAGCCACTCAAGATGGGAGCTGGGAACTGAACTTGGGTTCTCTGCAAGAGAAATAAACACTTTTAACTATCAATCCATCCCTCCAGCTCCTGGTATTTTTTCTTTTTAAAAAATTTATGGTTTTTCCAAGGTGGTGTGGCAGGTACATTCTGAGCTGCTAATGGCAAAGTCTGGGAGGGGGTTTAAGGGCCCCCAAGAGCATTGGGGAGCATCAGAAGTGGTCCTAGAGCATTTGGATCCATCATTGAAGGGCATCAGAAGACAACAGGGATAGCTCCAGTGTTGGCTGAGCCTTTCTCCTACTGAACCCAGATAACTTGATTCAAGAAAATCTAGGTTTACTTCCCTGAATTAGCAGCATGCAGCACAGAAGGAGACAGTTTGGATGGACTTGGTAAATTTTTTCAGCTTAATTCCTGTCAATAGGTTTGTTCCCTGTTATTGGAAAACTACAAATCAGGATATGGGGTTTGGGAAAGTAAAGAGACTACTTCTGTTTATTTATATTTAAGATATGCTGAAAATTGTTTAAAATTCTCTTATTAGCTTTGCCTCTTATCCTATGGTGTTAAATCTCTTCCAGTCAATGTTTATCCAAGGCTTCTTAGGCTTTTCTTCAAGCCTTATCTAAATAGGATACAGTAATTAAAAATATCAAATTGGTGTAACTTAACTTTTTTGGATACTTAACCCCCATACCTAATGCCCATACCAATTTCTCCAGTGGACTTAAGGGACAATTTTGTTCCTTGTCATCTGAGGTCAATTGGTCCCAGGGAATTTTATACGGGGGCATGTCTTAAGTGTTCTGAAATTGTGAGTCACCAGGCTTCTTGTGCAGAGAAGTCTTGGAGATCCACTAACAAAATCTTAGTCAGTGTCCAGACTATAAAGAGAAGCTCAACACAGAGGAAAGTCACCTTGGGCTCCTGGTCTAGCAAGACCTGACCATGACCTCAGTAGATGGAACTGGTTAAGAATGTCCAAAAGGAGCTAGGCATGCCCCTTCTTGAAAACCTGAGTGCCCCCTGAAGACCAGAACCTCAAATGACCTTGAGAAAACAAAGTTTGGTTAATCTGGGCTAATTGTGTACACTTAAGCACCCCAAAAGGAAAATATAACCAAAAGATAGTCAACATATTTCTTTTAAAGCCCCCCAAATTGACCCTACATATATTGGATGTAAAGTTGTATGAAATAATGTTAAACAGGAATGAAAACCTTAGATATTGGCCTTGATTAACAGAGTAGCATTACCTACAGCCAAAGGACAAGTCCACTATTGTTGGCAATTAGTGCTCAATAATAAAATTTCCTCTTTCTTTCTAGCAACTATCTAAGTGGAAACTCAATACCCTGCCTATTAAACAGCTGGAAAGAAGATCCTGAGTCCAGATATCATGGACAAATGAACAAAAGGAGAACCCTAATGAATGGATGATTTGAAACCCTTTGTCAAGAAATTCTAATGGACTTTTAAGTTGGACATTTGAATTCACCCTGTTCTTACCTCTCCTGGTCCTGGCCTAGATCATGTACCCAACTATTCCTGCTTTAATTTTGCTTTCATGGGTACCAGTCAAGGATTTTTTTTCCCTCTATGGTTATGCATGGGGTCTTTTAGATTGACCCTCTGAATGGGGGATACCCCAGTTGCCATACCCAATGTACCTTTTCAGCATGGAAGATGTTGGAGCGGTCAGCATCCTGATTCCCTTCTAGTGATTGGGGTGACCCTTTTCAGAGGGTAACATAACTAAACATGAGCTAGAAATTGACTAGGCAATTTAGGGGTGAGACCCCCCTGCCAAATTAATGAGACTCTTTCTCACCTGAGAACTTGAGGCTTCCTAGACCAGCCGGTAATCACGTATGCTTCTGGTAGTCCTGAAAGAGCAGGAAAAGAAGAAAGAAAAGAAAGAAAAAAGGAATAAGAAAGTAACTACATACCAAGCCCTGCTTAAGTTTTCAGGCTTAGAAACAAGCATCTTTACCCTCTATGGTTCCTACTCTTGCTTCAATGTCTTAGGTCTTCAAGCATGCACCTGTGGCTTCATGGGATGTGTCCTATGATCAAAGTGACAGAGACATAAGACTAGGGCCTGGCTTATAGATGGTTCTTCAAGCTATGGAGGCACTACCCAGAGGTAGACAGCTTCAGCATTAAAGTGTCTTTCTCCAACAACTATGAAGGACAGGATGAAGGGAAATCTTCACAGTGGGAAGAATTGCAGGCAGTGAATAGGGCTGTACATTTTGACATGTAAGGAAAAATGGCCGGATTGGGATAAAATGGTGATTCATGGGGCTTAAGGAACAGTTTGACTGGATGTTTGAGGACCTAGAAGGAACATAATTGAAAACAAATGGTGAGAAAGAGATTTGGACAAAGAGTATGTAGAGAAAACTCTCCAAATGCACAACAGATATGAAGACATGTGTTTCCTATGTAAACACTCACCAAAAAGCAGAAGACTTCAATAATTAAGTAGAAAGGTTGAGCCTCTCTATGGATAGTTATTAACCTTTCCCTAGCCTCCTTATCATTCTAGTCTCCCTGTAGCCTCAGCTGTCCTGGAACTCACTCTGTAGACCAGGCTAGCCTTGAACTCACAAAGAGCTGCCTGCCTCTGCCTCCCGAGTGCTAGGATTAAAGGCATGCACCACCACGCCCGGCTCCTTATCATTCCTCAGTGAGCCCATGAACTCAGTGGCCATGGTAACTGTGATGGAATTTATGTAGTTAGATGTGACCTCAGCAACATGAACTTCTATTCAATAAAGCTTACCTGGCTATACTTGCTGCTAAGTGACAATCTGTCAGCAACAGAGACCAACACCGAGGCCCTAACATGGCACTATTCACTGGGTGAACAACCCGTGACATGGTGGCAGTGTGACCACTGAACCACTACATTGTGGAAAGACCAATGCTCTGTTCTTATTGGAATAGATACTCATCCTGGGTATGGATTTGCCTTTTCTGCATGTAATACTTCTGCCTACACTACCATCCATGGACTTCTAGAATGCTTTATCCACCGATGTGGGATTTCCACACATCATTGCTTCTGATCAAGGAACTCAGTTTACACCCAAGGAGATACAACAGCTCTTGGTATATGTGTGCTCATGGAATTCACTGATTTTACTAAGCTACCCATCATCCTGAAGCAGCTGGCTTGTTTTTATCTTTATCTGGTAATTCTGAAGGACATAAGGAGATCTGGCTGGGTGTCAAGTTGATAAGGCATGGGTTTGCAGTGGTTGTTATCAATTTTTTTTTCAAATTAGTAGAATCTAGAATAACTTAGGAGATACAGATTTGGGAATGTCTGTGAGGACATTTCCAAACAGAATTGACTGACATGGGAAGACCTGGTCACAAAGCTCTCCAAAGGGTTGCCTAGATATAAAGACGCCCAAGGTTAAAGTATCTGTGGTATCTGTGTGCCTTTGCTTTTTCCTAAGCATCAGCCACTGCTGCTGAGTTCATCAGATCCCAGCTTCTTCTAGTATGGACTCAATACCAGCACTGAACTGGAACTGCTAAAGAATCCAGCTTCATGGACTGAGAAGCTACTGTTTCTCCAGCATGCAGACACCCACTGTTAGAATACCACTCCTACTGTGTGGGCCAATAATGTGCTTTTACAGTATATGTGTCTTCATTCATTCTATTCCTCTAGAGAACCATTCCTAATACATAGCAGTAGGTGGAAAATAAAAGGTCCTTCAAAATGTTTTGTTTTGTTTTGTTTTTAAGGACAGTCTCTGTAGTAGCCCCAGCTAGCCTGGAACTTGATATGGCAATTACTTTGGGCACCACCTGACCTCAGTCTCACAGAGATCTGTCTGTCTCTGCTTCTGCCTCATGAGTGCTAGGATTAAAAGAAGGCATGTTGCCACCATGCCCGGCCATAACAGAAATCTTATTGCTTGAAGTGTTTTCTGAAGAAGAGTAAAAAGAAACAGTGGCCTCATAGACTCACTATAAGAAGCAGAAGACAAAGCACAATCAAAGAAGTAGATTTTAATAATTCATTTCTAATGTATAGAAACAAAGAAAATAATTCAAATTTTGTGAGAAAAAAACAAACTCAAAACATTAGATAATAGGATAAAATTTGTTTTATATATCTTACATCTGCAAAATAAGAGCTGACCACTGGAATAACCAGACACTAAGAACAATTAGAAAGTTTGCTACCTGATGGCATTACCGTATGACTCACTACTAGAGAAAAGCCTTTGTAGGCCTCCTTGCCCAACCCTGAGTCATCAACAACCTATGAGCCTGCTTTCTCTATGTCAGTGTTCCTGGAAGTGAAATATTTTCTCAGTGACTTGGTAGAGGAAATTATGGTCATTAATAAATCTTCTTTCCTTTCTATTCCCTCCAAGAAGAGTGATTATGGAAGATAGCATCTCCTTCCTCCTAATTTGCCTGGAATTTCCCTGAATTCAAAACAGAGAAGAGACTCAAATATGGTCCTGTAACACTGAGTGGGGAGTTATTCAAACTTAGTGGATACAATAAAGCTAATGTGTTTAAAATGTTCCCTTTTCAACATGATAGAGCTTAATAAATTAACAATGTCTATTTGTCATTTGGTTTCTTTATTCCTAAACTATTCTAACAATCTTTCCATGTCCTTATACACCATGTTAGCATAGCAACTCAGCCCACGCATCAACCTAAGGTGAACATTTAAATAAAAATCTTCAAATGTCCTGTGGCTAACTTTCACAGGCATTGTTGATCTGTACTCTATAAATACACCTTTTCTCTCTTCTGTTAATACATAAATGGCACACAACAATATGAATTGTGAATATGTGAATGGAAGTATGTTTATAGTGAACAAAAGAATTTGTTGGTAAGAGATGTACATAAAGGAAAGTAATAAAATTTTTCTTGTTGAAGATAATTTTTAAGCAATCAGAGGCACTTGGATTAAAAAAGAAAACCCATAAAATCCATACTTTGTAATATAAAAAGAAGAAAATGACTCAGGAAAACCCGTTGCAAAGATGTGAAAGGGTATTATTAGGCTTAAGTTTATATTCTAAGTTTTTGCTCTGCTTTGGGTTTTGAGGTTTTTGGGTTTTTCTTTTTTTTTTGCTTTTGGGGCTAGCTTAAATGACTATAAGCATTTTGATTGTATTAACATCCAGAGTATGTTTGAAATAATATTACTTCACATTATAACTTAAAATAATTTTGATTCATGCATACATGTTTAGTGTTTATAAAATAGGAAGACACTTTATATAAAAGATGCTTGTAATAATGTATGCATAGTTATGAAGACAACGATTGAGAGACCATTTTGAAATCAAATTACATATCTCAGTTTTTGAAACATAGAGATTATTTAAGAAACTTCTATCACATATTTCAACTGAAGTATAGAACGGAAAGCAATTAGTTAATTTGAGATTCTCTAGGAAATTAAAAATATACCCTAAAGATTATATATATAAATTTTTTGAGCATTTGTCAACTAAAACAATGGTTCCCAATCAAATCAAGTCCCCTCCATGCCCCAACCACCCATCAGAACTCATGCATTACAACATCCAATCTAAACCTAAGCCAGTCAAGATCTCAAACCTAGATGTTCTTCTGTGCAAATAGATCCATTGGACTCTAGTCAGCATATCTAGAAATCCTCAGTAAGGCATACTCTTCCTCACCCAACAATATTCAGTCTCTTGTAGTTCTCAGTCCAGGGTCAGTCTCCCACCCATTTTTCTCACTCCACTTTGAGACCTTGTCCCAGTTGGCATGGGTCCCTAGCCTGATACCTACATTGCCAAGAGTTCACATGTGAAAGTTTACAGTCTACTGTAAGCCAATGCTTCTCTATGTTCAAATGAGGGCCAGAGAGAATATGAGAGCAACTCTCAATTCCTACCGGTAAAGCTTCCTTGCACAAAACTGAGTGTGATGCAAAGGAAAGGCCATAACTAATCAAGCTGCAAAGACCAGGAGCCTCCAAAGTGTGCATCCCTGGATAGATCCCCTATATTAAACCTCACCCATCCACGGCTCAGGGATCATTTTGGGAGAGGGGGCAGAAAGATTGTAAGAGCCACTGCTGGTGATAACACTTTTTATGTTAATTCTAGATTAGGAAAGCAAAATGAATACACTAGATCTTCAGGCTAATTCTTATTTTTTAATGAATTAACTATAACCTGCTTCTAGATTTCATTTACTTATTATAGAATTCTTGATTATGATTAAATAAGGGGTAAGTCAGAGTAACGGATTTCACAGTAACCTGCTTCTAGATTTCATTTACTTATTATAGAACTCTTGATTATTATTAAATAAGTGGTAAGTCAGTGTAAAGGATTTCATAGTAACCAGTCCAAACCACAAATAAATTTTGGGAAAATATCAACAATATGCACTTGATCACTAAATAATCAAAGTATATGATTTATAAATAGATTCACTGCATGCAGAACAATACATTCATAACATATAAAAAAAAATAAAAAAAAAAAAAAAAATAAAAAAAAAAAAAGAAAAAACAAACAATAACTCAAAAAATTTATATATATACTCTTGGTATTTTTAATTTCCTAGAGAATCTCAAATTAACTAATTGCTTTCCGTTCTATACTTCGGTTGAAATATGTGATAGAAGTTTCTTAAATAATTCTCTATGTTTCAAAACTGAGATGTAATTTGATTTCAAAATGGTCTCTCAATCGTTGTCTTCATAACTATGCATACATTATTACAAGCATCTTTTATATAAAGTGTCTTCCTATTTTAAACACTAAACATTATGCATGAATCAAAATTATTTTAAGTTATAATGTGAAGTAATATTATTTCAAACATACTCTGGATGTTAATACAATCAAAATGCTTATAGTCATTTAAGCTAGCCCCAAAGCAAAAAAAAAAGAAAAACCCAAAAACCTCAAAACCAAAGCAGAGCAAAACTTAGAATATAAACTTAAGCCTAATAATACCCTTTCACATCTTTGCAACGGGTTTTCCTGAGTCATTTTCTTCTTTTTATATTACAAGTTGGATTTTATGGGTTTTTCTTTTTAATCCAAGTGCCTCTGATTGCTTAAAAATTATCTTCAACAAGAAAAATTTTATTACTTTCCTTTATGTACATCTCTTACCAACAAATTCTTTTGTTCACTATAAACATACTTCCATTCACATATTCACAATTCATATTGTTGTGTGCCATTTATGTATTAACAGAAGAGAGAAAAGGTGTATTTATAGAGTACAGATCAACAATGCCTGTGAAAGTTAGCCACAGGACATTTGAAGATTTTTATTTAAATGTTCACCTTAGGTTGATGCGTGGGCTGAGTTGCTATGCTAACATGGTGTATAAGGACATGGAAAGATTGTTAGAATAGTTTAGGAATAAAGAAACCAAATGACAAATAGACATTGTTAATTTATTAAGCTCTATCATGTTGAAAAGGGAACATTTTAACACATTATCTTATTGTATCCACTAAGTTTGAATAACTCCCCACTCCGTGTTACAGACATATTTGAGTCTCTTCTCTGTTTTGATTCAGGGAAATTCCAGGCAAATTAGGAGGAAGGAGATGCATTCTTCCATATCACTCTTCTGGAGGGAATAGAAAGGAAAGAAGATTTATTAATGACCATAATTTCCTCTACCAAGTCACTGAGAAAATATTTCACTTCCAGGAACACTGACATAGAGAAAGCAGGCTCATAGGTTGTTGATGACTCAGGGTTGGGCAAGGAGGCCTACAAAGGCTTTTCTCTAGTAGTGAGTCATACGGTAATGCCATCAGGTAGCAAACTTTCTAATTGTTCTTAGTGTCTGGTTATTCCAGTGGTCAGCTCTTATTTTGCAGATGTAAGATATATAAAACAAATTTTATCCTATTATCTAATGTTTTGAGTTTGTTTTTTCTCCACAAAATTTGAATTATTTTCTTTGTTTCTATACATTAGAAATGAATTATTAAAATCTACTTCTTTGATTGTGCTTTGTCTTCTGCTTCTTATAGTGAGTCTATGAGGCCACTGTTTCTTTTTACTCTTCTTCAGAAAACACTTCAAGCAATAAGATTTCTGTTATGGCCGGGCATGGTGGCAACATGCTTCTTTTAATCCTAGCACTCATGAGGCAGAAGCAGAGACAGACAGATTCTGTGAGGACTGAGGTCAGGTGGTTCGCCAAAGTAATTGCCATATCAGTCCCGGCTAGCTGGGGCTACTACAGAGACTGTCCTTAAAAACAAAACAAAACAAAAACATTTTGAGAGGACCTTTTATTTTCCACCTACTGCTATGTATTAGGAATGGTTCTCTAGAGGAATAGAATGAATGAAGACACATATACTGTAAAAGCACATTATTGGCCCACACAGTAGGAGTGGTATTCTAACAGTGGGTGTCTGCATGCTGGAGAAACAGTAGCTTCTCAGTCCATGAAGCTGGATTCTTTAGCAGTTCCAGTTCAGTGCTGGTATTGAGTCCATACTAGAAGAAGCTGGGATCTGATGAACTCAGCAGCAGTGGCTGATGCTTAGGAAAAAGCAAAGGCACACAGATACCACAGATACTTTAACCTTGGGCGTCTTTATATCTAGGCAACCCTTTGGAGAGCTTTGTGACCAGGTCTTCCCATGTCAGTCAATTCTGTTTGGAAATGTCCTCACAGACATTCCCAAATCTGTATCTCCTAAGTTATTCTAGATTCTACTAATTTGAAAAAAAAATTGATAACAACCACTGCAAACCCATGCCTTATCAACTTGACACCCAGCCAGATCTCTTATGTCCTTCAGGAATTACCAGATAAAGATAAAAACAAGCCAGCTGCTTCAGGATGATGGGTAGCTTAGTAAAATCAGTGAATTCCATGAGCACACATATACCAAGAGCTGTTGTATCTCCTTGGGTGTAAACTGAGTTCCTTGATCAGAAGCAATGATGTGTGGAAATCCCACATCGGTGGATAAAGCATTCTAGAAGTCCATGGATGGTAGTGTAGGCAGAAGTATTACATGCAGAAAAGGCCAATCCATACCCAGGATGAGTATCTATTCCAATAAGAACAGAGCATTGGTCTTTCCACAATGTAGTGGTTCAGTGGTCACACTGCCACCATGTCACGGGTTGTTCACCCAGTGAATAGTGCCATGTTAGGGCCTCGGTGTTGGTCTCTGTTGCTGACAGATTGTCACTTAGCAGCAAGTATAGCCAGGTAAGCTTTATTGAATAGAAGTTCATGTTGCTGAGGTCACATCTAACTACATAAATTCCATCACAGTTACCATGGCCACTGAGTTCATGGGCTCACTGAGGAATGATAAGGAGCCGGGCGTGGTGGTGCATGCCTTTAATCCTAGCAATGGGAGCAGAGGCAGGCAGCTCTTTGTGAGTTCAAGGCTAGCCTGGTCTACAGAGTGAGTTCCAGGACAGCTGAGGCTACAGGGAGACTAGAATGATAAGGAGGCTAGGGAAAGGTTAATAACTATCCATAGAGAGGCTCAACCTTTCTACTTAATTATTGAAGTCTTCTGCTTTTTGGTGAGTGTTTACATAGGAAACACATGTCTTCATATCTGTTGTGCATTTGGAGAGTTTTCTCTACATACTCTTTGTCCAAATCTCTTTCTCACCATTTGTTTTCAATTATGTTCCTTCTAGGTCCTCAAACATCCAGTCAAACTGTTCCTTAAGCCCCATGAATCACCATTTTATCCCAATCCGGCCATTTTTCCTTACATGTCAAAATGTACAGCCCTATTCACTGCCTGCAATTCTTCCCACTGTGAAGATTTCCCTTCATCCTGTCCTTCATAGTTGTTGGAGAAAGACACTTTAATGCTGAAGCTGTCTACCTCTGGGTAGTGCCTCCATAGCTTGAAGAACCATCTATAAGCCAGGCCCTAGTCTTTTTCTGTCACTTTGATCATAGGGAAACCCATGAAGCCACAGGTGCATGCTTGAAGACCTAAGACATTGAAGCAAGAGTAGGAACCATAGAGGGTAAAGATGCTTGTTTCTAAGCCTGAAAACTTAAGCAGGGCTTGTATGTAGTTACTTTTCTTATTCCTTTTTTTCTTTCTTTCTTTCTTCTTTCCTGCTCTTTCAGGGCTACCAGAAAGCATACGTGTTTACCGGCTGGTCTAGGAAGCCTCAAGTTCTCAGGTGAGAAAGAGTCTCATTAATTTGGGGGGGGTCTCACCCCTAAATTGCCTAGTCAATTTCTAGCTCATGTTTAGTTATGTTACCCTCTGAAAAGGTCACCCAATCACCAGAAGGGAAACTCAGGATGCCTGACGCTCAACATCTTCCATGCTGAAAAGGTACATTGGGGTATGGCAACTGGTATCCCCATTCAGAGGGTCAATCTAAAAGACCCCATGCATAACCATAGAGGGAAAAAAAATCCTTGACTGTGCCCATGAAAGCAAAATAAGGCAGGAGTAATGATCTAGGCCAGGACCAGGAGAGTAAGAAACAGGTGAATTCAAATGTCCAACTTAAAAGTCCATTAGAATTTCTTGACAAAGGGTTTCAAATCATCCATTCATTAGGGTTCTCCTTTTGTTCATTTGTCCATAGTATCTGGACTCAGGATTCTTTCCAGCTTTTAATAGGCAGGGTATTGAGTTTCCACTTAGATAGTTGCTAGAAAGAAAGAGGAAATTTATTATTGAGCCTAATTGCAAAATAGTGACTTGTCCTTTGGCTGTAGGTAATGCTACTCTGTTAATCAAGGCCAAAATCTAAGTTTTTTTATCCTGTTTAACATTATTTCATACAACTTTACATCCAATATATGTAGGGTCAATTTGGGGGGCTTTAAAAGATATGTTGACTATCTTTTGGTTATTATTCTTTTGTGTGCTTAAGTGTACACAATTAGCCCAGATTACCAAACTTTGTTTTCTCAAGGTCATTTGAGGTTCTGGTCTTCAGGGGGCACTCCGGTTTTCAAGAAGGGGCCTGCCTAGCTCCTTTTGGGACATTCTTAACCAGTTCCATCTACTGAGTCATGTCAGGTCTTGCTAAGACCAGGAGCCCAAGGTGACTTTCCTCTGTGTTGAGCTTCTCCTTTATTGTCTGGACACTGACTAAGATTTTGTTAGTGGATCTCCAAGACTTCTCTGCACAAGAAGCCTGGTGACTCACAATTTCAGACACTTAAGACCCCCCCTATACAAATTCCCTGGGACCAATTGACCTCAGATGACAAGGAACAAAATTGTTCCCTTAAGTCCACTGGAGAAATTTGTATGGGCATTAGGTATGGGGGTTAAGTATCCAAAAAAGTTAAGTTACACCAAATTTGATATTTTTAATTACTGTATCCTATTTAGAAAGGCTTGAAGAAAAGCCTAAGAGCCTTGATAAACATTGACTGAAAGATTTAAACCATAGGATAAGAGGCAAAGCTAATAAGAGAATTTTAAACAATTTTAGGCAATATCTTAAATATAAAATACAAACAGAGTAATCTCTTTACTTTCCCAACCCCATATCCTGTTTGTAGTTTTCCAATAACAGGGAACAACCTATTGACAGGAATTAAGCTGAAAAAATTTACAAGTCCATCCAAAACTGTCTCCTTCTGTGCTGCATGCCTTTTGCTATCAGGGAAGTAAACCTAGATTTTCTTGAATCAAGTTATCTGGGTTCAGTAGGAAAAAGGCTCAGCCAACACTGGAGCTATCCCTGTTGTCTTCTGATGCCCCCACATATGGATCCAAATGCTTAGGACCACTTATGATGTCCCCAATGCTCTTGGGGGCCCTAACCCCCCCTCCCAGACTTTGCCATTAGCAGCTCAGAATGTACCTGCCACACCACCTTGGAAAAACCATAAATTTTTTAAAAAGAAAACATCCAGGAGCTGGAGGGATGGATTGATAGTTAAAAGTGTTTTATTTTCTTGCAGAGAACCCAAGTTCAGTTCCCAGCTCCCATCTTGAGTGGCTCACAACCCTATAATTTCCATTCCAGGGAGATTGACATCTCTGGCCTCTTCAGGCACCAGCACACACACACACACACACACACACACACACACACAAACACATGTGCGCGCACACACACACACATACACACACAATTAAAAACAAGATGAATTTTTTTTAAAAAGAGTATGAACCATAGACATTTGGAGAAGTACTTCTTGGAACTCATTTGTGTCTTCAGTTCCTGCTCAGACTCAATGGCATATGTGCCACTTCTCTTTGATGACAGATTTCCACCATGTATATCCAACTTTATGGCTTAGTGGGTCACATAACATCCAACTAATAATGGGATTCTGGTTGTAGAATAGCATGGTGGCTTATACTTATGCCAAGAGTAGTATCTCAAAGGAAAAATAGGTATCCACAGATGATGGTAAAGTGTTGCTCTGAATGTAAAAGACCCCATGGTGATTCACCTATAGGACCCTGCCAAAGGCTTTGAAGATCATCCCTGCCTGCCACTGACACCTTGAGTACCATTTAGTCTGCTGGTTCATCAGGCTCAAGTGGCAGAGAAGCCTACACAGCAATCTGGACCAATTTCAGAGCCTTCTATTCTGAGCCTCACTCAAAAGTATCAACATTTTGGGTCACTTGTTCTATGAGCCGAGTAACACATGCAAATGATGAATGTGATACCTCCAAAATCCACATAGTCCCCACTAAGAGTTGTACTTCTTTGTTGGCAGTACAAGGGGTCAGGTTCCATAACTTTGTCTGCATACTCCATGCCACTGGACTCCTAGACATTTTATGAAGGTGGAAGATTTGGTTGGATTTGTTTCCTATGCCCTGATACACAAATGCTTTAGCAAGAAATTGAGAGTTGTTGCTTTCTCCTGCCCCTTGGGTCCAATCAGCATAGTATCATCAATATAGTGGACCACGGTGATATTTTGTAGAAGACAGGCAATCAGTTTCCTGAAAGCTTGCTATGACACAGAGGTATGGAATTAATATATCTCTGAGATGAACTGTAAAGGTATACTGCTGGCCTTTCTAGTTGAAGGAAACTGCTTCTGGTGGGCCTTGTGGGCATGTGTGGGGGAAAAAAACATTTGCTAAATCAGTTGCTGAATACTAAGGGCCAGATATGTTCATTGGCTCAAGCCGGTAAACTACAACTGGCATGGCAGCTGCAACTGGAGTGGTTACTTGATTAATTAAGTTTATGATAACCAAGTATCATTCTTCAAAGTCCATCTACCCTCTGCCAAGGACAAGTAGGAGAATTTGGTGGAGATGTGGTGGGAACTACCACCCTAAATTTTTCAAATCCTCCATGTGGCACTAATTTCTACAATCCCTCCAGAGATGCAGTAATGTTTTGTTTCACTGTTTTCTCAGGCAGAGGAAGAGATACAGTTCTGTTTGCTCTTTACAACCCTAATATCCTTTATTCCATAGGTTAAGGAACCAACGTGGGGTTCTGCCAAATCCTAAGTATATCTATCCCAATTATTTATTCTGGGATTGGAGAAATAACCACAAGTTGAGTTTGGGGAACCACTGGACCTACTGTGAGCCAGACTTGACTAAAATGCCATTGATCATTTGACCTCCAGAAACACCTATTTTACCTGAAGGATCACAATATTGCTTGGGTCCTCTTGGAAGCAATATAAAAATGAGATCCAGTGCCTACAAGGCCCTGAAAGGTGTGATTATTTTTTTCCCCATATATAACATTACTATGGTTAACGGCCATAGATAGTGTTCTTTGGAAAAGAATAGAGAAAGATTAACAGCAAAACTTTTTGGTAGCATATAAGGAATCTTCCTCAAGGAGATCTGGCTTCCTCTTCATTCAAAGAGTCCTAGGTGTAAAAAATACCTCACTTCTAGAAATTGGCTGAGGCATGTTGTGGTTTGAATATGAAAGTCGTCTATGAGGCTCACTGTGTCTGAACACGTGTTCAAACAGGTGGCCCATAGAGGATCTTTTCATATTCAAACCACAACATGCCTCAGCCAATTTCTAGAAGTGAGGTATTTTTTACACCTAGGACTCTTTGAATGAAGAGGAAGCCAGATCTCCTTGAGGAAGATTCCTTATATGCTACCAAAAAGTTTTGCTGTTAATCTTTCTCTTATCTTTTCCAAAGAACTATCTATGGCCGTTAACCATAGTAATTTATATATGGGGAAAAAAATAATCACACCTTTCAGGGCCTTGTAGGCACTGGATCTCATTTTTATATTGCTTCCAAGAGGACCCAAGCAATATTGTGATCCTTCAGGTAAAATAGGTGTTTCTGGAGGTCAAATGATCAATGGCATTTTAGTCAAGTCTGGCTCACAGTAGGTCCAGTGGTTCCCCAAACTCAACTTGTGGTTATTTCTCCAATCCCAGAATAAATAATTGGGATAGATATACTTAGGATTTGGCAGAACCCCACGTTGGTTCCTTAACCTATGGAATAAAGGATATTAGGGTTGTAAAGAGCAAACAGAACTGTATCTCTTCCTCTGCCTGAGAAAACAGTGAAACAAAACATTACTGCATCTCTGGAGGGATTGTAGAAATTAGTGCCACATGGAGGATTTGAAAAATTTAGGGTGGTAGTTCCCACCACATCTCCACCAAATTCTCCTACTTGTCCTTGGCAGAGGGTAGATGGACTTTGAAGAATGATACTTGGTTATCATAAACTTAATTAATCAAGTAACCACTCCAGTTGCAGCTGCCATGCCAGTTGTAGTTTACCGGCTTGAGCCAATGAACATATCTGGCCCTTAGTATTCAGCAACTGATTTAGCAAATGTTTTTTTCCCCCACACATGCCCACAAGGCCCACCAGAAGCAGTTTCCTTCAACTAGAAAGGCCAGCAGTATACCTTTACAGTTCATCTCAGAGATATATTAATTCCATACCTCTGTGTCATAGCAAGCTTTCAGGAAACTGATTGCCTGTCTTCTACAAGAATATCACGTTGGTCCATATATTGATGATACTATGCTGATTGGACCCAAGGGGCAGGAGAAAGCAACAACTCTCAATTTCTTGCTAAAGCATTTGTGTATCAGGGCATAGGAAACAAATCCAACCAAATCTTCCACCTTCATAAAATGTCTAGGAGTCCAGTGGCATGGAGTATGCAGACAAAGTTATGGAACCTGACCCCTTGTACTGCCAACAAAGAAGTACAACTCTTAGTGGGGACTATGTGGATTTTGGAGGTATCACATTCATCATTTGCATGTGTTACTCGGCTCATAGAACAAGTGACCCAAAATGTTGATACTTTTGAGTGAGGCTCAGAATAGAAGGCTCTGAAATTGGTCCAGATTGCTGTGTAGGCTTCTCTGCCACTTGAGCCTGATGAACCAGCAGACTAAATGGTACTCAAGGTGTCAGTGGCAGGCAGGGATGATCTTCAAAGCCTTTGGCAGGGTCCTATAGGTGAATCACCATGGGGTCTTTTACATTCAGAGCAACACTTTACCATCATCTGTGGATACCTATTTTTCCTTTGAGATACTACTCTTGGCATAAGTATAAGCCACCATGCTATTCTACAACCAGAATCCCATTATTAGTTGGATGTTATGTGACCCACTAAGCCATAAAGTTGGATATACATGGTGGAAATCTGTCATCAAAGAGAAGTGGCACATATGCCATTGAGTCTGAGCAGGAACTGAAGACACAAATGAGTTCCAAGAAGTACTTCTCCAAATGTCTATGGTTCATACTCTTTTTAAACAAAAATTCATCTTGTTTTTAATTGTGTGTGTATGTGTGTGTGTGTGCGCGCACATGTGTTTGTGTGTGTGTGTGTGTGTGTGTGTGTGTGTGTGTGCTGGTGCCTGAAGAGGCCAGAGATGTCAATCTCCCTGGAATGGAAATATAGGGTTGTGAGCCACTCAAGATGGGAGCTGGGAACTGAACTTGGGTTCTCTGCAAGAAAATAAAACACTTTTAACTATCAATCCATCCCTCCAGCTCCTGGATTTTTTCTTTTTAAAAAATTTATGGTTTTTCCAAGGTGGTGTGGCAGGTACATTCTGAGCTGCTAATGGCAAAGTCTGGGAGGGGGGGTTAGGGCCCCCAAGAGCATTGGGGAGCATCATAAGTGGTCCTAGAGCATTTGGATCCATTATGTGGGGGCATCAGAAGACAACAGGGATAGCTCCAGTGTTGGCTGAGCCTTTTTCCTACTGAACCCAGATAACTTGATTCAAGAAAATCTAGGTTTACTTCCCTGATAGCAAGGCATGCAGCACAGAAGGAGACAGTTTTGGATGACTTGGTAAATTTTTTCAGCTTAATTCCTGTCAATAGGTTGTTCCCTGTTATTGGAAACCTACAAACCAGGATATGGGTTGGGAAAGTAAAGAGATTACTCTGTTTAAATTTTATATTTAAGATATTGCCTAAAATTGTTTAAAATTCTCTTATTAGCTTTGCCTCTTATCCTATGGTTTAAATCTTTCATCAATGTTTATGCAAGGCTCTTAGGCTTTTCTTCAAGCCTTTCTAAATAGGATACAGTAATTAAAAATATCAAATTTGGTGTAACTTAACTTTTTTGGATACTTAACCCCCATACCTAATGCCCATACAAATTTCTCCAGTGGACTTAAGGGAACAATTTTGTTCCTTGTCATCTGAGGTCAATTGGTCCCAGGGAATTTGTATACGGGGGGAGTCTTAAGTGTCTGAAATTGTGAGTCACCAGGCTTCTTGTGCAGAGAAGTCTTGGAGATCCACTAACAAAATCTTAGTCAGTGTCCAGACAATAAAGGAGAAGCTCAACACAGAGGAAAGTCACCTTGGGCTCCTGGTCTAGCAAGACCTGACCATGACCTCAGTAGATGGAACTGGTTAAGAATGTCCAAAAGGAGCTAGGCAGGCCCCTTCTTGAAAACCGGAGTGCCCCCTGAAGACCAGAACCTCAAATGACCTTGAGAAAACAAAGTTTGGTAATCTGGGCTAATTGTGTACACTTAAGCACCAAAAGGAATAATAACCAAAAGATAGCAACATATCTTTTAAAGCCCCCCAAATTGACCCTACATATATTGGATGTAAAGTTGTATGAAATAATGTTAAACAGGATAAAAAAACTTAGATTTTGGCCTTGATTAACAGAGTAGCATTACCTACAGCCAAAGGACAAGTCACTATTTTGCAATTAGGCTCAATAATAAATTTTCCTCTTTCTTTCTAGCAACTATCTAAGTGGAAACTCATACCCTGCCTATTAAACAGCTGGAAAGAATCCTGAGTCCAGATATATGACAAATGAACAAAAGGAGAACCCTAATGAATGGATGATTTGAAACCTTTGTCAAGAAATTCTAATGGACTTTTAAGTTGGACATTTGATTCACCTGTTCTTACTCTCCTGGTCCTGGCCTAGATCATGTACATCCTGCCTTATTTTGCTTTCATGGGCACAGTCAAGGATTTTTTTTCCCTCTATGGTTATGCATGGGGTCTTTTAGATTGACCCATCTGAATGGGGGATACCAGTTGCCATACCCAATGTACCTTTTCAGCATGGAAGATGTTGGAGCGGTCAGCATCCTGATTCCCTTCTGGTGATTGGGTGACCTTTTCAGAGGTAACATAACTAAACATGAGCTAGAAATTGACTAGGCAATTTAGGGGTGAGACCCCCCCCAAATTAATGAGACTCTTTCTCACCTGAGAACTTGAGGCTTCCTAGACCAGCCGGTAAACACGTATGCTTTCTGGTAGCCCTGAAGAGCAGGAAAAGAAGAAAGAAAGAAAGAAAAAAGGAATAAGAAAAGTAACTACATACCAAGCCCTGCTTAAGTTTTCAGGCTTAGAAACAAGCATCTTTACCCTCTATGGTTCCTACTCTTGCTTCAATGTCTTAGGTCTTCAAGCATGCACCTGTGGCTTCATGGGTGTTCCTATGATCAAAGTGACAGAAAAAGACTAGGGCCTGGCTTATAGATGGTTCTTCAAGCTATGGAGGCACTACCCAGAGGTAGACAGCTTCAGCATTAAAGTGTCTTTCTCCAACAACTATGAAGGACAGGATGAAGGGAAATCTTCACAGTGGGAAGAATTGCAGGCAGTGAATAGGGCTGTACATTTTGACATGTAAGGAAAAATGGCCGGATTGGGATAAAATGGTGATTCATGGGGCTTAAGGAACAGTTTGACTGGATGTTTGAGGACCTAGAAGGAACATAATTGAAAACAAATGGTGAGAAAGAGATTTGGACAAAGAGTATGTAGAGAAAACTCTCCAAATGCACAACAGATATGAAGACATGTGTTTCCTATGTAAACACTCACCAAAAAGCAGAAGACTTCAATAATTAAGTAGAAAGGTTGAGCCTCTCTATGGATAGTTATTAACCTTTCCCTAGCCTCCTTATCATTCTAGTCTCCCTGTAGCCTCAGCTGTCCTGGAACTCACTCTGGTAGACCAGGCTAGCCTTGAACTCACAAAGAGCTGCCTGCCTCTGCTCCCGATGTGCTAGGATTAAAGGCATGCACCACCACGCCCGGCTCCTTATCATTCCTCAGTGAGCCCATGAACTCAGTGGCCATGGTAACTGTGATGGAATTTATGTAGTTAGATGTGACCTCAGCAACATGAACTTCTATTCAATAAAGCTTACCTGGCTATACTTGCTGCTAAGTGACAATCTGTCAGCAACAGAGACCAACACCGAGGCCCTAACATGGCACTATTCACTGGGTGAACAACCCGTGACATGGTGGCAGTGTGACCACTGAACCACTACATTGTGGAAAGACCAATGCTCTGTTCTTATTGGAATAGATACTCATCCTGGGTATGGATTGGCCTTTTCTGCATGTAATACTTCTGCCTACACTACCATCCATGGACTTCTAGAATGCTTTATCCACCGATGTGGGATTTCCACACATCATTGCTTCTGATCAAGGAACTCAGTTTACACCCAAGGAGATACAACAGCTCTTGGTATATGTGTGCTCATGGAATTCACTGATTTTACTAAGCTACCCATCATCCTGAAGCAGCTGGCTTGTTTTTATCTTTATCTGGTAATTCTGAAGGACATAAGAGATCTGGCTGGGTGTCAAGTTGATAAGGCATGGGTTTGCAGTGGTTGTTATCAATTTTTTTTTCAAATTAGTAGAATCTAGAATAACTTAGGAGATACAGATTTGGGAATGTCTGTGAGGACATTTCCAAACAGAATTGACTGACATGGGAAGACCTGGTCACAAAGCTCTCCAAAGGGTTGCCTAGATATAAAGACGCCCAAGGTTAAAGTATCTGTGGTATCTGTGTGCCTTTGCTTTTTCCTAAGCATCAGCCACTGCTGCTGAGTTCATCAGATCCCAGCTTCTTCTAGTATGGACTCAATACCAGCACTGAACTGGAACTGCTAAAGAATCCAGCTTCATGGACTGAGAAGCTACTGTTTCTCCAGCATGCAGACACCCACTGTTTAGAATACCACTCCTACTGTGTGGGCCAATAATGTGCTTTTACAGTATATGTGTCTTCATTCATTCTATTCCTCTAGAGAACCATTCCTAATACATAGCAGTAGGTGGAAAATAAAAGGTCCTCTCAAAATGTTTTTTGTTTGTTTTGTTTTTAAGGACAGTCTCTGTAGTAGCCCCAGCTAGCCGGGACTGATATGGCAATTACTTTGGGCGACCACCTGACCTCAGTCTCACAAGAATCTGTCTGTCTCTGCTTCTGCCTCATGAGTGCTAGGATTAAAAGAAGGCATGTTGCCACCATGCCCGGCCATAACAGAAATCTTATTGCTTGAAGTGTTTTCTGAAGAAGAGTAAAAAGAAACAGTGGCCTCATAGACTCACTATAAGAAGCAGAAGACAAAGCACAATCAAAGAAGTAGATTTTAATAATTCATTTCTAATGTATAGAAACAAAGAAAATAATTCAAATTTTGTGGAGAAAAAACAAACTCAAAACATTAGATAATAGGATAAAATTTGTTTTATATATCTTACATCTGCAAAATAAGAGCTGACCACTGGAATAACCAGACACTAAGAACAATTAGAAAGTTTGCTACCTGATGGCATTACCGTATGACTCACTACTAGAGAAAAGCCTTTGTAGGCCTCCTTGCCCAACCCTGAGTCATCAACAACCTATGAGCCTGCTTTCTCTATGTCAGTGTTCCTGGAAGTGAAATATTTTCTCAGTGACTTGGTAGAGGAAATTATGGTCATTAATAAATCTTCTTTCCTTTCTATTCCCTCCAGAAGAGTGATATGGAAGATAGCATCTCCTTCCTCCTAATTTGCCTGGAATTTCCCTGAATCAAAACAGAGAAGAGACTCAAATATGTCTGTAACACGGAGTGGGGAGTTATTCAAACTTAGTGGATACAATAAAGATAATGTGTTAAAATGTTCCCTTTTCAACATGATAGAGCTTAATAAATTAACAATGTCTATTTGTCATTTGGTTTCTTTATTCCTAAACTATTCTAACAATCTTTCCATGTCCTTATACACCATGTTAGCATAGCAACTCAGCCCACGCATCAACCTAAGGTGAACATTTAAATAAAAATCTTCAAATGTCCTGTGGCTAACTTTCACAGGCATTGTTGATCTGTACTCTATAAATACACCTTTTCTCTCTTCTGTTAATACATAAATGGCACACAACAATATGAATTGTGAATATGTGAATGGAAGTATGTTTATAGTGAACAAAAGAATTTGTTGGTAAGAGATGTACATAAAGGAAAGTAATAAAATTTTTCTTGTTGAAGATAATTTTTAAGCAATCAGAGGCACTTGGATTAAAAAAGAAAAACCCATAAAATCCAACTTGTAATATAAAAAGAAGAAAATGACTCAGGAAAACCCGTTGCAAAGATGTGAAAGGGTATTATTAGGCTTAAGTTTATATTCTAAGTTTTTGCTCTGCTTTGGGTTTTGAGGTTTTTGGGTTTTTCTTTTTTTTTTGCTTTTGGGGCTAGCTTAAATGACTATAAGCATTTTGATTGTATTAACATCCAGAGTATGTTTGAAATAATATTACTTCACATTATAACTTAAAATAATTTTGATTCATGCATACATGTTTAGTGTTTAAAATAGGAAGACACTTTATATAAAAGATGCTTGTAATAATGTATGCATAGTTATGAAGACAACGATTGAGAGACCATTTTGAAATCAAATTACAATCTCAGTTTTGAAACATAGAGATTATTTAAGAAACTTCTATCACATATTTCAACGAATATAGAACGGAAAGCAATTAGTTAATTTGAGATTCTCTAGGAAATTAAAAATATACCAAGAGTATATATATAAATTTTTGAGTTATTGTTTGTTTTTTCTTTTTTTTTTTTTATTTTTTTTTTTTTTTTATTTTTTTTTATATTATGAATGTATTGTCTGCATGCANATGGTGCCCAGCTTGCAGCGCTATTGGAGATGGTTATGGACTTTGGGGAAGTGGACTTCCTGTTCTCACTCTCTGTTTCCTATGAGAAGATAAAATGTGATGACTCTGCTTCCTGACCGCCAGCCAGCCCTTGTTCCTGCTGCCATGCCTTCCCTGCGATGATGAACGGTTTCCTTCTGGAACTATAAGCCAGAACAAACCTTTCCTCCTCTGAGCTGCTTTTTGTTAGGGTATTCTATCACAACAATGGGAAATAACAAGTACAAGGGGCTGTGATTTTCTTTTATGATTCAAGGTAGCCAGCCCTTTTTGTTCATTTTCTCTTGAATTTTCTGCTTATACAGATAGGAAGAGACAATAGGCTTCCTATCTATTTCACATCTGGAAAGGATTCAAAATCTTGATTAGCCAATACCATACATCTACATGAGTGAGACCATAATGGTCACTGTTTTGCCCCTGCCTTCTATTGTGGTATGTAGCTTCACTTTGCCTTTTTTTTTTTTTAATTAATTATTTATTTTGTATGAATGACTTAGTGGTCTGCGGTGTAGGTTGGTGCACCGTGTTGTGCAATTGCCGCGGAGGTCAGAAGAGGGTGTCGGATCCCTGGAACTGGAGTTCTCCTGGAGGAGTTACAGATGGTTCTCAGCCACCATGTGGGTGCTGGGATCAAACCCGGTCCTCTGCAAGAGGTCGGCTCTTAACCGCTAGGCCAATCCTCCAGCCCCTACCTCGCCTTATACCAGTGCTGCCACTTGACCTCGCACTCTGGGATCTAATTAAATCCATTGAATTTAAGTTACCTAATTGAATAGCTATGGTTTCAACTGTGAGGTCTGGAATACTGAGAAGAGCATCAACAGAACTCTTCAGATGTGCTGTTGCTCCTCTTACAACCTGTTTTTTGTGGGTATTGTTTTTGCTTTTTTTTTTTTTTTGGTATCCTTTTGAAACAGGTTTCTCTATTGCCCCAAATGGCCCTGGAGCTTACTATGTAGACCAGGGTGGCTCCATCTCAAAGAGACACACCATGTCCCCTAGTGTCTGGGATTTAAGGTGTATTGCCACCATCAGGGCACAAACCAATGTGTTTCATAGTGCTAATGAAGGGCTCATCTTATGGACCATCCTATTGGGTAGGAGTCAATTTTCCATGGCAAATGGGAACTCCACTCCAGTACAGTTTCTCCAAGATTTTGACTCCCTTAATAAACATCAAACCAAAGGATATCAGACATCTTCATCTCATTCACAGTACACCATCTTTGGATCCATAGGTCAGTCAACCAATCAAGCTGTTAGCATCTTTTTAAAACTGTGTGAACTAGAACATTAAACCAAGAATCTCTGCTCAGTGAATCAATATCAGTAAACTAAACATGATCTAGTATTATGTTCCTTCCATCCTTTTTTCACACCCCTTAAATCTTTTCCCAAGCATATTCTCCAGGCTTCTGAATTAGAAAACAAAGCACTTCTTTAGGACTTATTATAACCTCCTCATTAATCACATGGTGAACCTCACCTTTAGAAGCCTGCTGAAATTTGAGTCTAGTTCTAGTACTAGAGACAGGATGAGTGGTGAGGGTGGATTCTGTGGGGCATCAGCCTAGTTTTGCTTGATGTCTTGAGGGAAGGTCACTGCTGTTTCCACAGGCATTTGGCAGGATTAATTCCTTCAGGTGAAAGGTGGAAAGTCATTTCTACAGGAGTGGGGGGTAAAGGTGGGACACATCTGTCACTAAGGGTAGAGATGCTTACTTCCTGGAGGCACAAAATAATACTCATTCAACAATGTGAAGATTTTGATACTGTAGACTTCTACAGGGTTCTTCCATACAGTTCCATCTCAAGTTATACTATCCCACTCTTTTCCAATCAATGACCTCACTTTAACTGAAGACACAATTCAGAGGTGAGACTTAAACTTGCATTGTAAGTAGGGTGATCACATGATGAGTGTTTGAATGGTTTTTGGCAACTTTAGCCCTTATGGCTGCTAGACAGAAGATATTCTTTCAAGATGCTTTAGGTGTATAGTTGGAGAACCAGCTCCAGAAACTACCAAAGTCCTTGGACAAATTCATCCTTATAATTCTGTTTCTCTGGAACAACTCCTGGTACAAAATCTGTATTAAGCAGCATTTTCTGGAGGAACAGAATCAAACATAATGGTGTTTGTGTTGGATACTTCTAGATTGGCTTGTGCAATGTGGGTTGGGGGTAGCCCAATAATAGCTTCCTGACCAGTAGATAGACAGAAAAGCCCCATAGATGCTCAGTCCATGAAGCTGAGGCCCCTTTCTAAATTGTATTATCATCCATGGTTTGCATTGTGCCTAAGGGAAAAGGAGAGGACTTTCTACATACCCGTATGAATGTATTGTCTGCATGCAGGTCTGCGCACCCGTGTCGTGCGATGCCGCGGAGGTCAGAAGAGGGTCTCGGACTCCCCTGGAACTGGAGTTCTCCTGGAACCGGAGTCGCAGACGGTTCTCAGCCGCCATGTGGGTGCTGGGGATCGAACCCGGGTCCTCTGCAAGAGCGGTCGGCGCTCTTAACCGCTAGGCCATCCCTCCAGCCCCTGTTTTTCAAATGCAACAAAAATAGTAGAATATATCGTTGGGGAGAATCCCTGTGAATGGCATAGAAGAAAGATAAATGAAGAGCCAAGAGATCACTCATTCTTACCCAGACAGCACATGGAGACTACACACTAGAGACAGGGCCAGATTCAGAAAAGCTGTTGCATTTCACAGTTCAGGCTTGCAAGGGCTCTGTTCCTGGAGGCCTAAAGCAGATGTCTCAGGACTGAGACACATCCTGAAAGGCACGTGCTTCTGGAAATTGAGATGTTCCCAGAGCAGCTTTTATTAGCTTCTTTTGTTTTCTTGCCCAGCCTTAATAAGGGTGTTGGTACTTAGGTGAACGGATTCCTGAACTGGCTAATTATGATTTCCTAAGGGTTGACGTATACGTTGTTGGTTGACATTCCAATCTACGCTGATTTGTACTTTCCACAAAGAGAGAGAGAGAGAGAGAGAGAGAGAGAGAGAGAGAGAGAGAGAGAATTCAATAATCAAAATCAAATGGCTAAAAACAAAGTGAAGTCCTCCCCACCTGAATACCTACTGCTTTTGTGTGTGTGTGTGTGTACATAAATCACCATTCAAGTATTCTATTATTGTTCAGAACTGCTATTCTTTACTTTGGGACTGTGGTGGTGACTACTCTGCACCACACACATCCCTCTTCATTGAAAGAACTGCCGTGCCAGTCATGGAGGATGGATCAGTAAATACCTACAGTTGTTATTTCTTTTGGGATCTTTATCAGCTACGGAAAGTCCCCTCACCCAGGGTCACACCTTTATCAAAAGCAGCTGAGAGCTAATGACTTATTAATGCAGTAGTATGAAGGTGCCATCTCGGCCTAATGACAACTCAGAAGGACAATTGTAGCTCCAGAGCCCTAGCAGGGCCAGCCCTAGTTGCCCATGGGTCTGCATTGCAGTGTCACCTATAAAAGGGGTGTTGATTCCAATGTACTCCTCAGTAAATATCCCACATATTGAACTCAGTCCCAAGGTCTCCTTCCATGAGAACTGAATACCTGACCATGTTGGATTTGAGTTTTGGTGTCCTTAACCTTACCAAATTAGACATCATGAAATATATATGTCTCAAGTACAAGGCAACTTATCTAATTATGAAAATTATCCAGAGTACTGAAGGTCATTGGTCACTCCAAGCTCTCAGTGTCTCTACTCTGTGCTTCTGCTTGGGTAATGTGACAGAGAGTCATTACAGTGATTGATATAATTAAAGGGGGAGAGGAAATGGAGATGCTTTTATAGCTACCATTATCATACAAGTCATAAGTATTTTATAGAAGAAAGAAAGGGGGACTCCTCGAAATCTGAATGAAGAACTGCGGTGGTCACTTCATGTGGCTACCTTGTCCAAACCAAACTACACTAACTGGATAGTAAAGGCATCAACAGGCCCAATTAATGATTCTCTGATTCTCAAGCTAATTAAAATTTAAATAAAAAATAAAAATTTGCATACATGGAGAGAGGAAGAGAGATAGAATAAAAGGAAGGGAAGAAGGAAGAGAAAAGGGAGATTTGGGAAGAAAGGTAAATGGGGAGGAGAAGAAGAGACAATATCAAAAATTACCATGCCCTAAAATTTTCCAAAGGAGTCATAACCCTCCAGATCCACGGAATGATGCAAACAGCATGGAGCTGAATGTGTGAAGGGACAAAGAGCAGCAGGGACAGAAGAGGAGACTGACTCCCCTCCCCCAGCCAAGAGCACACAAGTCTTACCTCGAGCCAGTGGTTTTCTGGGAATGAAATAGAGTTAGTATTGCCAGGTCATGGAATTTTTAAGAGAAGCTATAAATTCAGAATTTTTGTAAATTTTTTTTTGTTTTATAAAAGATTCTGATATTCAGACAAAATGCCTTTATGGGCCAGATGTCCCCCTGGACTGCCAGCTTATAAATCCTTTCAGAACCCTTATTATACTATAATGGTGAATTTTTATCACATATTTTTTAAGTTATTGCACAAATCAGTTTTTGTGACTATCATATTTTAAGTTCCAAGAACTTTCCTATTTAATAGAAACTCTTAACGACAGACGTATTTAGAAAGTATTTTTTTAAGGAAAGGAAATGGAAACACCAATCTGTAAAGAAGTGATCATATTCATTAGAAATGTGTTAAAATACAACACATATGCATATGTGGTGTATATGTGTTTTCTGCGCGTGATGTATATAGTATGTGTCTATGTGGCTACTGTGTGTTTAATATGTTCATGTATGTGATTTGTGTTTATATGTATATTTATTTGTGGATACGTGTGTATATCTGTGTGTGTGGTATGCGTGGATGTGGCCTATGGGGAGAAGAAGAAAATAAAATTAAAAAAAATACCATGCCCAAATGTGAACTCCTTCAAGCACTGAGGAAAGCAGTGTGGAGAACCGTTAGAAGACTCAAAATGAGCCTACCACTTGACCCAGCCATACCACTCCTAGGTGTACACCCACAAGCCTCATCTTACTGCAAAGATACATGCACAGCTATATTTATTGCAGTTCTCTTCACAATAGCAAAGAGCTGGAACCAACCCAAACACCCCTCAACAGACTAATGGATGACAAAAATGTACATCTATACAATGGAGTTATGCAGCAGTAAAGAAAGATGACATCATGAAATTTGCAGGTAAATGGATGGAACTCACTCGAAGCCATTATGCTAATTGAAGTAACACAGCCCCCCCCAAAAAAACTGAGAATGATTTCCCTCATTTATGGATGCTAGAACTAAATCCCCCAATTGAAAGGCAACTGAGCAATGTTATTGTTATATTTCTTGCTATCTGAAAGCAAATGCGATGGTATAATGTGAATCTCTTTATGGACCCTAGAATTAATTTAGCACTTATTTTCAGACATGGTATTAATGTATATGGGTGGAAGGTATACATTCATATTTTAGAGTAATATAAAATTAAAGGGAAAATGTGAATTCTTAAACATATTTTGGAGTTAACATACAGTTTATTCCTGGAGGACATAATTCTGGTACACATATGATGTTTATATAGGCATAGTTTGGAGCAAATACAAATGGGAGGGAACAACAACAACAACATAAGGACTGGGTCAAAGAATGGATTGATACAGTTAAATTCTGCCCCAAACAATAATCCTCTGCGGAGAAAAACTTTAAAAAGATAGTGAAAGATGCAGGACATGTATGGCAAAATGCATGAACTGGGGTGGGGTGGGGGGAAGGGAAAAGGGAACATGTCTAAATTGGACTGAAAAATGATATATGAAATATACAAAACATCAATAAAATATTATATCAAAAAATACCATGCCCTAAAAATTTCTCTCTCTCTATGTGTGTGTGTGTGTGTGTGTGTTATGTGTGTATGTGGTTTGTGTGTGTTTATGTGTGTATGTAGTGTGTCTGTGTATGGTGCGTTGAGTACTCTAAGGATAGAGGTTGCTTTTTAAGCACATCGTTCAGTGGTTTTCAAAATAGTCAGCATTGCACATCACCGCCACTACCTAATTTCAGAACATTTTTCTTACTCCCATCCCAATCCATGCCTTAAAGCATTTATTCTTGTCTTCCCGTTTACTAGACCCTCAAATTGAGTAATCTACTTTCTGTCCACAATTTGCTTGTCCTAGACACATGGATATTTTATATAAGTGGAATTGTACCCTATCTGTATTTTCATATCTATCTTCTTTTACTTAGGACAATATTTTCAAGGCTTGTCTATGGGTCGTAGTGAATTGTATGTTATTTTTTCTTGTGGCTGTTTGACTTTTGCTGGCTGGAAATGCCATATTTTATTTATGGACTCATTAGTCACTAGACATTCGGATTGTTTCCACTTTGGGTGATTCTGAAGAACCTATGAGCATTTGAGTGCATGCTTTTGTGGAGACACACTCACTTTCCTTTAGTACATACCTCGTTGTGGAATTGTTGGTTATATGGCAACATTATGCTCAAGCTTTTAAGAAATTGCCAAGCTGTTTTCTAAACTGGTTGCAACATTTACAACATTTTATGATGCCCACGATAAACAAGGCCTCTGATGTCTTCACATCCTCCCCAGCACTTTTTACTGCCTGTTTTACTGTAGTCGTTCTGGTGGGTGTGAGTGGTGCCACACTGTGGTTTTGATTTGAATTTCTCTAATGACTAATAATGTTGAGAATCTTTCATGTTCCCATTGGTAATTTCAGATAATCTCTGTAGAAATATTTATCCAAATATATTGCCAATTTTTAATTGAGTTGTCTTTTTATTGTTGTGCAATGTATTATTTTAAATATACTCTTCTGTGAAAAGTCACACAGGACTCAATTAGAACAGTTACATCTTGTGAGATAGCTGGTATGAGAAGTTAATCAAATAGAACATGGCAGATATTTTAAGGCCATCTCTCAACAACAACAAAAAGAAAAATAAACGATCGGAGTCTTCAAACCTGCTTCCTGAGATTCCATGAAGGTTGATTCTGAGCATAAGAATTAGTACGAATTATAGTACTAACGAAATCTCTAAACCAATACCATGCTAATGAGAAAACAGTTTATGTGTGTGGTTCTAGCCAAAGCGGGTATCCAAAGATTTACAGGTAAAGGTGAGTTTCAGCCCTGCTAATGCCACAAGCCCTCTGGAAACAAATACTCTACTTAAGGGAGTACGATTTAGGGGAAAACAGCTTCAATGAAAATTAACTACACAATGACTTTAAACTTAAGGTGCTTGTGCAATTTCTTTTCCCAAGCTATGACCCTTTTAAATAGGAATGAGGTGGAATTAATAATTCACCAGGACAGTAGGGGGGGAATCTTTCCCCTTTGCAGTGATGGTCTTATAGCTGGGACCACTTCTGGTTCTCACAGTGCTCTGTGTTGCAACATCATCACAAGAAGACAAGATTCTGGCAGTCAGTGAACAAATAGTGTTTTAAGCAAGACAGCACATGGCACATGACCAGGCATGGCAGCACACTCCTTTAATCCCAGCCCTCTCAAGGCAGAGGCAGAAAAATCTCTGTGAGTTTGGGGCCAGCCTAGTCAACATAGTGAGTTCTAGGCCAGCCAGGGCTATATAGTAAGACCTTGTCTCAACAACGACAATAAAAAGAAAAATAAAAAGAATGATATCACACAGAAGTGAGGTTTAATAGTGAATAGAAATTTATTATTCAGCTGGCATTTAGAAGCAGGAGAAACTGGGCTTCCCACTTAAAGGGAATATGACTATTTGTCCAACTTATCATACCTGAATTTCTAGATCTGGTCATGTTAGTTATAAACACATAGGTGACATTTATATTTTAACAAAAGTTTGTCACATTACAGCCATTTCTATGCAATACTGTTGTGGCTTAGATGAAAAATGTCCGGAAAGGCTCATGCATTTGGGTGCTTGTTCTCCAGGTGGTGGTGCTGTTTGTGTTAGTTATGGAACTTCTAGGATATGGAGCTTTGCAGGAGAAAGTTCATCACCAAGGGTGGGCTTTCAGCGTCTATAGCCTTGCCCACTTCTACTTCCTGTGTAAGGATGAAAAATGAGCAACCAGCTTCCTATTCCAGCTGCTGTGGCCACACCATCCCTACCATTACAGACTCTCCCTCTGGAACAGTAACCCAAAATAAATGCCTTCTTCTGTAAGTTTCTTTCAGTCTTCTGTAACTTTCTTTTAGTCAATCACAGCAACAAAAAAGTAACTAATACTGAAGTATCTGCAAAAATGTTTGCATCTGTATTAGTCACTTTTCTGTTGCTGTGATAAAACCACCATGAGCAAGGGAACTTATAAAAGGAAGAGTTTATTTGAGCTTACAACTGATGGTTCCTTGGAATCAGAGTCCATTGTTGTGGGAAGCATGGTGGCCAGGGCTGGAGCAGCAAGCCGAGGCTCACATCTAGCAATGAGCACAGGAAGGAGAGAGAGAGAGAGAGAGAGAGAGAGAGAGAGAGAGAGAGAGAGACTTGGAGACCACAAGTCTTTTTAACCTCACTAAGCCTGCCCCAATGAACGTACCTTCCTCACAGCTGCCAACTATCTAAGACCTCCAAAGACAGTGCCACCAACTGGAGCAAAATGTCTGAATATCTTAAAGCCTATGGGTGGACACTCATCCAAACCTACCACATCTTCTACTCTCCCTGGCCCGCATACTCCTGACCATATAAAATGCACAAAGGTGATTTAGTCCAACCCTTTAAAAGTCCCCATAGTCTTTACCAGTTTCAATGCCATTCAAAAGTCCACAGTCCAAAGTCTCTCTGAGACTCAGGCCAATCTCTTAAACTGAAGCTCCTGTAAAACAAAAGGCAAAATTAAACTCCCAATTACAGTGGGACTGAATAAATTCCTATCTCAAAAGGGAGGAATAGAAGGCAAGTGAGAAATACTGGAACCAAAACAAGACCGAAAACCAGCAGGGCAAACTCGCAAGTCCATAGCTACATGTGCAACTTCTGGGACTGACTTCCAAAGGGCTTAGACTGGCTACAGCTCTTCCGATTTGTCCTTGCAACATACATTCTTTCTCTTAGGCTGGTACCACTCCCTGATATGCATCTCTCGCTTGGCAAATATCTCACAGTCTGGCATCTTGAATGTCTCTTGGGGGTCTCCACTGCAACCAGCTTCACAGCTTCATCATGCTGTCAAAGGCTGGCCTATCAGGCCTTCTTTATTTCAGGGATGCCCCTGCTGGCTCTGCCTGGCCTCTGTGGTTCTAAAACCATGGAGGAAAACTGACCCCTTCCACTCTTGCAAACTGTCATTCCTCTAAAGCCAGCACCACGTTGAACAAAATTGCCCAATTTTGGCCTTGCAATGTCGGCCTGGACTCTCTCTTTATTTCAACCAACCTATTTGCAAATTTTTTCTCGCCCGTGACTTTTGGAGGTTAGAGAAATGCTTTCATATTTTCCGCTTTCAAAAATATTGGAGGCTATAGCTGTGTGGGTCTTGCCCTGAGGTAATGTTTCTGTTTTTTATTGTAATCTTTTGCTTCCTTTTTTTCCTTTTAATCTTATTTTTTTTTTTTTTTTTCCATGTTTTACTTGTAAATAGCTAGGCCTCCTCCTAAATCACGTTTAGTTCCTCTTATCAAAAGGAACCTCTCCTTCACATGCCTTGGCCCCACCTTTAATCCTCCTACACAGTGCATTTTCAGAACCAAACTGTACATTCCTGCGATTTCATTCTGCCCCATCGTGCTCTTCTTCCTGTAGATCTGTACAATATTCCACCATTAAAAAAACAGCCATCACCATTTCGTCACATTAGGCTGTCTGTGAAATATCCTCTGCCAAGAAAACATTAGTCCATTGCCTTTTCAACTGTAGCATCAGGCATAGAATTTGGGCTGTGGGCAAACTGACTTTTTTTTGTTGTAGTTTGTCCTTCCCATTTCTGTATGTGACACAACACTCTGACACACACACTGATGGCAGGAGAGAGGTTTTATATGCAGCTTACGATTCGTCCTTGGGGATCAACGAGTCATACACTTTACGGGAGCCGCAAGACAAGAACTGCAAAGGCATGAGTGAAGGTCGAGGAGCCGAGAAGTGGCATACTAGAGGAAAGCCAAACAACTGGAGAAATTCATTTTACACATGGCTCGATGGATGCTCCACCTGGGCGTACATCCGCGGCTCTTGCCCAGCTGCCTGCGCTTCTTAGTAAATCGTGATGTTCACACAACAACATGACACACGAGTTGGCCTACGCATAGAGCTGGTTGCTGAGCGTCGAGTTACTGACATATCATGCAGTACTCCTGTACTGATTGTGGCCATGCAATGCCTTCCAGACACAGACTGCTGAAGCAATTCCTCCGAGCATGATAGGCTCCCTATACGCACGAGGGGTGTGTCCCGACAGTTGAGCAGGCTAGAAGCTCGAAATGAACAGCCACTGCGCTCCAACTGACTTCCCTCAGTACAGAATTCCCCAGGATATGGGTTCTGCGCCAGTGGTTTCAGCTGAGACTGCACCATAGCTAAGGATTCACGACATGGCCCATGGGCACGTATTGGAGGTCTAAGGTGGCCCACTGAGGACATGTACTTGGGTCAGCTTGAGTGGTTTAAAAGCTTGCAGTGCTTCCCTCTAGATCTATCTACCGTGTGTCTGTTGACGGCACTTGGACGTAGGGATTGAGTCGAATGCCGGCGTCCACTCACCGCCTCAGCTTTAAGTACGTCACATATGAGTCTCCAGAGATAGGACCAGCGAGCACTGATGGCAAAGCGACATGCTCGCAGCCACCTACGATAGAGGACGATACACTAGCTGCAGGTTGGGTACACCTTGTGTCTCCAGTACCCTCCCGCTGCATTCTAATCCTCGCCTCCTGTCCGCCATATGCTCAGATCTACAACCTCCGCCAAAACTCTTTGAAACCATCTGAGCTAACTTCACTTTGTATAAGTTATTTGGTCATGGTGTTTTAATCACAGCAAGGGAAAAGTACTAGATACAGTTATTTGGTACCAGAAATGGGGTATTGGCTGTGAAGAACCTGACCATGTGGAGTGTTTGGAGAAATGTGGAAGAACTTTGTGACTTTGGGTTAGAAAGCTGTTGACTACTGTAAGCAGAGCTATCTAAGGGGCCAGTTCTAGTAGATAGTCCTGGAGAAAGCATGCCTGCAATGAAACATTGGCAGTGATTATTCTGTTTGTTTTCTTGATCGGAAATAGTTAGAAGAAATAAGACCTAGGCGTGTAGTCACTTTTCTGTTGCTGGGATAAACACCATAATGAATGGAACTGTAGAAAGGAAGAGTTTATTATGGAGCTTACAATTAACGGTTTCCAGGGAATTAAGAGTCCATTGTGTTGGGATGGCATTGCGCTTGGAGCTGGAGCAGCAAGCCGAGGTGCAATCTTGCAATGAGCACAGTGAAGCAAGAGAGCGACTGGAGACCACAGAGCTTGTAAACTCACAAGCCTGCCCCCAGTGACATACTTTCCTCTGAGCATGGCCAACACTTCTAAGCCTCCCAAAACAATGCCACCACTGGGATAAATGTCTGAATCTTACAGCTTTGGGGAACACTCATATCCAACCCCTCGCAGGCAGCAACTGGGATAATTTTGATAAAGAGTCTGGCAGCAGTTTTTTGCTCACAGCCCAAATGCTTTCCTTGAGCCTAAGTTGAAAGAGCAATGGAGTAATGTCTTTGCAGAGGATATTTTTCAAGACAGCCTAATGTAGGTGTGGCTGTTAATGGTGGATATTGTACAGATCTACAGGAAAGAAGAGCAGATGGAGCAGAAAGAAATGCAATATGTACAGTTTGGAGGTCTGAAAAACTTGCACTAGGAAGATTAATAGGTGGGGCCAAGGCAATGTGAAGCGAGAGGCTCCTTTCATAAGGAGAACTAAAGTGATTAAGAGGAGGCCTAGATATTTACAAGTAAACAATGGAGAAAGGTGAGATTAAGTGATTTAAGGAGAGGCCTCGAGATCTTCTAAGTAAAAACAGAATCAATACCTTCAGTAGGCAAGGCAGACCAAACACCCAGCTATCCTCCAACAAGTCGAGGGCAGAAGAGAAATTGCAAAATGTTGTAGAAGTAGGAGAGAGTCCCATCCTGAACTTGCAGCCAGATCGCAATTTTCATTCATCGTGAGTGGCTGGCGTTTGAAGCATGCGTTTGAAGAGTGAAGGGTCATCAGTTCTTCCTGCACAGTTTCATGAAGCCACCCAAAATTGAAAAGGCCAGGAGTGCAGCAAGGGGCGCCTGATAAAGAAAGGCCCTAAGGCCATTGTGTGAGCTATGATGTGAAGCCTGGTTGGAAGGAGACCCCAAGAAGAAATTCGAGAGACCAGACTGTGAGATATTGCCAAGGAGAGCGGCAAATACAGGGAGTGGTACCCAGCCTAAGAAAGAATGTGATGTTTGCAAGCAAAGCTGGTAAGAGCTGAGCCATACTAAGCCCTTTGGAATGTCCAAGGTCCCAAGAAAGTTGCACAGGAGCTATGGACTTGGAGTTTTGCCCTGCGGTTTTCGGTCTTGTTTTGGTCCAGTATGTTCCTCAGACATTGTCCTCCATTCCTCCCTATTTGATGGGAATGTGTATTCAAGATTCCACTGTATGTTGGAGTTTGTAGATTTGCTTTTGATTTTACAGGAGGCTTACAGTTTGAGAGATTGGCCGACTTTGGACTGTGGACTTTTGAATGACATTGAAACTGGTAAAGACTATGGGGACTTTTAAGGTTGGACTAAATGCATTTTGCATTTTATATGGTCAGGAGCCTATGGGGGCCAGGGAGTAGAATGTGGTGGTTTGGATGAGTGTCCCCCATAGGCTTTAAGTATTCAGACATTTTGTCTCCAGTTGGTGGCACTGTTCTTGGAGGTCTTAGAAGGTGTGGCCATGCTGGAGGAAGTACGTCACTGGGGGCAGGCTTAGTGAGTTTAACAAGCCTTGTGGTCTCCAGTCTCTCTCTCTCTCTCTCTCTCTCTCTCTCTCTCTCTCTCTCTCTCTCTCTCCTTCCTGTGCTCATTGTGAGATGTGAGCCTCGGCTTGCTGCTCCAGCCTTGGCTACCATGCTTCCCGCCACAATGGACTCTGATTCCCTGGAACCATCAATTGTAAGCTCAAATATACTCTTCCTTTTATAAGTTCCCTTGCTCATGGTGGTTTTATCACAGCAAGAGAAAAGTGACTAATACAGTTTTTGGTACCGAGAGTGGAGTGTTGGCTGTGAAGTACCTGACCATGTGGATGTTTGGAGAAATGTGGAAGACTTTGGAACTTTGGGCTAGAAAAGCTGTTGACTACTGTATGCAGAGCTTAATGGGCCATTCTAGTAGAAGCCTGGAAGAAAGTATTGCTGCAAAAAATGTAGTTCCAGAGGAAAATAAAGACTTAGGCAGTGTATTAGTCACTTTTCTGCTGCTGTGATAAAACACTATAACCAAAGGAACTTATAAAAGGAAGAGTTTATTTGAGCTTACAATTGACGGTTCCAGGGATTTAGAGTCCATTGTGGCAGGAGGCATGGTGCCTGGAGCTGGAGCAGCAAGCTGAGAGTCACATCTCCCAATGAGCACAGGAAGCAGAGAGCTTGGCACCGTGAGCTGACTTGTCTGCATGTCCCTCTCTGGGTATGCCCCACAAGCTAGGATGACATGTGATGGTGTGGAGGTCTAGGATTGCTCACTGGGAGATGAAGTCTCTCGATGTGCATGCTGCCCTTCCTAGACTTATATAAGCTACTTGTTGCATAAAATAAATGGATTTGCACCCTTTGACATGGTCCCCGGGGATGTTACTGGAGTAACCCTGTGATGGTGCCCTTTTCTGCCTGTTCAATAAGGGTCAGAAGTCCGGCATTAGCCAAAGATCTACTGGCAGCTGATTACTACTGGGTGAGGGAGAGTTGATCTTCTTTAAGGGAGAGACTTTAGATAGATTAACTAGACTACAGTGGATGAGCTTGCACTGAGGGACATCTGGTACACAAACTTGGTTCCATAGATCTTATCCTATATGACAGAATAGATGAAATACAGTTGCTGGTGGGGTATGGGGTGGTGATGGGAACGGTATATAAAAATGACTGAGGTTTTGTATGAAATGACAAAAATTCAATGAAAAATATACATTGAAAAAAATGTGTGCGTTTTTGTAGAGGACAGAGACAGGCAGATCCCAGGAGTTTGTTGTCTACCCAGCCTAGAGAAAACAGGAGGACCAGGTTCAGTGAGAGATTCTGTCTCAGAAAATTAGGTGAAGAGGCTGGAGATATGGTTCTGCAGTTAAGAGCACTAGCTGCTCCTGCAGAGGACCCTGGATCGGTTCTCAGCACCCGCATGGTGGCTAAGAGCCATCCATAACTCCAGTTCCAGGGGACCTGACACTTTCTTTGGGCCTCCACAGACATTGAAAAACAGGGGTACAGACAAAACATCAAACATAAAAAATAGGTGGAGAGGGTTAGGGGAAGACAGGCAATGTAAACCTTTGACCTGCACACATACATAGGCATCTGCATCTGCACACACATGTGCACAAATGTATATGCCACATACATACAAAGTAAATAATGAATAGTTAATTAATTTTAAAATTTAATATCTATTTTTAGGGGAGAAATTTTATTTTAGCTCACAATTCCAGTTCCAGTCCATCATTTTGGGGAAGTCAAGGCAGCAGGAACTTGAAGCAGCTGGTCACAGCACAGCCACAGTCCAAAGAAGAGAGAAATGAACAGAGGCATTCTTAGTGCTCAGCCAACTTTCTCTGCTCCTACAATCCAAGGCCCAAAGCTGGGAGCAGTGCCCTGCACCCCAATTACAGGCTGGGTTGTTCCACATCAATTAAGAGAATCAAGACAATCCCCACTGGCATGCCCATAGGCTGACTGGATCTCAGCACTCCCTCACTGAGACTCTTTTTCCCAGGTGATTTTAGGTTGGGTCAAGATGACAATTAAAACTGACCACATGGATGACATTACATGAAACCTCACAGTTTGTTCTGCAATATAGTTTTAAGATTTTTTTCATTGCTCTTTCGAAAATATGCCCACTATCAGGGGTCAAGAGATGAGTGACTTACCGATTCTGAGTTTTGTCTAGCTTTCGTTTTCCAGCTCACCTGCCCTACAGATGTCTGAAGTGTGAAGACTCTATTCATTCAATGTGACACAGCTACCGAACTGGGTAAGCATTCCACTCTGTATTTAGTATAATTCCTGCCTATTTTCCTCAGGAAACAGGCACAGGTGTTTATGCATGCTTCTTTTTTAAAATATTTTTTATTTTATTTATTTTTTCATGTGTATGAATGTACTGTCTGCCTGTAGATTTTTGCACCCATGTCATGCAATGCCATGGAGGTCAGAAGAGGTTGTCAAATTCCCCTGGAACTGGAGTTAAAGACAGTCCTCAGGCACCATATGGGGATCGAACCCGGGTCCTCTGCAAGAGCAGTCAGTGCTCTTAACTGCTAGGCCATCTCTACAGCCCTATGCATGCTTCTTATGGAAGGAACTATGTTGTGTTATAAGAAAAAAAATTGTAAGAACCCATGGAACTCACATTAGGCAATGAGTCAGGATTACTTTAAAAACTCATTGAAGCAGTACATGGTGGTACACGCCTTTAATCCCAGCACTCCTGAGTTCAAGGTCAGCCTGGTATACATAGCAAGTTCCAGGTCAGCTGGGACTAAAGGGAGACCCTGTCTCAAAAAAATAAAATAAAAATTGAAAAACTCTCATTAAATTTTCAGAGTGGAAAACATCAGAGACACATGACAGAACTCTGTCCTAATATTCTACCCATAGAATTTATGACTTTGTTTACAGAAAGGAAACCTAGAGAAAGTTCTGGGAAGATGAGAGCACAGGAGATAACAATTCCCGTTGAGCCTCATGATAATGTTCGGAATTCAGAGCCTAGAGTGGTGAACTTGGGGAATTTCTCTCTGTATCCATCAGAAAACACAATGATGTAAGGGCTGGACAGACAGAACAGTGAGTGAAGCACTTGCTTACTTACACATACATGAGGACCTGAGTTGAAATCCCCAGAACCCAATAAAGTTGTGGTCAGTAGCAGGACCTATAATTACTGGCCTTCTGTGGCAAAATGGGAGAGAGTGACAGGAGTCTTTGCAGCCAGCTGGCCTGGTGCACAGACAGCAAAGGACCCTGTCTCTCAACCCACGTGGAAGGCAAGGGCCTACAAACTTTTATATCTTATACATCACTATTTTACTAACTTTACTAACTTTTGAAAATTTCAAAGCTATTTGAGGCAATAATTTAAAAGTACATAAATCTTAATTTTCAATTTTTAAAATTTTTTTATTTATTTCTGTATGTGTATGAATATACTGTCTGCATGCAAGTGTGTGCACCCGTGTCGTGCAGTGCTGTGGAGGTCAGAAGAGGGTGTCGGATTCCCCTGGAACTGGAGTTAAAGATGGTTCTTAGCCACCATGTGGGTGCTGGGTATCTCCAAGAGCAGTCAGCACTCTTAACCAATAGGCCATCTCTCCAGCCCCTCCATATGAATTTTAAATTTTTTTTCCAAGTCTGTGAAGAAACTCTTGGGGATTTTAATTGGGATTGCATTGAATCTGTATATTAATTTGGACAGAATGAATATTTTTACTATATTAATTTTTCCCCATGAATATAGCAGGTATTTACATCTTCTGATGTCTTCTTCAATATCCTTCTTCAGGGGTTTAAAATTTTTGTTGTAGAGATCTTTGGTATCTTTGGATAGGTTTGTTCCTAGGTATTTTATTGTTTTTGAGTCTGTTGTGAGTGGGAATGTCTCTCTGGCATTTCAGAGGCCAGTTCTACATTAGCAAGTGACGTCTCATAACATTTTTTCATGCTCACACCAGGTCTTTGACAACAGGGACTTGCTGCCTTTCTCCTTGCATATATCCCACTTACAGGCAAAAGGCCGTTATAATTTTGGGTGGGTTTGGATCCCCTAGCCAACATCTCCTGGGCAGAATAATTCATTGCTGATATCAGAGCTTTCCTGCACTAATATATTTTGCTTAATTACACAGCTTATAAAGACTTTACTATTGAATTTGGCTCTAAATAGAGAATTATCCTTTCACAGATCCTATGCCTATCAGTCAATTAAAAAATGCTAGTTATACTTGTTTTATAAGAAATTACTACTATACCAGTTGGTTCTAATTTACAGTTAGGGAATGACTTCAGTACCATCATGTTTTTCTTTTTCCCATAAAGGGGAGAGGTAGGAAGGTTTCTGAGCATCCAGAAGGTAAACTTCATTAGGGTCCATTATAAACAGTTAACCCCAATAGAATTCAGAGAGACGCTCAGTGTCTGTGACTCAGGCAGTCTGAGGTTCCTCTTTCTTTAATGTTCAGATGGGTCAGCCTCTCTGCTGGCATTTCCCAGTCCCTCCTGCACAGCCAAAAGGTGTACATTTTCAGGCATTTAGATTGGTGTTTTTACCTGTGGGAACATACAAATCTCCTCCCATTGTTAGTTTTAAGATCTCAAAATTGAAAATTTATCAAAAGGTTTAGAACACAGAGTTTTCCATTTGTATCCCAGAAGGGATGCTACCCCACCTCGCACATCCCTCTTTTTGTTTTTTAAATTTTTATGTTTTGATCTATAGATGCCTAAGTTGTGTTACATATATGCATAAACAAGAGCCAAGGCATTAAATTTACCCAAACTGTTTCTCATTGACTGTATGCTACTTATTTGGAAAGTAAATTTAAACTTAATTCCTTTAAATTGTCCTACAAGTAAAAGAAAGTGTTACAATGTGATATTGTATAACTCAGAAAAATATAGAGACCATTTGTGTACCTTAACCCCAAAGTTATTGTTGGAAATTCAATACAAATTATAAATAAAACAATTAACATTTTATATACCCAATTAGTTCAAATGTATTACCATTTTCACCAAAACCTACAACCAAATTTAACTAATCTAAACATTTCACTAAGCCTTAAAATATCCTGTAACATGTGGACAAAGCTTGGGCAGAGTTGAGTACCTGCCAAATAAATTTTACCCAATATACACTTTGCTCTTTAAAGCTATATGACTGGACTATGACTTCAGAGAAATCAAGTCCATTAACTTATATGGTTTATTTTGTATTTCTGTGTAAATATCTATTGAAATACCTCTCTATATAAATATATGTTATTTTTTAAATTTTTTAATTTATTTTTCTCTATGTGTATGAATGTACTGTCTGCATGTACGTCTGTGCACCCTTGTCGTGCAATGCCACTGGGGTAAGTCCTCTTTAAATATTTTATAGAACTCTGCCATGAAACCATCTGGGCCTGGGCTTTTTATGGTTGGGAGGTTTTTTATTATATTTTCCGTTTCCTCAAATATTATGGGCCTGTTTAAGCTGTCAGTCTCATCTTGGTTAAGCTTTGGTGAATTCCAGGATTTCAGATATTCATGCATTTCTCTTAGGTTTTCAAATTTAGTAAAGGTTTTTGAAGTATTCCTATGATTGTCTGGATCTTTTTGTTGTCCATTGTGATGTTTCCCTTTCCATCACATATTCTATTGATTTGGAGTTGCTCTTTTTTTCTTTTGGTTAACTGGGCTAGAGGTCTGTCTATCTTGTTTATCCTTTCAAAGAACCAACTTTAGGATTCATTGATTCTTTGTATTGTTTTTTTTGTTTCTATTTCATTGATTTCTGCTCTGATTTTTGTTATTTCTTCCTGTCTGTTGGGTTTGGGGTTCATTTGGTGTTGTTTCTCAAGTGTTTTTAGCTGCAGCGTTAGATCATTTGTTTGCACTGTTTCTGCTTTTTAATGTAGGCACCCAAGGGCTATAGACGTCCCTTTTAGGACTCCTTTTAAAGGATCCCATAGGTTTTGTTGTGCTGTGGTCATTTTCATTTAGTTCCAAGAATGCTTTTATTTCTTTCTTTATTTCTTCCTTGACCCATTCATTATTCAGGAGTGTGTTGTTTCGTCTCCATGTGTTCTTGTAGATAGTTGGGCTTATCCTGGTGTTGATATTGAGCTTTATTGCACCATAGTCTGATAGAATGCATGAAATTATTTCAATCTTTTTGTATTTGTTGAGGTTTTTTTCTATGTCCCAGTATGTGTTGATTTTGGAGAATGTTCCATGGGGTGCTGAGTAGGGTGGAATATTTGGTAGATGTCTGTGAGCTCCATTTGGAGTAATGTATTGTTCAATTCAGATGTCTCTCTGTTTACTCTTTGTCCAATTGATCTATCCAAAGAGCTCAGTGGGGTATTGAACTCCCCCACTATTAGCATGCTGGGATTAATCTGTGCCTTAAGGTATTGCAGGATTGGATTTATAAATTCCGGTGTACTGGAGTTTGGTGCATTTATGATTGTGATATCTTCATGATTAATTGTTACTTTTATAAGGATGTAATGGCCCTCTTTGTCTTTTCTGATTAGTTTTAATTTGAGGTCTATTTTGTCTGGTATTAGAATGGCAGCTCCTGCTTGATTTTTGGTACTATTTGCTTGTAATATCTATCTATCTATTTATTTATTTATTTATTTATTATTTTTATGTGTATGAATGTACTGTCTGCATGTAGGTTTGTGCACCCGTGTTGTGCAATGCCTCAGAAGTCAGAAGAGGGTCTCGGATTCCCCTGGAACTGGAGTTCTCCTGGAATTGGAGTTACAGACGGTTCTCAGCTGCCATGTGGGTGCTGGGGCTCGAACCCAGGTCCTCTGCAAGAGCGTCAGTGCTCTTAACTGCTAGGCCATCTCTGCAGCCCGGAATATCTTTTTTTAGCCTTTCACTTTAAGCTGGTGCCTGCCTTTGAGGGTGAGACATGTTTTTGTAAAAAGCATGTACATGGGTTCTGTTTCCTAATCCATTCTCCCAGTCTATGTCTTTTGATTGGGGAGTTTAGACCATTAATATTTAAGGTTATTATTGAGAGATGTGTGTTTCTTCCTTTCACCTTATTTTCTGTTTCATTCTTGGTCTAGGTTTGTATTTTCACAGTTATACTTTTATTAGTTTCTCTCTCTAGCTGCTTGGGGATCAGTGCTCCTTTCCTCTGACCTTCAAATTGCTTCGAGTATTTTCTGAAGGGTTGGTTTCCTGCACATGAATTCTTTAATCTTGTTTACGTCATGAAAGATTTTTTTCTTTCTCCTTCAACTATAATTGACATTTTTGCTGGGTATAGTAATCTGGATTGGCATCTTTAGTCATTTAGTACTGCGAATACATTAGTCCACATTCTTCTGGCTTTCATAGTTTGCACTGAGAAGTCAGCTATAATTCTGTTTAGTTTTCCTTTATATGTAACTTGCTGTTTTTCTCTTCTGGCTTTCAGTATGCTGTCTTTGTTTTGGGCATCTCGTGTTTTAACTGTGATATGGCATGGGGAATTTCATTTCTGATCTTGTCTATTTGGAGTTCTATGCACTTATTATATTTGTATGGGTTTGTCTCTTTTCAGTTTAGGGAAATTTTCTTCTATTATTCTGTTGAAGATCTGATGAATACCATTGTCATGGGATTCTTCTCCTTCCTCTATCCCTATGATGTAGAGGTTTGGTCATTTTATAGTGTCCCAAATTTCCTGATTGTTCCACTCTTGTGTTTTTTTTTATAAATTTTTCATAATCTTTATTTAAGCTTTCTAGTTTTTCCTTGCTATCTTCCAGGTATGATATTCTATTTTCTGCTTTCTCCAATCTGCTTTTTAGGCTTTCTCCCATCCTTTCCCATTGATTGGATGAGTGTTCAATTTCCTTTTTCGTTTCATCCTGTGATTTCTTTAGTATTTCCACTTCCTTTTGGAGCTGGTCATTCTCTTCTTGTAACTCCTTGTTTTGCTGGTCTGTTGCCGTTTTTATTTCAGCATGGGATCTTTTCAGTGTTTCTAGTTCCTTCTGGAGTTTGTCATTCTTTCCCTCTAGTTCCTTCCAGAGTTTGTCATTCTGTCCCTCTATTTCCTCCCTGAGTTTGTCATTCTTTCCCTCCAGTTCCTTCCCGAGTTCTTTCTTATCTCCCTTTAGTTCTCTGATTTGTTCTTTATAGTCTTTGATTTCTTTGATTATGTCTATGATTGTTCTTCTAACATCCTTTTCCTGGGTTCCTCCCAGTGAGATCTCATTGTAGGGATCTTCTATAGGACTGGTAGTGTCTGGTAGAGATTTATTATGGGCTTTTACCATGTTCTTTTTTCTTTGTCTTTTTGGTATGTGGGTTTATTTTATTGTTTGTATTCTGGGATGAATCTCAAATGTTTCTTCACTGCAAAAGTTTAATTTGCTTGTTTCTTACAGATATGTTCATGTCTTCTCCTTGGTTTTTGGAGGGCTGGTTTTGTTAGGTTTCCAGTTTTCTCTTTTGGTTATATATTGGGAGGTTCAGCTAACTCTTCCCTTTCTGGTCTGGAGGTTCTCCAGAAGTCCTCTTCTCCAGATGCCAAGCTGCCTTCTCTCTCTGGGCCTGGTGAGGGTCTGGCTGGCTGAGTGACTCTGCCCTGCCACTGTACAAGCTGGGTCAGGTGTGGCTGGCTGGCAGGCAACAGGCCTCACCCAGGGGAGCAATGAGCCCACCTGCTGCTGTGCTCACCTATTCCCCAGGTACCAAGGTGCCTCTTCTCTCTAGCTGTCATCTTTCTTTACCACTGAATAGTACTCCATTGTGTAGATGTATCACATTTTTGTCATCCATTCCTCAGTTGAGGGATATTTGGGTTGATTCCAGCTCTTTGATACTGTGAAGAGAGATGCAAAAAAAACGGGTGTGCAGGTATCTTTGTGGCAGGATGAGTCTTTTGGGTATATACCCAGGAGTAGTATGACTGGGTTAGGTGGTAGGCGCATTTTGAGTATTTTAAGGCTTCTCCACACTACTTTCCATACTGGTTGTACAAGTTTATGTTCCCACCAGCAGTGGATAAGTGTTCCCCTGTCTCCATAACCTCTCCAGCATTTGGTGTCTTTTGTTTTCTTGATCTTAGCCAGTCATATTGGAGGGAGATGATATTTGAGAGTGGTTTTAATTTGCATTTCCTTAATTATTAATGATGTTGAACACTTTTTAATATATTTCTCAGCCATCTTTAATTCCTCACTGGTGAAGTCTCTGTCCAGCTATTTACTCCATCTTTTGAGTGGGTCATTTGTTTCCTTACTTCTTTGTTTTTTGAGTAGTCTATATATTATTTTTTTGTCTTTTCGAGATGGGGTCTCCCTGTTGCCCCGGCTGTCCTGCAACACACTCTGTAGACCATGCTGGCCTTGGACTCACAAAGATCCATCTACCTCTGCCTCTGCCTCCACCTCTGGAGTGCTACAATTAAAGGTGTGCACCTCCAGGCCTGGTGAATAGTCTATATATTGTTGACATAAATGCTCTGTCAGATATATCACTGGTGAAGATTTCCTCCCACTCTGGGTTTTCTCTTCACTTCCTTGATTATTTCTTTTGCTGTACAGAAGCCTTTGAGTTTGATGAGGTCACATTTGTCAAAAGTTGACCTTATTTCCTGCACAGCTGGTGTCTGATTTAGAAAGACTTTTCCTATGCCTATGTCTTGTAGGTTGTTGCCAAATTCTTCTTCTATCGCCTTCAGGATTTTGGGTTTCATGTTGACATCTTTGATCCACTTGGAGTTGATTTTTGTACAGGGTGAGAGGTAGGAGTTTAATTTTTGTACAGGGTGAGAGGTCAGAGTTTAATCTTCTACAAATGGTGATCCAATTTTGCCAGCACCATTTGCTGAAGATGATACTCTTCCTCCATTGAGGTTTTTTGCCCTCTGTCAATATGAGAAGTGGCTGAAATTGTATGAGCTCAAGTTTGGATCTTCAATTTTGTTCCATTGGTCAATGGGTCAGTTTTTGTGACAGTACCAGCCTTTTGACTATAGCCCTGTAATATAGCTTGAATTCTAGTAGAGCAATCCCCCTCTACTGCATTTTTCATTCAGAGTTGCTTTAGCTGTATGGAGTCTTTTGTTTTCCCATATGAATTTAAGGATTTTTTTCAACTCTGTGAAGAAGCTCATGGGGATTTTGATTAGGATTTCATTGAATCTCTATATCAATTTCAGTAAAATGGACACTTTTACTATATTAATTTTTCCAATCCATGAACATAGGAGGTCTTTCCAACTTTTGATGTCATTTTCAATCTTCTTCTTTAGGGGCTTAAAATTTTTGTTATAGAGATCTTTGGTATCTTTGGTTAGGTTTATTCCCTGGTATTTTATTATTTTTGAGGCTATTGTGAGTGGGAACATCTTCTTATATTCCTTCTCCACTTGTTTATTGTTGGTGTAAAGAAAGGCTGCTGATTTTCTAGGTTAATTTTGTATTCCACCACTTTACTGAAACTCTTCATCATTTCTAGAAGTTTTCTGGTGGAGTTTTTATCATCCTTTAGGTAAACTATCATATCATCTGCAAAAAGGGATAGATTAACTTCCTCTTTTTAGATTAGTACTCCTTTAATTTACCTTTCTTGCCTTATTGCCCTAGCAGGCATTTCAAGCACTATACTAAAGAGGAGTGGTGATAGGGTGCAGCTTTGATGGGTTCCTGCCTTTAAGGGAAATGGTTCCATTTTTTCTCCATTTAGGATGATGTTGGCAATGGGTTTGCTATAAGGCTTTAATCTATGTTCATTAATGAGATAGGTCTGTAAGCGTTTTTTTTTTTTTTTTTTTTTTTTTTTTTTTGGTGGTAGCTTGGGCCTAGTTTTGGTAATAGAGGGATGCTGGCTTCATAGAAGGAATTTGGGAGATTCCCCTCTGTTTGTATCTTTCTGAACAGTTTGTGTAGTAATGGTTGTAGGACCTCTTTAAATGTTTTATAGAACTCTGCTGTGAATCCATCTGGTCCCGGGCTTTTTTTAGTTGGGAGTTTTTTTATTACAACTTCAATTTCCTCAAGTATTATGGGTCTGTTTAAACTGTCAGTCTCTTCTTAGTTAAGCTTTGTTGGTTCCCAGGATTTTAGATATTCATTCATTTCCCTTAGGTTTTCAAATTTAGTGGAGTATAGGTTTCTGAAGTATTCCCATATGATTATTTGGATCTTTTCATTGTTGTGATGTTTCCCCTTTCATCATGAATATTAATGATTTGGAGTTGCTCTTTCTTTCTTTTGGTTAACTGGGCTAGAGGTCTGTCTATTTTGTTTATCTTTTCATAGAACCATATTTTGGATTTGTTCATTCTATGTATTGTTTTCTTTGTTTCTATTTCATTGATTTCTCCTCTAATTTTTGTTATTTCTTCCTGTTGGGTTTAGGGTTCATTTGTTGTTGTCTCTCAAGTGATTTAGTTCCAGTGTTAGCTCGTTTATTTGTTCCCTTTATGTTTTTTTGTTGTGGGCACTTAGGGCTATAAATTTCCCTTTCAAGATTTCTTTTAAAGTATCCCACAGGTTTTGTTATTTTATATTGTCTTTTTCTTTCGGTTTCATAAATACATTTATTTCACTCTTTATTTCTTCCCTAACATATGCATTATTCAGTATTGTGCCGTTTAGTGTCCATGTGTTCTTGTAGCTAGTTGGGCTTATTCTGGTGTTCATATTGAACTTTATTGGACTTTGGTCTGATAGAATGCATGGAATAATTTCAGTCCTTTTGTGTTTGTTGAGATTTTGGAGAATGTTCTGGGAGGTGCCGAGTAGAAAGTATATTCTCTGGTGTTTGGCTGGCATATTCTGTAGATGTCTGAGGTCCATTTGGTGTATTGTATTGCTTAGTTCTGATGTTTTTCTGTTTATTTTTTGTGCTGTTGATCTATCCATGGGTCTCAGTGGGGTGTTGAAGTCCTCCATTCTTAGTGTCCTAGGATTAATCTCTGTCTTGAGGTCCTGCAGAGTAGTGTTTATAAAGTTAGGTGCACCAGAGTTTGGTGCATAAACATTTAGGATTGTGAAGTCTTCTGGTTAATTGTTCCTTTGACAAGGATGTAATGGTCCTCTTTGTCTCTTCTGATTAATTTTGCTTTGAGATCTATTTTGTCTGATATTAGAATAGCCACTCCAGCTTGTTTCTTGTACAATTTGCTTGGAATATTTTTTCCATCCTTTCACCCTAAGGTTGTGTCTGTCCTTGAGGGTGAGATGGGTTTCTTGTAGAGAGCAAACAGATGGGTTCTGTTTCCTAATCTATTCTCCCAGTCTATGTCTTTTGATTGGGGAGTTTAGAGCATTCATATTTAGGGTTATTATTGAAAGATGTGTTCTTCCTTTCACCATATTTTTATTTGCATTCTTGGTCCATTTGTATTACTCTGTTATGCTTTTGTTGGTTTCTCTCTTTAATTGCTTAGGGATAGTTATTCCTTTTCTCTGTTCTTGGATTGCTTCAAGGATTTTCTGAAGGGTTGGTTTCTTTTTTTCTATTTAATTTATAATTTTTTAATTTTTTGCTGTATGCAGCTTTTATTTTTTTTATTTATTTTTTCTCATTTTTTAAATTTATTGTTTTATATTTTTCATACAAGATTATGTTACAAATCAAATCTAGACCCATGTCCTCCTCCCAACCCCCCACCCCAGTCAGTTCTTTGATGCAGTCTTTTCTGTTGTTGGTGTTGTTATTGTTCTTTCCAATATGCATTACCCCAACAAGAAATATTTACAACTAGGTTATTGATGCTAGCATCCACAAATGAGAGATACCATTCATCGTTTGTTTTTCTGGGACTGTGTTACTTCACTTAACATAATATCTTCTATTTCCATCCATTTACCTGCAAAGTTCATGATGTTGTCTTTTTTTACTGCTGCATAGAACTCCATTGTGTAGATGTACCACATTTTCTTTACCCACTCGTCAGTTGAGGGGCATTTGGGTTGGTTCCAGCTTTTTGCTATTGTGAACAGAGCTGCGATAAACATGGCTGTGCATGTGTCCCTGTAGTAAGATGAGTCTTATGGGTATATACCCAGGAGTGGTATGACTGGGTCAGGTGGCAAGCTCATTCTGAGTCTTCCAAGGGTTCTCCGTACTGCTTTCCATAATGGCTATACAAGTTAACATTCCCACCAGCAATGGGTGAATGTTCCCCTTTCCCCACAACCTCTTCAGCACTTGGTATCATTTGTTTTCTTGATCATACCCAGTGAGATGATATCTTAAAATGGCTTTATTTTGCATTTCCTTAATTATTAGCGACTTTGAACACTTTTTAAGATGTTTTTCAGCCGTCTCTAATTCCTCTCTTGTGAAGTCTCTGTTCAGCTCTTCACTCCATCTTTTGAATGATTCATTTGTTTTCTTTCTTCTTTGTTAGTTGACTAGTTTATATACTCTGGAAATCAATGCTTTGTCAGATGTATCTGTGGTGAAGATTTCCTCCCACTCTGTGGGTTTTCTCTTCACTTCCTTGATTGTTTCTTTTGATGTACAGAAGCTTTTGAGTTTAATGAGGTCCCATTTGTCAATTGTCGACCTTAACTCTTGCACAGCTGTCATCTGATTTAGGAAGTCTTTTCCTATGCCTATGTCTTGTAGTCTGCTGCCAACTTTGTCTTCTATCACCTTCAGAGTTTTGGGTTTCACGTTGAGGTCTTTAAGCAATCTGGAGTTGACTTTTGTACAGGGCGAGAGGTAGGGGCTTAATTTCATTCTTCTACAGGTGGGATCCAGTTTTGCCAACACTACTTGCTGAAGATGCTGTATTTCCTCCATTGTGTCTTCTTGGCCCCCTTGTCAAATATGAGGTGGCTGAAATTGTATGTGCTCAAGTTTGGACATTTAATTTTGTTCCATTGGTCAACAGGTCTGTTCTTGTGCCAATAGCAAGCTGTTTTTATGATGATAGCCCTGTAGTATAGTTTGAAGTCTGTTATAGAGATCCCCCTATATTGCTCTTTTCACTCAGGGTTGCTTTGACTATTCTGGGTCTTTTGATTTTCCAAATGAAATTAAGGGCTTTTTTTCCAAGTCTGTGAAGAAACTCTTGGGGATTTTAATTGGGATTGCATTAAATCTGTACAAGAGTTTGGGTAGAATGGACATTTTTACTATATTAATTTTCCCAATCCATGAGCATGGGAGGTTTTTCCATCTTCTGATGTCTACTTCAATTTCCTTCTTCAGATGTTAAAATTTTTTGTTGTAGACATCTTTGGTGTCTTTGGTTAGGTTTGTTCCTAGGTATTTTATTGTTTTTGAGGCTATTGTGATTGGGAAGGTCTCCTTGTATTCTATTCCTTCTTCAGTTGCTTGCTGTTGGTGTAAAGAAAGGCTACTGATTTTTCTAGGTTAATTTTGTATCCTGCCACTTTACTGAAGCTCTTAATCATTTCTAGGAATTTTCTTGTGGAGTTTTTAGCATATCTTAAGTAAACAATCATATAATCAGCAAAAAGGGGTATCTTGACTTCCTCTTTTCCAATTAGAAGTCCTTTAATTTCCTTTTCTTGCCTTATTGCCCTAGCAAGTGTTTCAAGTACTCTATTGAAGAGGAGTGGTGACAGGGGGCAGTCGTGCCAAGTTTCTACCTTTAAAAGGAATGCTTCTGTGTTTCCCCATTTAGGATGATATTGTCTGTGGTTTTCTGTATATGGCTTTGATTACATTGAGGAATTATCCCTCCTATCCAATTCCCTCTAGGACTTTAAGCATGAAGGGATGCTGGATTTTGTCAAAGTCTTTTTCCTTGTCTGTTGAGATCATCATGTGTTTTTTTGTCTTTCAGTCCATTTATATGTTTTATGATATTTATTGATTTTTGTATGTTGAAACATCCCTGCATTTCTGGTATGAATCCAACTTGGTCATGATGGATGATCTTCTTGATGTGGGTCTGTATGTGGTTTGCAAGTATTTTGGTGAGAATTTTTGCATCTGTGTTCATTAATGAGATGGGTCTACAGTTCTCCTTTTTGGTTGTGTCTTTGCCTGGTTTGGGTATTAGTGTGATGCTGGCTTCATAGAAGGAATTTGGGAGAATTCCCTCTGTTTGTATCCTTCTAAATAATTTGAGTAATAATGGTTGTAAGTCTTTTTGAAATGTTTTATAGAATTCTGCCATGAAACCATCTGGCCTGGGCTTTTTTTTAGTTGGGAGGTTTCATATTACATCTTCAATTTCTTCATATATTATGCATTTGTTTAAGCTGTTGATCTCTTCTTGGTTGAGTTTCTTGATTCCCAGGATTTCAGATATTCATCCATTTCTTCTAGGTTTTCAAACGTAGTAGAGTATAGGTTTTTTAAGTATTCCTGTATGATCGTCTAGATCTTTTCCTTGACTGTTGTGTTATTTTCCCTTTCATCACAGATTCTATTGATTCAGAGTTGTTCCTTCTTTCTTTTGGTTAACTGGGCTAGAGGTCTGTCTATCTTGTTTATTCTCTCAAAGAACCAACTTTTGGATTCATTGATTTTTTTTTTGTATAGTTTTCTTTGTTTCTATAACATTGATTTCTCTCTGAATTTTTGTTATTTCTTCCTGTCTGCTGTGTTTAGGGTTCATTTGTTGTTGTCTCTCAAGTGTTTTTACCTGCACTGTTAGATCATTCACTTGTGCTCTTTCTGTTTTTTTGATATAGGCACTCAGGGCTATAAACTTCCCTCTTAGGTCTGCTTTTAAAGTGTACCATAAATTTTGTTGTGTTGTATTATCATTGTCATTCAATTCCAGGAATGCTTTTATTTTTTTCTTTATTTCTTCCTTGACCCATTAATTACTCAGGAGAGTGTTGTTTAGTCTCCATGTGTTCCTATAGGTTGTAGGGCTTATCCTGGAGTTGATATTGAGCTTTATTGCACTGTGGTCTGATAGAATGGATGAAATTATTTCAATCTTTTTGTATTTGTTGAATATTTTTCTGTGTCTCAGTATGTGGTCTATTTTGGAGATTGTTCCATGGGGTGCTGAGTAGAAAGTGTATTCTCTGGTATTTTTGTGGAATATTTGGTAGATGTCTGTGGGGTCCATTTGGTGTATTATATCATTCAGTTCAGATGTCTCTCTGTTTATTCTTTGTCTTGTTGATCTGTCCAAAGGACTTAGTGGGGTATTGAAGTCCCCTACTATTAGTGTGCTGGGGTTAATCTGTGCCTTGAGGTCCTGAAGAATTGTCTTTATAAAGTTTGGTGCACCTGAGTTTGGTACATATATATTCATGATTTTGAAGTCTTCATGATCAATTGTTCCTCTGATAAATATGTAATGGCCCTCTTTGTTTTGATTTCTTTTACTTTGAAGTCTATTTCATCTTACATTAAAATAGCAAAACCTGCTTTCTTTTTCTTACCATTTAGTTGGAATTTTTTTTTCCATTCCTTCACCTTAAGTTGTTGCCTATCCTTGAGATTGAGATGGGTTTCTTGTAGACAGCATATAGATGGGATTTGTTTCCTTATCCAATCTCCCAGTCTATGTCTTTTGATTGGGGATTTTAGTTCATTAATATTTAAGGTTATAATTGAAAGATGCAAATTTTTCCTTTCACCTTATTATCCATTTGCATTTTTAGTCTCAGTTTCTACTTCTGCAGTTATGATTTTATTAGTTTCTCTTTCTAGGTGCTTGGGGATAGTTGCTCCTCTCTTCCATGCTTTGAATTGCTTCAAGTATCTTCTGAAGGGTTGGTTTTCTGGACATGTATTCTATCATCTAGTTTATGTCATGGAAGGTTTTTCTCTCTCCTTCAACTATAATTGACATTTTTGCTGAGTATAGTAACCTGGGTTGCCATCTATAGTCCTTTAACACTGGGAATACTTTGTTTCATGTTCTTCTTGCTTTCATGGTTTGTGCTGAGAAGTCAGTTGTAATTCTGGTGGGTTTCCCCTTATATGTAACTTGTTGTTTTTCTCTTGTGGCTTTCAGAATTTTTGTCTTTGTTTTGGGAGTATAGTATTTTAACTATGATATGGTGTGGGGAGTTTCTTTTCTGCTCTTGTCTGTTTGGAGTTCTATGTGATTCTTGTACTTGTATGGGTTTGTCTTTTTTAGTTTGGGGAAATTTTCATCTATTATTTTGTTGAAGATCTGATCAATACTATTCTCTTGGGATTCTTCTCCTTCCTCTATTCCTATGATGCAGAGGTTTGATCTTTTCATAGTGTCCCATATTTCCTGGTTGTTCCACTTTTGTGTATTTTTAAAATTTTCATAATCTTTACTTGAGCTTTTTATTTGTTCTCTGTTATCTTCCAGGTCTGATATTCTTTGTTCTGCTTTCTCCATTCTATTTCTGATTCTTTTTCCATTTCTTTCCTCTTGATTGGATGAGTGTTCTATTTCCTTTTTCATTTCATCCTGTGATTTCTTTAGTGTTTCCACTTCCTTTTGGAGCTTCTCAATCTCTTCTTGGTGCTCCTTACTTTGCTGGTTGGCTTCCTTTTTCAGTGTTTCCACTTCCTTCGGAGTTTGTCCTTTTCTCCCTCTAGTTCTTTCTGGAGTTTCTCATTCTCTCCTTTTGTTCTTTCCGAAGTTTGTCATTGTCACCCTCTAGGTCCTTCTTGAGTTTTTCATTTTCTCTCTTTAGTTCTCTGGTTTGTTCTTTATATTCTTTGATTTCTTTGAATATGTCTACAACTGTTCTTCTAAGGTCCGTGTCTTAATTTCCTTCTAGGGAGATCTCCTCATAGGAATCTTCTGTAGGGTAGTTAGAGTTTGATGTGGATCTATTATGAGCTTTTCCCATGTTGTTTTTTCTTTGTGTCTTTGACATGTGGATTTGCTTCTTTATCTGTTTCTTTGGATTCTGGAACCTCAAAGTTGGCTGTGCAGACTATAATCATGAATACTGTGCCTGCTAGGTCCTCTGCACAACAGCTCCACCAGGTTTGGGGTTCAGGGCTTGTGTTGCTACTTTGGCGCATGAGCTAGTACCCTGTTGGCCAAGCCTCCATGTGGGAAGAGAGGTGCGCAAAGCACCAAGGCATGTGGGGCTCACCTGAGCACGCATTGGTGTTGTGAAGGCCACAGGTGTATGTCCGCTCATCCCACACGCTGAGTGCATGCTGGTGTTGTGCTGTCCACGTGTCTAACTCTGCCCCTAAATCATTTTCATCAGTATCCCTAAAATTCAAGATATTGGATCATATATCATAAATATTACTCATTTATACTTACTAATATTTTTGAGAATTTTAAGCTTATTTTTTATTTTCCCTATTCTTGAGATCACTACTTTTTTTTTTGTGCTATTTTTGAGACAGGGTCTCCCTTTAGTCTCAGCTGCTCTGTAGACCAGGCTGGCCTTCAAATCACAGAGATTTGCCTGCCTCTGCCTCCTAAGTGCTGGGATTAAAGGCGTGCACCAGCACCTGGCTCAAGATCACTACTATTAATGTAACCTAATTTACCTTTTATAACACAGCTTCCTCAGATAGTGGGATATGCTGTCAAGCAATGTGATTTCCTCCGTTTTAAAAAAACATCAGTTAACTGTATGTCTCTGGCCTAGACCCTGAGAAGGAGGAGCTATGCTCATGACAGCTCACATCTTCAACTACTTAGTCATTATCTGCATTATAAAGGAAATCTTCGCACAGTCAACTTACCAGTCATTACAATTTTTATCAAGTACGACACATGGATAAGAATGTTCCCTCCATGTTGGTAGTGAGGTCTTTTTCTAAACCTTTTAGATTTCACTGTAAAGTATATCAAGTATATAAATAAAGAGAGTAGAAAACAGGATGAAATTCTGACAGTGTGATGGCTCATGCTAATTTTTATTTCCCCAGAGGGGTACTCCCTGAAAGTATTAAGATATGAAAATCACCTTTGGGGTGATTTTGTGTTTTGGACATGTATTTGCTTCCAACACTTGTTTCATTAGGTATATTCTAGGTTGCATGTTCCAAGAAAATGGACCTGTACATGTCTACCACTCAAAACTTTAAGGAAAGAGTTCATTAGGATTTGGTATATTTGGAGGTCTCAACATTTTGTGTCTTTTGGTAGCAGGGTCTTCCCGTAGTGCCAGGTGGCTTGAAACTTGCTATGTAGACCAAGCTACCCTTGATCTCACAGAGATCCACCTGCCTCTGCCTCTTGAGTGCTGGGGTTAAAGGTTTTCTCCACTACACCCAGCCCAACACTGGAGTTCTCAGTGGTGAACAGCAAGAGCCACTGTCTCAAATAAGGTAGAAGGCAAGGACTGACACTTGAGGCTGTTCTCTGACCTCCACCATGTGCCATGGCATGCACATGACTGCACTCACACATATGAACACGTGTGCTCATGTCCACACATACTCATACATTGATTAAATATTAGCCTTTTTCTAGGGATCAGAAGTTAAGAGCATTTGCTGCTATTACAGAGGACCTGGGTTTGGTTCCCAGCACCCACAAGGGCAGCTCACAATTACCTGGAATTCCAGTTCTAGGGGATCCATTACTTTCTTTTGCCCTCTGCAGGTACTACAGGCAAGTGGCCCACATTCAGACAATCAGGTACACACACATATGCATAACTAAAATAATTAATTTTTAATGTTAATAAAAGAGAAGTAGCTTTTGTCCATCTTTGTATACCTTACTTACATAGCAAATAAATTAGCTTATAATCGTGGCTTTGATAGTAAACTTAGCTCTTCTGAACTTTATTTTTCACAACATCTAAATTGTAAAATAACATGGACCACAAAATAAAACCCAGGTGTACATTGGTGCCAATGATGTTCACATCTTCATGCAATCGCATTTACACATTTGCATTCCACTAACAAGCAACTCTATATATATTCAGTTCTGAACATCCCTCTTGCAAAAGAAGGCAGCTCATTCCTTGTAAGCTGGTTTTAAGGACAAAACAAAGAATTCTGGAGGTTTTGAAGCCCCTGGCAGGAAGGAGCTTGGGTGTGGCTTTCTGATGGTTTTGTTTGGTGTCTGTGAATGAATAGCCCATATCAGAGCATTTTACTCTTGAACGGGGAATATCTCTTTGGCATGGAGCTTTCATCCATGTCTCCTTGAGGTTACTATTTCTTCCCATAAGATCCTGTACTAGTCACTTTTCTATTGATGTGATAAAACCATCATGACCAAGGGAACTTATAAAAGGAAGAGTTTATTTGAGCTTATGATTGCCAGTTCCAGGGAATTAAGAGTCAGTCCAATGTGGCGAGGAGGCATGGTGGCCGGAGCTGGTGCAGAAAGCCAAGGTTCAGATCTCCAATGAGCGCAGGAAGTCAAGAGAGAGAGGGACACTGGAGACTGCAAGGCTTGTTAAACTCATTAAGCCCACCCCCAGTGATGTACTTCCTCCAGCATGGTCACACCTTCTAAGATCTCCCAAAACAGTGCCACCAACTAGGGACAAAATATCCGAATACTTGAAGCCTATGGGGGACACTCATCGAAACCACCACAGCTCCTATGACCTGAATTCTTCTTTAAATAACTTTTATTTACAATTTCAAAAATATAAGCATACAAAGTAACTATTGGAAAATTTAAGTAAGAAATAAAAAAATCACAACTTGCCTTGCCAGGAGGACTATGGGTGCTCCAAATCATACACTCTTGCATCCTTTCCTGACATCCTATTTATAGCTTAATTCGAATCCCACACAATGACCATCTCAGGACCAAGAGCAGCACAGCAATGAAGATGCAGTCCTTTTGGGGACAAGCTGCCTGGATCAGATTTTATCCTACCCCTTCATGTGTCTTGGAAGAATCAATTCTCTGTGCTGCAGTTTTTTCATCAATACTTTTTATAACTTAGGATTGTTGCATGTATCAGATGCCTTAGTGTATGAAAATTACCCAGAACAGTGTCGTTCCATCATGAGTATGATGTGGTCACTCTCCTTTTCATTCATTTCACTATGAATACCAGAAATGCAAGTTGATAGTGTAAGAAAAGCCAAAAGAAACTACCTACAAGCTCAACTGTAAATCCTGAGGATAGATTCCCAGAAATTAAACTGCTGCTCTACAGCTATGCACATTTCAAAATAGTTTTAAGCAGCTTATCCTGCTTCATGTTCTCACCAGTGGTAAAGGAATGCCCATCATAATTTTTAAATTACTACTAGAAACTGTTTTTCTTGTCCAGAAATGAAACTGTGCCACTATATAACACTGCACACCTCACAGCTAGAGTGATGCCTGGCACAAAGTAAATGATTGATAAGGATGCTGACATTCATCTTACCTATGCCACTGGTGGTTAGAAAGTGAGTCTTGGGAAAAATGTGATGTGCTTTGGAAAGGCAGAGAAACATCACAACTTGCCTTAGAAGAGGCACTTGCTATCCTCTGGGTATTGGCTGACCTCGTCCAGGTTGCTTATCACTGGCCAGGCATCAATTTTAAAAGAAAGGGAAAAGAAGAGAAAAAGAGAGAGGAGAGGGGAGAGGGGACAGGGGAGAGGGGACAGGGGAGGGAAGGGAAGGAAGACAAAAGAGGGGAACTGAGTGAAATGATAAGAGTTTAGTAGCATACATAGAATGTCTAAGACTTAGACCTATAATATTTCTAGACCTTGATTTTCTTACCAGGAGCTGAGCAATAAACTGCACTCAGATATTTGGATGTTTGTCCTTTTCTTCAACTGGTATACATTCTGACCAGATCTGTATTTTTTCAATATTTTAAAGATTAAGGATAAAACAGATAACAATATTGGAGAGGTTGTAGGGAAAGGGGACCATTCATTCACTGCTGGTGGGAATGCAAACTCATGTAACCCCTATGGAAAGCAGTGTGGAGACCTTAAAAGACTCAAAATGAACCTAGTCATACCACTCCTGGGTATATAACCACAGGACTCATCCTACCACAAAGATACATGCACATCTGTGTTTATTACAGCTGTCTACACAATAGGGAAGAGCTGGAACCAACCCAAGTATCCCTCAACTGATGAGTGGATAAAGAAAATGTGGTACATCTACACGATGGAGTTCTATGCATTGGTAAAGAAAGACAATATCTTAAACTTTGTGGGTAAATGGATGGAACCAGAAGTCCTTATGCTAAGTGAAGTAACACAGTCCCAGAAAAAAAAGGATGAATGATGTCCCTCATTGGTGGATCCTAGCACTAAATCTTTCTTTGTGTAGCAAACAGTAATTTTTTTCTTTTTTAGTAACTATAGTACCTGATGCCACTTTGAAAAAAAAGTACATTAAAACATACATCAATTTAGGAATGTAAATTAATATTTTTTTCTTGAATTTTATTGTGCTTTTGTATACTTTTATACTTCTTTATTTTTCTTTTTTATTAAAGTTTTGTGTATCTCATGCAACACTTCTTAAGCAAGTTTAGATCCAATTCCCTTTCCTTACTCCCTCCCTGCCAGAGCTCATGCATTATGCCATACATGTCTTTCATCTTTTTCTCAGTCTTTTTTAAATTTTTTGATGCTGAAGTTTACTATTTGGAGCATAAGTTTACTGTTTCTGTCAGATCTTTGACCCAGTTTTTTGTTGTTTCTGTTGTTCCTTCCAACTTATATCTTTCCAAAATATGCCTATATGGATGCCACAGATATGCCAAAATAATGACATCTGAAGATAAACCCTAGGTTAATTCCAAAACATGTTTAGGGTTTTACATTTTGATAGTAGGATTGTATGCAGGTAAAGAAACAATGTTACTTTACTTTCGTACATTACACAGCAAGTTGATGAGTAACATCAGGTATTACATTTACTAAAAAACAAAAAAATAAACAGGAATTATTCAGTTTGCCTTCTCGAGAGAGAATTGGTGCTAGCATCCACAAATGAGGGACACCATTCATCTTTTTTTTTCTCGGAATGTTACCTCACTTAGCATAATGGCTTCCAGGTCCCAACATTAACCTGCAAAATTCATGTCATCTTTCTTTACCACTGTGTAGAATTCCATTGTGTAGATATACCACATTTTCTCTATCCACTCATCAGTTGAGGGACACTTGGGTTGCTTCCAGCTCTTTGCTATTGTGAAGAGAGCTGCAATAAACATAGATCTGCATGTATCTCTACAATAGGATGAGTCTTGTGGGTATATACCCAGGAGTGGTATGACTAGGTCAGGTGGTAGGCTCATTTTCAGTTTCTTAAGACTTCACCACACTGCTTTCCATAGGGGTTGCATGAGTTTCTATTTCCACCAGTAGCGGATGAGTGTTCCCTTTTCCCCACAACCTCTCCAGCAGATCATAGCTAGTCTTACCAGAGTAGGATGAAATATTAAGGTGGTTCTAATTTGCATTTTCTTAATTTTTAGTGACACTGAACATTTTTTAAGCTGTTTCTCAGCCATCTTTACTTTTTCATTTGTGAAGCCTTTGTCCGGCTCTTTACTCCATCTTTTGAGTGAGTCGTTAATTTTCTTCCTCCTTTGTTTTTGAGTAGTTTATATACTTTGGATGTTAATGCCCTGTCAGATGTATAACTGGTGAAGGTTTACTCCCACTGTGTGGGGTTTCTCTTCACTTCCTTCTTTGTTTCACTGTACCGAAGCTCTTGAGTTTAATAAGGTCCCATTTGTCAATTGTTGACCTTATTTTTTGCACAGCTGCTGTCTGATTTAGAAAGTCTTTTCCTACCCCTATGTCTTGTAGGTTACTACCACTTTTTCTTCTATCATTTTCAGAGTTTCTGGTTTCATATTTAGGTATTTGATCCATTTGGAGTTGATTTTTGTACATGGTGAGAGGTATGGGTTTAGTGTTATTCTTCTACAAGTGGTGATCCAGTTATGCCAACACCAGTTGCTGAAGATGCTGTCTTTCCTCCACTGAGTCTTCTTGGCCCCTTTGTCAAATATGAGGTGGCTGAAATTGGATGTGCTCAGGTTCGGATCCTCAATTTTGTTCCATTGATCTACAGGTCTGTTTTTGTGCCAATATCAGGCTGTTTTATGACTATAGCCTTGTAATATAGTTTGAAGTCTGGATGGAAATCCCCCCCCTCCCCATTGCTCTTTTTGCTCAAGGTTGCTTTGGCTATCCAGGGTATTTTATTTCTCCATATGAACTTTGGGATTGTTTTCCTAGGTCTCTGAAGAAGCTCATGGGGATTTTAATTGGTATACATTGAATCTGTATATTACTTTGGACAGGATGGTCATTTTTACTATGTTGATTCTTCCAATCCATGAGCATGCAAGGTCCTTTGATCTTCTAGTATCTTCCTCAATCTCCTTCTTGAGGGATTAAAAAATTTCATTGTAGAGATTTTTAGTGTCATTGGTCAAGTGTGTTACTTGGAGGTCAAGTGTGTTTTTTGGAGGCTACTGTGAGTGGGAAAGCCTCTTTGTATTCCTTCTTCAATAGATTATTATTATTGGCACAAAGAAAGGCTACCAATTTTTCTAGGTTAGTTTTGTATCATACCAGTATACCAAATCTGTTTATGGTTTCTAGGAGTTTTCTGGTGGAGATTTTGGCACCCCTTAGGTAAACTAGCATGTCATCTGCAAAAAGGGATAGCTTGACCTCCTCTTTTCCAATTAGTACTCCTCTAATTTCCTTTTCTTGTATTATTGCTCTTACAAGCATTTCAAGCACTATACTGAAAAAGAGTGGGGATAGCGGGCAGCCTTGACAGGTCCCTGACTTTAAGGGGAACACTTCTAGGTTTTCCCCATTTAGGATAATGCTTGCTGTGGGTTTGTTGTATGTGGCTTTAATTGCATTGAGGAATGTTCCCTCCAGTCCAGTTCCCTCCGGGACTTTGAACATGAAGGGATGCTGAATTTCATCAAATGCTTTTTCTGCATGGATCGCGATGACCAGGAGCTTTTTGTCTTTCAGTCCATGTATGTGCTTTATGACATTTATTGATTTATGTATATTGAACTATCCCTACATCTCTGGTATGAATTCAGCTTGGTCATGGTGGATGATCTTTTTGATATGTTCCTGTATGTGGTTTGCAAGTATTTTGTTGAGAATTTTTGCATCTATGTTCATTAATGAAATGGGTCTATAGTTTTCTTTTTTTGGCTGTATCTTTGCCTGGTTTTGGTATTAGAGTGATGTTGGCTTCATAGAAGGAATTTGAGAGATTTCCTTCTGTTTCTATCCTCTTGAATAATTTGAGTAGTAGTGGCTATATGTCTTCTTTAAATGTCTTATAGAATTCTGCTGGGAATCCATCTGGGCCTGGGCTTTTTTTAGTTGGTAGGTATTTTTTATCATAGTTTCAATTTCCTCCATTATTATGTGTCTATTTAAGCTATCAGTCTCTTCTTGGATAAGACTTGGATTCTATGATGTCAGGTATTCATCTATTTCGCTTAGGTTTTCAAATTTAGTAGAGTATAGGGTTTTGAGTACTATTTCTTTTTACCTGCATGCAACTCTAATGTTAAAATGTAAATCCCTAAACATGTTTTGGAATTAACCTATAGTTTATTTTCAGATGTTGTAATTTTTTTATGTGTGGAGTGTATACATGCATATTTTGGAGTAATATAAAATTAAAGGGAACAACAGCAACAAAAAAGACTTATTCAAAGACCTGGCTGAAATAGTAAATTTCTGCCCCAAACAGTAAACTTCTGCATCAAAAATTTATAAAGGGACCGAGAGTAATATGCAAGACATAAAAGGCAGGATGCAGGAGCTCTGGTGGAGTAAGGGGCATGGAAGGGGGAATGGATCTAAATTTGATTAAGAAATGTTGTATGAAATGGGCAAAAGTTCAATAAAAAGTTAAGAAAAAAATTAATGAACACATAGGAACTAAAACAGATACAAATAAGTAGTATAATTCTGAAGGGAAATTATAGAGGCAATAATACATTACCCTAGTTTCTATATGTGGAGTTTACCAAAATTATGCTGTGGCCAGATATGGGGATGGCAAGCCTATAATCCAAAGAACATAAAGCAGGAGATCATAAATTAGATGCCAGTCTTGGTGACACCTGGTCTCAAAAATAAAACAGGAACTAGAGAGATGACTCCATGATTAAAAGCACTGGCTGCTCCTGCAGAGGATCTGGGTTCAGTTCCCAGCTTATGCCTAACAACCATCCATAACTCCAGTTCCAGGGGGGATTCAACTGCTTTCTTCTGGCCTCTGAGGGCATTGCATGCATGTGGTATACTTACATACATGCAGGCAAATACTCATCCATAGAAAATAAAAATAAATACATTAAAAAATAAAATAAATAAAACAAAAAAATGGCTGGTGATTCAATTCAGTAGTCGAGTGTGTGTCTGGCAGGCATCAAGGCCCTGGTTCAATTCCCATCACTGATAAGGAAAATCGTACTATGCTTTGATACATCACACAAAATATTAGGAATTAACTTTCTTTTCCTACTTGTAGACTTTCAAAAACTGTTCTGCCCTAAGCTTCCAGAAATTCGCAACTCTGCAGCCATGAAAGACTAAGACACAAATCTGAGCCAATTCCAAGCTAGTCTATTCCTTATGTAATTCTATTGTGATATTTAGTTATTGAACATTAGTCCTTTTAGCTTTTGAATTGTAGCCAGCCCCACAACAAATTACAATTAAAGTTAAGAGATTGTCTTCAACTTAAGAAAATTTGGTTGTCTTGAAAGACACATGCCAAGTAAATAAGGTTCCAGATACCCTGAAACTCAAACTCCCAGTGTAGAAACAGTGCCATCAAGCCTGTATTCTGTTGAGATTTCAAATAGGAGTAAGAGGAAAAATGCTTCCTCTTACTATGAGGGCTAGTCTGTCTGTCCCCTTCTTTGTTCAGACAGCACACATTGTATTGTTGTTGGGTCATCTGAAAACACTGTCCTCATGTATTGGGCTGGGCAGTGAGGAAAAGGCTATTGGCAGCTGTCAGCATCACTGCTCACTGTCATAGCAACCTCAGAACATGGGCTTATGGACAATGCCTTTTACTCTCCTTGCTCCTGTCTCCTCATCCTCACTCCACTTTCTCATTCCTAGGCTCTTCTTGAAAATCTATCGAAGGAGAGGAAAAAAATTAGCAATACACTGTGTTCTAGGATTATATTTCTTTCATGTTGGCTGCCATCCTAACACCTCGAGCCATGGGCTATTGAGAATGTATCAACTCTAAAAGGTCATTTCTGGCCAGTTCAGCCATGGGACTCATCCAACAACAATAGAAATGTGGTCAAAAGATGTCTGGGGAATTGAGTGCTTCTCTGGATCTATTCCAGCCAACAATGTTTGGGGCACTGTGTCATGAAAGGTACTGCCTTTCCAGTAAGAGAGAAAGGCAGAAATCACAATCTCTGGAAGGATTTTTTAAAAAACAAGTACTGTTCTGCAAATGGAGATGAGCCTTGCACATTTCTGAATCATGTGACTTCATTTTTTTGTAGCACACAATATTCCTAATTGATCTTTTTTGAATAGCAAACAGGGTTTGTTTGCTATCGTGTTAGGGGTTTTCTCTCTTATATTATTTCTAAAGGTATAAGCTCAGTTCATCATAGATTTTCTTTAAAAAGTATATTTATGTGGTATGTGCATGACCATATCACAGTGTGTGTGTGTGTGTGTGTGTGTGTGTGTGTGCATGTACAGGTCAGAGGACAGCTTATGGGAGACTCAGTACTCTCCTTCCAGCTTGTGGGTCCCCAGGATCAGATTCAGATCACCAGTTTTGGGGACAGGCACCTTTATTCCATGAGCCATTTTGCTGTCCCAGAAAGCAGATTTGTTTATTAATCTGTTAGCAAAAGAGAAAGCCATGTGCTTCTGTGATGTTCAGCTCTTTAAAACTATGGGGCACTCTCACAGGTTCAAACAAAGCTGAGGTTCTCTTGCCCAAATATAGCTGATGATTGCACCTAAGTTTCTGGGATCACTCTGTCCCTTGGGCCTCAACTGTACGCTCAATGGGGCACCCCAGCAGTTGCAATGTGAGCTTCATATTAATGCTGTGTGTTGTCTCAGGGTCCCCTGGTGGGAGACCAGTATTCTATCACCACCTGATGTCAACTTGTTATCTTCAACCCACTGCAGATGTGAGCCAGTCAGATCCAACCTACTGAGGATCTGGGTTTTTCCCATGATTTCCAGACTCAGGTGAGGAGTTAAGGTGTTTGGCTAAGATGCTATAGATATGCTCTGAGGAACAAATCACATACTACTCAGTGAGTTTGAAAGTCACGTAGAACCATATACATATATTTGTTTGTGGTGGCACATACCTTTAATTTAGACCTTTAATTTCAGCACTTGGGACAGAGAGACAGGCAGATCTCTGTGGGTTCAAGGCCAGTCTGGTCTACATAGTGAGTTGGGGGGGGCACTACAGGGAGACCCTATCTCAAAAAGACCAAATAAATAAATAAACAAATAATTAAATAAATATTACCTGTGGTTACCTTTGAGAGAGATCTAGTCTAAGAGCGTGAATATCAGCTATAGTGATGTCCTAGGTACTTGGGGGCCACTATGATCCTTGGTTACAACCTCTTCAATGTATAGATGATCTAATTTAACATTCTGAAGTCAAATAATTCATGACATCTAAACGCCTTTGAAAGAGAGTCACAGCAATTCCAGAGCAGAATAAACTGACAGACTTAGTAAGGCTCCCAAGTCTTCATATGTAAAGTACATAAAGAGGAAGTGACTAAGAGAACTGAAATTTGTGATTAACAAATAAGAACATTATAATTAGCAAATATGCTTTTAAATTATTTTGTTTATCTGGGGCATATAGATTCGTCTCAGTGGTTTCTGATCTGAGAGTCAGGGATGCCTAGCCTGATGTCTTGAGAGTACAGAGAAGATTTAAAGAAAAATAGTCCTTAAGTACATGTTTACACCAGATCTTATCATTAGCTGTAATAAATATTTTTGGAAAATAGAAACTATTTTATTATTCCTTTCACTTGTTAAGCAATTATATCTCAAAACTAGTCAATAAAGCAAACTCAGGTTGTAAATAAGGTATCTGAATTAGTAACATGTTCAGTGTCAAATAGCTAATTTATTGACTTGCTGTCAATAAATATGACTCCCAATCTCATCACCACCAAACTGTTGTTTCCAACATAAATACTTAGATGAACCATGTGATACTGCCATTTTTGTTGAGAATAATCTGATGAATAATATGATTTGGTTTTGGTTTTTAGCTATTAGCTTTTTACAAATAAAACCAAAACTCTATATTTTAGTAATATATAATTTCTTATAATGAATAAACTTAACATATAGCTATTGTCTTAATGAGAACATGTCCTAGTTTGGTTTTTCTAAAAATCAGAACTAGCAACAAAAATTAAGAGCTTGGGCTTTAAGTTACAGATTCATAATAGCAAGAATAGGAGAAAGGTGAATTAAGCAGGTTTAGATGGAGGGTAGACTGAGGAACTAAGAGGATGTGTGTAGGTTATAGACATTACAGTGCCACTTTGTATAAAGAACTTGAGCATCCTCAGATTTTTTAAGTTGATAATGTTTTAAAACACCTTTTATTGAGTGTTTGTAGTTTCATAGAACAGTTCTTGATCAAGTTTAGACTCCTCCCCCATCCATGCCCCTCCAATCCCCCCCCCCAAGGACATACCCAATCAAGCATTTGTAGCCAGATGTCCTTAAGTGAAAATTCATCCACTGGAGTCTGGTCAGCCCATCTAGAGGTCATAAGCAAGGCACACTCTCCCTCACCTAATAGCAATCAGTCTCCAATATCTCCCAGTCTCAGGCTGCTCAGCCACCCATTTCTCTCTTCCTCTCTGGTCCCTTATTTAATTGAGTTGGTGTATCTTCTATGCTTGATGCCACCATTGCCTAAAATTCACATGTGCAAGCTTCTAGTGGCCTGAAATCCTCTGCTCCCCGGGTTCATGAACCAGCTCTGGCTCTTACAGTATTTCAGCTCCTCTTCCACAGTGGCCCCTGAGCTGTGGGTAGGTGAAATTCAATATAGGAGTCTGTTCTAGTTTGTCTTCCATTGTTGTGACAAAACACTCTGACCGACACCAACTTGGGGAGGAAAGGGTTTATTCAGCTTACATCTCCTGGTCACAGTTCATCACTTAGGGAGCCCAAGGCAGGAACTTGGAGCAGGAACCTGGAGGCAGGAGCTGAAGCACAGGCGATGGAGGAATACTGTTTACAGGCTTGCTCCCCTGGCCCATTCCCAGCCTGCCCTCTTATACTCAGAGCAGGAACCTGGAGGCAGGAGCTGAAGCACATGCCATGGAGGAATACTGTTTACAGGCTTGCTTCCCTGGCCCATGCCCAGCCTGCCCTCTTATACAGTACACAACAACCTGCCCAGGGTGGCACCACAACCTGCCCAGGGTGGCACCGCCCATAGTGGGCTGGGCCCTCCCACATTGCTCAACAATCAAGACAGTACTCCACAGATGTGGCCATAGGCCAATCCAATGGAGCCATTCCCCAACTGAGGCTCCCTCAACCCAGGTGTGTCAAGTTGACACTAAAGCTATCCAGCACAATTGAACCCTTGTCAACTTGATACACAAAACACATCACTATTAAACCACCACCTTTCCAGTTCTTATCCCCAAAGTATGATGTTAATATTAATCACAACCTAAGACAGTACAACCTTAAAAGCCCCACAGTCCTTAAAATGTCCAAATACTTAAAAGTACACAGTCTGTTAAAAGTCTCTTGACTGTGTGCTGCTGTAAAATCCAAAACAAGTACTGTCTTATTTCAAAGGGAAGAATCAGGCACACTCAAACAAACCTAAGTCCAGCAAAGTAGCTCAAGGCTGGACACCTGGGACTCACTCACAATCTTCTGGGCTCCAAAGGGTTTCGGCAGCTCCCCCTCTCTGACTCTGCTGTCCGTGGCATACACAGCTCATCTCGAAGGCCCAGGCCAACTCCATTTCACACCTGCTGCTGCTCGTGGTGGTCGTCCCATGGTCCTGGCATCTCCACAAAGCTGGGGTCACCACTGAAACTGAGGCAGCACCTTCACCAATGGTCTCTTCTGACCTCTTCTGGTGCCAAGCCTCAGCTTCTCTCCATGACCTCTGCAATCCTGGGGTCTTCACTGCAACCGAGGTGCACTTCCACCAATGGTCTTTCCTGACCTCTCACAGTGCCAAGCCTCAGCTGCTCTCTGTGACCCCCTCAAATTTCAACACCAGAACCATATAGGAGACTCTTACACACTACCAAGTCCTGATTCTGGCTTGACATGGAGGCTTGGAACATAGCTTCTGTGTGCTGACCCTGAAGAAATTCTTCCCATAAGATTTCACCACAGTGATGCTGGTCTCTTGTTACTTACAGCTGATTTTTCAGCCCCAGCTAACCAGCATCAATTGTCCCAGTACAACAAAGATTTCACTTCAGGTTCTGGTCTCTTGTTACTTACAGCTGATTCTTCAGCCCCAGCTGACCAGACCCGACAGATTACACAGTCCTGATGATCTCTGCTTCCCTTTTGAAACTAGAAACTTTACAAGCCAGGCCTCCATCGTCTAAAACTCTTTCAGCAAAACTGTTCCAAGTTCCACAGCAATGATCTTCAGGCATTCAATGATTTTTCTAGCCCAAACTTCCAAACATTTCCACAATCCTTCCCCAAAACACCAAGGTCAGGTCTGTCACAGCAATACCCGACTCTCAGCACCAATTTCTGTTCTGGTTTGTCTTGCATTGCTGTGACAAAACACTCTGACTGACACCAACTTGGGGAGGAAAGGGTTTATTCAGCTTACATCTCCCGGGTCACAGTTCATCACTTAGGGAGCCCAAGGCAGGAACTCAGGGCAGGAACCTGGAGGCAGGAGCTGAAGCACAGGCCATGGAGGAATGCTATTCACTGGCTTGCTCCCCTGGCCCATGCCCAGCCTGCCCTCTTATATGGTACACAACAACCTGCCCAGGGTGGCACCACCCATAGTGGGCTGGGCCCTCTGACATTGCTCAACAATCAAGACAATACTCCACAGATGTGGCCACAGGCCAATCCAATGGAGCCAATTCCCCAACTGAGGCTCCCTCAACTCAGGTCTGTCAAGTTGACACTAACGCTATCCAGCACAGAGTCCTACCCAGGGACACACACACTCTACTCTTATTCATTAAAATCTCACCAGTTGTTGCCTTCTGTATGCATCAAACTCTATTGTATAAGGAAGCTTCCCTGGTGAGAGTTAAGGGATACATCAATTTTATCTATACCCCTCGTTCTGCTATGTTTCATAAGCCATAGGTGCAGAGGTTCAGCTGTAGATGTATCATCCAGGACTAGGCATAGTGGTTGCAAGAGTTTGGATTCCCACTAGCAGTGAATGAGTATTCCCCTTTCTTCACATCCTCCCCAGCATTTGGAGTCACTTGTTCTCCTCATCTTAGCCAGTCTTACTGGGATAAAATGCAATCTTAAAGTGCTTTTTATCTGCATTTCTCTAATTACTAAGGATGTTGAGGAGTTTTTAAGGGGTTTCTTAGCCATTTTTATTTCTTCATTTGAGAGCTCTCTGTCCAGGTCTACAGCTCATCTTTTTATTGGGCCATTTATTTTTATTTTGAGTTCTTTGTGTATTCTTGATATTAATACTCTGATGTGTAAAGGTTCTCTACCACTCAGTGAGTTTCCTTTTCCCTCTATTGGATCCTTGAACCCATTCCCTGAGATTAGGATAATGGGTTGTAAATTTCTGAGCTGGGTGCAGTTTAAACTTCACATAGGCACACCGATACACAATTCATTCCTTAAGGAGCTTCTTTTCCAAACAATTCCCCAAACTCAATGTCATGGAATGAAGGCAAAGGCTGGTTCATTCCCATTTCCTATATCTCATTGGGCAAAGTTGTCCTTCCTGTGTGATAAGATCAAATTCTCCACTTTATTTCTCCTCTGATCAAATGACTAGCCCAATTGAATGGCAATGACATGGTCTCAATTCCAAGTTCCCAGGAGAGTATAGAGGGTCCAAGTTTAGAGGAAGGAACAGAGGAGAAAATATCCCAGTGACACTTGATAGAGGGTAGACACAAAGAGAGAAATGCAGCTGCAAATGAAATTTTTTGAAGATGGACAGATATCGTATATTTACCATTTAATGGAACTGATTCAAGAAAATACTATCAATAGATACCAATAGCAGTTTGTGTTTCCTCTAAAATGTAAACCCCATTTTATGAATAAGGAGAGTCTTTATGTCCCTAGAGAATGACATCTGATTTCCATTAAGCACATTGCCTGCTTTCTTTGAGTGTACAACCATGTATATAAAGTGTGGGCAAATCCTTGTCCCATGGTTACTTTCACAGTTGACATAGACTGCTGCTATCTGACTTCAAACAATTGGATGAAGGGCTCCCTACAAAAATACCCAGACATTTCAGCTGTATAATGCCAAACATCTGGGTACTTGGAAATATTCTTCTGGTTATTTTAAATTGGGGGTTTTCAAATTCAAGAAAGTCTTATTAATTCTGTCTCTAAGGGATTGTCCTAATTTGCTTTTAAAAATATGGAATATTGTTTGAAACACGTGAGCCTAAGACTTGGTAAACAGGATTTTGGCTGTCAGTGCTTAGCAATTTAGTCCAAACAGTACTGGACTAAATTGTACCTCAGGGATTTATATGCTCATGGAGAATATATTAATACTTAAAAATTAACATTTTCTTTACAATCATCATGTTATATAAATCTCAATTGCTCCTTAAGGATACAAATACACACATGTTTTGTATGTTTGCTCACATACATAAACATGTACACATGAGCTGACCAAACTCTCTGGAGTAGTCAAAGCTGGAACCAGACATTAGTCCCATAATCTTCAGAGTTATTTCTCATTTCAATCATGAGAAGTCCCAAGGAAAGTGTTTGTGCTCAAAATGGGAAAAAATGCTGAATGCCCCCTCTGCTCTCTTAGGAACAGTGGGTGGTGATTTGTGTACCTTGGGAAAATGAGGGAAGGGTGCTTCAAGGAGTTGGACTGAAGTGCTTCAGGAAACAGATTGAATTACATTTGTAGCCTTGTACCCTGAGACTCAGTGAAAGAATACACTCCTCTAAGCAAAATTAAATGTTCTCCCAGCAATGTGCTTCCTGGTGCTATTATTGCACATAATGATGAAATTTAAAAGGCACTACTCTTTTGATAATGTAGAAATTTCCACTTATAAATCTAGAAAATCTTTGTTTCAAAAAGGGGGATTCAGTAATGTATAATAAAAATTGCATAATTTCACTTAATGTATAAAACAAATAAGCAAATAGCTTTATGCTTTTCTACCAGCATAGAGATGCTTTTATATTTATTTCATAGTTTCTTTCCACAGCTGGAAAGATGGCTCAGCAGTTAAAAATACTGCTGCTCTTGCAGAGGATCAAGGTTCAGTTCCCAGCACATACTGGGAAGCTCATAACCATTCTGTAACTACAGTTCCAGAAGATCTGACACCCTTTCTTGGCCTCCAGGGGTACTTAAAATCACATGCAAAAACCATCCCCCACATACACACACACACACACACACACACACAATTAAAAATCAAAATTAAATCTTAAAGAACTTCCTTCCAGTGTAACAAGGGAGGTATAGCCCAATACACTCTCACACTTACTAGTTATTCTAGATTTCCAGTTATCTATGATAGATTGCATTGCACACAAAGACAACACAGTAAGTTGCAAGGGAAAAAATCTCACAATATAAAAAAAGAATGTTTTTCATTTAAATTGTTTTGCTTTCAGACAGCTTGACTTACTCAAAAGCAATAGAAGACCCTTGACTTCATACTAAATCAAAGAGCAATCACTACTTAACATCTGTTTTTCTGGGCAGTTGAAACTATCTCACTGACTGCATGACTTTGGGTGAATGTTTAAAAGACCATCCAGTAATATGCAATTTCACTTGAGGCAGATAATATCATGTCAATTTGAAGCAACTGTGAACAGTCCATCCTACATATTTCTAATGCCATTTGATAGGTGTCATTGACTTTTATGAAAACCACTGAGCCACTTCCTTTCCTGGCTGTGCTTGGAATTACTGTACATATCTCCCTCCTGGCCTCTGGTAGGGGCTTGTGATCTAAATAAGTTCATATGGCTGGCTGGAAAGGAAGAAGGTGTGTATTACTAGACCTAGGACATCAAAGGGTGTGCATGGTTTCAAACAAAATTAAGAACAGGAGTACCTTGGAGAGATACTCTTGAGACATTTCTGCAGATCATGGCCTGCCTGGAAGAATGCTTCTCTCCTGTTAATACTCCTCTTTCCTGCCTCTATCTCTTCCCACCCCCATTCCAAGAATGTAGCAAAACCAGTGCTCACTGTAAAAATAGTTATGAGAAAATTCGAATAAGCAGAGGGTTTCAGGAAAAGGAACAATATGCAAATAAAATGCTAACGTATGTCTGTTTATGTATAGATGCCCCCAGATGTCACTATTTTGTAAACTTCTCTCACACACATACCTTTATACTTTACAACTTTGCCTTGCAGCTTCCTCAGCAACAAGATGAAGGCATCTCAGAATCCTTTAATCAGGTTCTTCAGAGTGGGCATGATGTGTGATGCAATTCAGGTCTTTGTGTCTAAATCACTGTTTTAAATTTCATATTATTACAGAAATGTTTGACATAGAAGATGAAAATCTCCTAATCTTTTTTCTGAAAGACCACTCTCAACATTCACTCTGGATCACTGTTACTCCTATAAAATATTTTCCAATATGTATTATCAGAGTTTGTTTCTACAAAAATTCGTTTGATCAAGATTTTTGCCAAAAACATAGACACAAGGGGCTATTTTAACTCATCCTCATTCAATTTCTAGAAATTTCCATATATATAAAATGTTCTAAGCCTGGATAGATGGCTCAGCAGTTAAGAGCACTAGTTGCTCTTGCAGAGGACCTGGGTTTCATTCCCAGCCCCCACAGGGCAGCTAACAATTGTCCTTAATTCCAGTTCTAGGGAATACACCACCCTCTTCTGACCTTCTCAGGCACTCCACAACACAGGTGCACATACATGCATCCAGGCAATACACTCATACACATAATATCAAAATAATGAATAATTTATTTAAAGTTCTAGTCTATGAACAAATCAACAGAAGAAACTGAGTTTCTTCTGATCTCAGAAGCTAAACAGACTCGTTCCTAGTTACTGTTGTACTTGAATAGAAGAGGAAGAAAAGTTCCTCCACATTCTTTATCCTTTTCCTCGTTCTTTCTTTCTTTCTTTCTTTCTTTCTTTCTTTCTTTTAATTCCTATTTTGAAGGCATAGGGACTTTGGTGATAAAGTTTACATAATTTTCTCTAAAATGACATTCATCTTTAAATTATAATATTTATAGCTCATTTATCTTCATTTGGGACAATTTTTTTTTCATTTGGGACAATTTAATAATTATATATTCTAACATGCAGAGCAAACTATAAAATTTCCTGAAACCTTTAAAATATAAAAGAAAAACATCAATTTTAGGATTAACATAATATTATGTAAAATATAACATCATGAAATTATTGATTAGCTTAATTACCTTAGAATTTCTAAGTAATGAATGTCAGTGCCATTAGTAATAATTCTGGAAGCTTGACAGACAAAATGTTCTGTAGGATTTATCACTAAGAAATAAAAAATTGAATTGAGTGAGATGAGCTCCAACATCTGTTTATATTTATGTGTAAAAGTAATTTAACTTTTAAAAACTTGATTTCCTAAGCTGTAATATCAGAAAAACAATTTTAATTAGAGGTTAGGCTGGAGAGATGGCTCAGTGGTTAAGACTACTAGCCGCTCTTGCAGAGGACCGGAGTTTCACTCCAAGCACCCACATGGCAACTGACAACTGACTATAACTCCAGTTCTAGGGTAATGCAATGCCCTCTTCTGATTTCCATGGGCATTATGCAACAGGCGTGCACTTACATATGTACACTTACATACACGCATGCAATACACTCATACACATAAAATGAAAATAACAAATAGAACATTTTGAAAAACAAGTATTAGAAGTTAACACTGGCACTTATTTTTCATGGTCATTCTGTCATTTTCATGGTCATTCCAAATCCGGTGAGCACATTCTGGGAAACTCTTTCATGTGTCCATAGAGAAACAAAGGTTTTCTTGGTCCTGTGTCTTCCCAGTTCCTTAAATCTTAGGTTCCATTGAACCTGATCCAGAGAGGAGTAAAATAAAATGAAGAAGAAGATGGTTTTGGAGACATGGATCAGTGGTTAAGAACACTGGCTTTGATTCCCAGCACTCATATGGTACCTAACAACCATACTTACCTCCAGTTCCAGGGGATCCAACACTCTTTTCTGGCCTCTGCAGGATTAGTATGACACAGGTTAACTTACATATATGCAAGCAAAACACTCATACACATAAAATAAAAATAAATAATTGTTTTTTTTTAAAAGAAGAAGACAGTTGCTTCTTAGGCACTCTGCCTAGGAACACCACATCTGTTGCCGTTCTTTTTGTTTTCTATTGGCCAGAACTAATCCCATGATCGTACCTAGCTGCAAGGGAACTGGGAAATCTACTTCCTCACTATTCAGCCACTTTGAAGTGACTGTTCTACATTATGCAAAATAGAACATATGCATTGGCAGACAGCCCCACAAACACTATCTTACTTACAGCCTGTTTCTATGTAAGGGAGCAAAAGTTGGAGGGGAATTCAATGACACACCAGCATACCAAATGGCCCTTCTTCTCAAGCAACATGCCATATTGGAATCTGAAGAATGGTTCATTTCCTAAGAAATATGAGGTTGTATAAATAAATTGTATAAATCCATGGTTTGAGCAATATCCTGCCCTACTCAGATTCCAGGAGGGATCCTGTGTTCTGGAGCAGTTTATCCACCAAAAGCACTTGTATCATTTCCAACAGCAAAGCATGTTGACCCCATTTCCATCCAATACCCTCATGATGTGGTAAGTATGTTTCACAAGTTTCTTTCCTCAAGGCTACCTACATAATTTGTTGGTCCCAGTGCAACAGGGGCCCCTTGTAGAAAAAGTGCTTTCTTTTCTTCAAAGTTGACATGGTTCTTATTTACTATTTAATGTTACCCAAACTAAAGAAAAATTAAACATTTAAGTTAACACAAATTTTTAGCATCCATCTTCATATTTTTAGTGTCAATTTTAAATGCAAATAGAATGCTTAACTAGTAGGGAAATTCTCAAAATCACCCAGTTTATGAGTGGTTTATCCCTGGGGATCCTCTGAGCTGAGCAGAAGAGAGAAAAACAAATTGGACCTTGGAAGTTTGGAAGCTGGAAGAGTGGGTTTCCCACAAGCAAAACTGGAACACAGGAGCAACTGAGCCACTGCAATCTTCGAGAGAGGAGACACTCTGCCCTACTCCCACTTCCGACTCCCAGGCTCCAGGAGCCCGGCCTTGCAATATGGAGGGTGTTGAGCATACCCTCAAGCATTCTCTGCTGGCTTTCCCCCTTACCAGCTGCTACAGGGTAATTTTGTCAATGTCTCTCCTTCTGAGTGGCCCAATTAAGAATAGAGAGGCACCCCCACCCTGGGAATCATCAGTGCCTAGATCAAGGGTGGGCAAGTTTCCACCCCGCATTGCTGCTTCCTGTTGCCCTTTGTCACTCCTGCAGAGACAGCCTCTACCATGTCCTGCCTCAGTCCTAATCTGCCTCCAGTCCTTGCTGCTCCAAGTCCAACACGGCACCTTAAACAATGCCCCCGTGTCCCATGGAGTTTTGCTTTTAAGTCACAAAGAGACAGATACAATTCTTAAGAACTTCAGCACCGTGCTCATTGGATCTTTCTGAATTCAGGGTCCCCTCCACCACTTCTGCTGGCCACATACCCTTGAAACCAATGCCCTCCTCTCCTTGACATGAATCAATCTAAAGCAACAGAACATCTTTCCTCTAACCTGGATCCATGTAAAGCATAGAGCTCTGGGCCCCCAGTCTTGCCAAGGTATCTCACTCAAAGAAACAGTCCAGTAGTCCAGTGAAGTAGCCAAAAATCCTAACAAAGATTTTTGTTCTTTGCTCGTCGGCTTCTGGTCTTCTCTCAAATTCTGTCTCATCAAGATGTCTCTGGAATCTTTTATTCCTGCTCCTCACTTACCAATTTGCAACAAAATATGTTCTCCCTAACGCTGTGCCATTACCGTCTTTCTTTTCCTTCACACTCTCTCCACTCCTGTGTAAATCAACCCAGGCTCTTGGATTTCTTTCACTTTTTTCTCTTTTTCCCACTAAAAAAAGTATCTGCCCCAGTGGGGATTCCAGAAATTGTTGCAAAGGTCAGTGATCTACTCTGATCCCCATCAGAGTTGGAGCAGAGAACAGAGTAAAATACACATGTACTGATGATACGTATCCAAATTACTTATTAAGGGCTTCATCCCTCTCATTAACCAATATCGTTCTCATCCATGTACACTCATCTCCTAGACTCAAAGCTCTCCTTCTGTGGTGTGGAAGCAACAAATATTAAAGTTGAAAGAAACCCTTCAAGCAAAACTCAGCTTTAGGGCCATGGGACTGAGTCATTTAACTACAGCCCCCCATTTCCTCTATAGTATATACACACACATACATACACGTATATATGCTTATATAAATATATATACATATATGTGTGTATGTGCATGTGTGTGTATGTGTATGTGTGTGCCTATGTATATATGAGGCTAGAGAGATGTCTCAGCAGTTCAGAGCACTGGCGGCTGTTCCAGAGCACCTATGTTCAGTTCTCAGCACCCACATGGTAGCTAACAACCATCCTTAACTCCAGTTCCAGGGGATCTGACACATTTTATGGCTTCTGAGAGCACTGTATCATACAGCTACACTTGCATACAGGCAGACAAAACGTTCATACACATAAATAGATAAATCTTTGATCAATATATATTTTGGGTTTTTTTATTTATACATAATTGCTTCCACTTATTATCATAAGACTGCAAGATCATTTCAGTTTGATTTGTACTTCTGAAGGAAAAACTAAAATGTCCCTTGTCTTTTACTCTAACCAGCAAAATTCTTATCCAAATTATGATCATGTTAAAGTTTTAAAGAATGAAATTTCATAATTTTCACAGTGTTTTTCAGCGTTAAATTTCAGACGTACATGGTAGAAATCCTTTTAGACATGAAGAGAGCTCTGTAAAACTTCTGTGGTATGAGAGCATTCACTCAGAGCAGAAAACTTTTCTATTAAAACATGTTCAGTGATATGCCTCATCTTGCAGGAGGCAAGAAGTTGTACTATACTTTTTAATTCATGCAAATCTGTGCACTAGAGGCTAGCAGGTAGTGGGGGCCAGAGGCAAGACAAAGACAAGGAAAACTTAAGGAGTACCTGTAGCCAGCAAATAATACAGAAAGGTTGGAAGTTGTTCATGGATGTAAAGTAGCTATGGTTAACATTTTCTATTGGTTTGTCTCAAGTAATATTGTATAATCATTTCACTACTGCCTTAGTTTTGAGCATCTTTAACAAACTGGTAGAGAATGGGTGATTTAAACAAAAAACATTTATGTCACAAACCTCTGGAGGCTGAAAGTCCAAGATCAGAGTGCACAATAGTTAGGGGTGTGGTGAGGGCCCTTTCCTTGCTTATGTCCACAAATGGCCTTCTTCTGGTACGTGTTTGAAAAGAAGAACCAAGCCCACCTGTATCTCTACCCATAGAGATGTAATTCCATGGCGAAGGCACCAACCCATGACCTAATCATTGTCTCAAAGCCCCATCTCTGCAAACTGTCACATGAACACTTGGAATTTCAACATAAATTTTGAGTAGACACAAGCATTCAGTCCATAAGGATTACTCTCAAAGTACATGCTCAGAATTGGATCATTATCGTGTTGTTGAGTTGAAAAAGTCAGGGCAAGTGAGAATCCAGAATGGGAAAAAGTGGGATGGAGGCTGGAGAGAAGAGCAACCCCATGTGTGAAAACCCCAAGCAGAGACAGAACAATGAGAAAAGAGGAGCTTGGTAAAGCCTGGAGATGCTGAGAATGGGGAATAGGCAGGGGGTGCTGAGTTGACCCTGGAACTGGACCGGGTGATTTCAGTGGCTGGGAAGAATTAGAGGCATTTGAGCAGCTGCTATTTGTATCACATTGTGAGGCTCAGCCTCCCAAAAGCAGTTTCCTCAAGCATGTTGGTCACGCTTGAAAGTAGCAGGCCACTACCCCAGCTGCGTGCCTCTCTCTAGATCCCTTGCCACAAAGTCACAGTGAGCACACACTTATCTAGGAATTTTAGACTGATACTTCTTGTGTATTCAGATACATTCTCTCATGGATCATCTTTCTGATATGCAAAATTGTAAAAATAAATCCCTTTCATGTCATTTTCCAAGCATTTACCTGGGTGGGCATACTTCTGTGTTATATATCAGCATTCTATAGGACTGCTCTATGTAGGATGCTAGGAACTTTGTTTCAATATGTTCTTTTCCTCAAAACTTATCTCTGAAAAACAGCTCGGTTAATTTAGGTCTGAGAATGTTACTGTAACCAAAAGACAACACAATGTGAATCTTTCCCTTCTGTCAACTTTTATTTTTATTTTTTGGCCTTACTTTTTAAATTTATCTTATTCTTTCTAGAGGGGATTAAAATTAAAAACAATGAAGTTGAATTCTTCACAAGGGGTTATGTTGGACAGGTTGGAAATGCCTACAATTAAAAGAATTGTTTATATAATGTAGTATAAAACATTTAAAAATACTCTATGTGCCTATAGTTCCAAAAAATAATTTAAAAAGAATATGGAAAGATTTTGGGACTCCAGTGTTTAACTCTGACACTTATCCATCCAATTGATGGAAACCAAAAGGCTTTCATAACTTGCCAAAGCAACACATTAGGATATGAAATATGGAATTACTATATCCACGTAATATTATTTTCAGGTTCTTGTTATCTTCATTGTTATCTGTTCTACATCCTCTCTCCCTGTGTGAACATTCATCTGCATCAAACATCCACTTATAGAAACTCCTGGTTCTTCTTCCCCAATAATCTAATCCTTTGATATTACTAACTCAACATATTAACTACTCAAAGCAAAGCACTTCATGATCAAAAGTTTGCCTATCTCCAGCAGACCTCTGAGAGTTCAAGGCCAGCCTGGTTTACAGAGTGAGCTCTAGGCCAGCTGGGACTAAAGGGAGACCCTGTCTCAAAAATACCAAAAAAAAAAGTCTACCTATCCCCAGCTGAAATGCTTAGATACATATTTATACACACATGCACACACACACACACACACACTCACACACACACACACACACACACACACACAAACCCATATTTCTTTGCAAAACACTCTCTTCCTTGATCCACTACTGAGGAATTATTATTTGTAAAAGTCAGTGGGAATTAAGAATAGTGATGTCTTAGAAGTAAAGTTGTTTAGTATCAGAATCTTTAGCTCTTTTTTTTTTTTTTTTTTTTTTTTTTTTCGAGACAGGGTCTCCCTGTAGCCCCAGGTATCCTGGAACTCACTCTGTAGACCAGGCTGGCCTTGAACTCACAAAGATCCACCTGCCTCTGCCTCCCAAGTGCTAGGATCTTTAGCTCTTTTGTTCTGTGGGCTTGGCTAGAATAATCAGTACAAAATAATACTATTTTTTAGTGTCTAGGTAAAAGTTACAAGCTGTAAATTTGTCTGGAATTATCACTAGACTAACACATCCTGAATTAAAGCTTTTGGCCTCTAGCGAGTATGTGTAGACTCTGGAAGTCATTTGCTTTCTTCCTTTTGCATTTTCATAATATATGAAATATTACTTTAATTAGTTCCTCAGGCAATTTTTTTCTCCAATGAACTGGCTGGAAGTGCCAGCTGCATGCTCCACAAGGCCCAGTGTAAAGGAAACTACAGCCCCTTGTTCCAACATACTTTAGGAATTTCAAGACAATGATACCAGAGAATTAAGCCCTTAGTGATGCCTGACAATTTAAGTGGGGCATTTTGTGTGACTGCTGAATTTATACCCAAGAAGCGCATCCTCATCTGAGGGCAACAACATATTTCCTGTCTATATTTGTGACCCAAGAGTATCATAGTATCTGAGAGTCAGGCTTCAATAAAGAATGCTGAAAGACTGAACTTAATAACTAGGCCCTCAGTCTCTATAGATTGCTATAGGAAAAAAGGGTGAAATTTGAAGACAAGAGTATCCTCATTGAATAGCCGTTTATTTGAATTCCTGTTAGATGAAATGAAGGATGGATGCACTCAACTAAAGGACATTCGGTCTCCTCATGATTCTAGTTTTCTCTTTCTGTTAGAGATTCATAGAAAGGTAAAAGTGATAAAGCACCAGGTTCCAGTCTCTAGAGAATGGATTCTGATGTTCTGCTAGGAGTCTGGTGACTAATGGTTGGGTAGCAAGCTGTGCTTCCTTCTGCACACAGTCATCCCACCAGCACGGCCTCTGCATCTGAAGACTGTCACTGTGTCCTCCTCACAGCCTTCAGTAATCTCGTCTCTTTCTTCTTCTAAGTTCTGCATTGTAAACTTGCTGATTCTTCACATTCATAAAGACAATGAAATCTTCAGCTGTGTCTGTACTTGACTAAGGATATGTGAGTTTAGCCTCCATTGAGTTGAGGTCCTGCTGGCAGGTTTCTAGTCTGGTCAACAGAAATGGTTTTCTCAGCACGTGGGCAACTGAGAGCAGTGGCTGTCAGCGAGATGCCCATCAGAGCCATCAGTATTCTATATCTCTTCATTTGCCAGAAAACTAGAAGCTGTAAATAAGAATATCCCTAGGATCTCCTGGATCAGAACCTGCCTGGAGCTCTCTGGAATCCTCCAATTTTGTCAGTTACTTTTTCTTCTGTCAGTGTTTCACCTTTCTGAGTTTTTGTCTTTACAACGAGACCAAAATTGGTGCTGGGCAATCTAAAAGAAAGGGTTTTTAAAATAAAACTGTTCTCACAGCATTTATGACCTGATGGGAAACATAAAGTACAGTACCAGACGTTTCATGGGAAATCATCTCATTGTAAGATTTCCAGTCCAGATTGGCTGGCACTAGAGAGCTCTTGGGGTTTGGAGAAGTGTTTGTCCTCCTAGGTGCTTCCACAGACCTGAGCGCCAAGTCTTTTGATGTCAGCTTATCTCTTGCCTAGATCAGACCCTGTCTAGGTTCCAAACCTCCAGCTCATGCTGGGTGACTCAGAGGACAGGACCTGTGTGAAGCTGGTGGCCCTGTGAGCCGGAAGCAAAGCTTGCTGTAGTGATCTTCCTGATGGCATTTTCACAATGGTCAGTGAGAGACAGTCAAGCAGGGAGGAATTTCAGGGCAACTATATACCTGAACTTGGCGGGGTGGAGGTTGCTCCTAAACAATTGATCCCAAAGGCTTGGAAGGAATTCCTCAGAATGCTTAGAAAGAGAATCTACGAAAATGCAGCCTACAATTTGTATTTGTGTTTCAAATGTTCACCTGTTCAGAGCAAACAGGCATTGCTCTTGTCCCTCTCTCCTGTGAAGTTTTATTTATACTCTACATCAGCCCCCTTTGCGATTCTTGTCATCTGATTTGATGGACAGTCCCTCCAAGGGATTTAGAGTATCCCTGGCTTTATAGAAAAACGGCCTGTGCAACTTTTATTTATTATTAGATAATATCAATTTTCTAAGTTCCCTTTTGATATTCTTGGCATATAAGAGATTGCTGACGAGGCCAACTTCATAATTAAATAGTTAATGAAAGTAAACCAAATGTACTAAAATGTTGGGCCAGAGTCACTCTGACATTTATCAAATATTTCAATAACCACACATGTGGCTCCAGGAAAGCTGCTAGCAAACAAATAAAGTTGAAGGGTTTTTTTTTTTTTTTCATTTTGGAGGGTTTTCAGGACCAAATCTCCTGATCTGTCCTGTTTATTTCTGTTACAATGCTGCTTTTTGTAAGTCATTGGGTACTTCCTCTTGTCGTTGTGACTTGAAAAGTCACACACATCTCTGTCTACAGGAAAGATCTTAGCTTAGCTTTTTCTGATATTTATAAATTATCTTCCTAATGTAATATTTCTCATTGTAAAAACTCAGAAATAGCCAAGTCCAAGGACTTAGTCCAAGCCCAACTCAAAGGTCCTGCCTATTGCCCAAGATACAATCTTCCCAAAGTACATTTATAATTCAAAACTGTTTGTCCTAGTTTGTCTTTCCATTGCTGTGACAAAACACTCTGACACCAACTTGGGGAGGAAAGGGTTTATTCAGCTTACATCTCCTGGGTCACATTTCATCACTATGGAAGCCCAAGGCAGGAACTCAGGGCAGGAACCTGGAGGCCATGGAGGACTGCTGTTCACTGGCTTGCTCTCTACTGGCTTGCTCTCGCTCATGCCCAGCCTGCCTTCTTATACTGTCACTGCTCAACAATCAAGACAATATACCACAGATGTGGCCACAGGCCAATTCAATGGACCAAACTCCCAATTGAGGCTCCCTCAACCCAGGTGTGTCAAGTTGACACTAAAGCTATCCAGCACACTGTTCTACCTATATTCTACTCAACAGGATGTTTTTTTCCAAGACATGTGACTGAGTCATGCATTCATCCCAGGCACTCCCATCCAGGCATACAGCTATATGCCTTTCCACAGACTAGATACATGTGCCCACAAGTCATGGAAATAGGAATGTCCATTAAGTAGGATTTGAACCTTTTTTCCTCTTCCCAGGCCATTGTGAGGGGTTGGGGTAGGGAGCACTGTAGAAGTTAGTTTATTCATTGAAACATACAAAATATGTGTGGGCACAATCTCCCTTTACTGAGAAATTCTTTGTAAACAGTGTGTTTGGAACTAGTGGCTATCAAGATTCTTAGAAATTTGCTTCATACTCTTCCTAGGCTGGGTTCCCTAGAAATGGAACCCATTCTGCTGATTCTTATGAAAGGATTTATTAAGAACATGATATCGGGAAAGGAAAATAAGAAATATAGAGTAGAGGAGATGATTGTATCTCTCCTTTCACTGATAAGTTATTATGCCTTGTAATAGTGCTAATTGCCAAAGATCAGGGTGGAGGAGGAAGGCAAACAAGATGCATGGCCGCTGGTAAATGATCCCATGGGAAGCCCCGTGGTAAGCAACGCAACACAGAAGTTTTCGTATCTCCAGGCAAGGGAGTCATAATTTTGTACCCTGTGTCGGTCTTCTAAGAAAAAGAACCACCTCCCATGAAAGTGGTTTTATTGGTTGAGGGCAAGTCTCCAGAGGAGGAGCCAGCTACTTAACACACACAGCAGCTGAGAGCTGGGCACAACACCCTCTAAAATAGATCTGAGCAGGACGTCCACATCACCCTTGCCATCCGCTTTTCCCAGTGCTCAGAGCCACTCAGTTCTCACACTGTTTCCTCGAGCCTAGCTTCTCTTCAAAATTCTACATCTCAAAATTATGCAAAAACTGCAAAATGAAAGTTAATTGGTCCCAACTGCTATATTTAAGCCCCAGGGTGCAACTGATAGGACTACAACCCTCCTCTATCCCTTTTTGCATATGTCCACCCTTCACCCACCATCTGTGTCCCTTTGCTTAGGTTACTTTGTGGCCATTCACCATTGAAGAATCTGAGACCCTTGAAACTATTGCAGCCATTAACTGCATTGGTTAGTGTATGTTCTTCATCCTGCAGGATGTCACCCTAACCTTGTAGGGTGTTATCTTAAGTTGTTGGGAACAAATTCCATTATGCTTTCTATGGAACCATCTAGTTCTGTCATGACATGCTGTGCAATGGGCTCAGTAGCTTCTGTGGTCAAGATATCATCATCTGGTCTCCTCTGCCATAACATTGGTACCTTTATTCAGGCACTATAATGTGGAACCTCATGTCAGTAGACCCTTCGTGAACCCTCAGATAGTGATGCTGGCTTAGAGATAACATCAAATCTTTCTTTTATTATTATTTTTTTATTTTTGTATGTGTATGAATGTACTGTCTGCATGTAGGTTTGTGCACCCGTGTCATGCAATGCCGCGGAGGTCAGAAGAGGGTGTCGGATTCCCCTGGAACTGGAGTTCTCCTGGAATTGGAGTTACAGATGGTTCTTAGCTGCCACGTGGGTGCTGAGGATCAAACCAGGGTCCTCTGCTAGAGCAGTCGGTGCTCTTAACCACTAGGCTATGTCTCCAGCCCACATCAAACCTTTCTATAATACAAGGCAATCCTGTCAGAATAAATTACTGTTCCCTGTAGTGTGGAAGGAAGGGGAAAGTAAAATCTTAGTCTCAGCCGGGTGTGGTGGCGCATGCCTTTAATCCTAGCACTCAGGAGGGAGAGGCAGGCGGATCTGTGTGAGTTCAAGGCCAGCCTGGTCTACAGAGTGAGTTCCAAGACAGCTGGGGCTACAGGGAGACCCTGTCTTGAAAAGACCAAAAAACAAAAACAAACAAACAAAAACTTAGTCTCCTTAAGAAATAATATCTTGGTAGGAATACAGCATGGATGTGGGTACACAGATTCAATATCAATAACACCAATAGTTTGACCAGCCTTTATGAATGAGTGAGAGCTCCCACTGGGGGCTCATGCAGAGCCTTGTTCTCTCCCACTATGTCTGAATCATTCAATAGCTTGTTGCACAAGCTCTGAAGCTGCCAGGGACAGAGTCAGGCTGAGATTTGTCTTACCCACACAGTTGTTTACCATCTCTTCAGCATGGTTAACTCAAAGTTACATCCATTTTGTGCCCGGTTATACAGGTTACACACATGCCTCTTTTTAAGATGTTCTTATCACCAGTCTTTCAGTATTGTTCCTTCCATGTTCCTGATCAACCAAACAAGTCACTCATCACTGACCATTAGTTTATTGTTCCCAACCAGTGAAGCTATCCACCACTGCCTACTACAGATATCAAAATACTGATCTCCATCCACCTCCCACTCCAACAAGATGACTAAACAGGCCCCTGTCTGAAGACACTACAGTGGCCCACCTGAAGAATTTTCACTTGGTGCTGTCATTCAGTCCCATTTGTTCATGTGACTGTAATGGATCAGTAGTCTTCTTTTAGTTTATTTCCAAACACCAGGTTGACTAATCTGTGAGCCAAGGTCAGCCGCTTGTCTCTTCCATTGGCATTGCTAAGAAACTCACCAAGATGTTAGAGAGAGCTGAGGGAGGGACACCAGTGAAACATCAGCATGTGGGAGAAGAGTAGGCGACACTCCCCTGCCATTTCACTCTCTCAACCTGCGCAGGGCCCATGCTGGATCTACTATTCCATTTTGTAATGGATTGCTGCTTGGCCCAAACTTGTTAGTTACTGTGGTGGTTTCCAACTCACAATGGTCATTTAATATTATATGACTAGATGTTCACACCAGGGCCTAAAAAAATGTGTTTTTTAAACGGTATCTGATTGGTAGTGGGTAGATCTAGCCCCAGGACCCTGCGTTGCTGCAATTATTTTATTATTGAGACTTTCTAGAAAGATTCCAGGCAGTGGTCTCTGCTAGAAGTATCTCTGGTACCACTGGCTCTGCAGGCTACATGGCCTGAAAAGCAGTGCTGCTTGTTCTGTAGCCTGAACTTGCTACAGCATCCCTTTTTGTTCAAAAGATCTATTACCTATTATCACTTTTCTAAATTCTCTTTTTTATGCTATTATTGATGTTTTGTGCATTTCAGACATCATTTCTCAGTTCAGTTTAGACATATTCCTCTTTCCCTTCCCCCCACACCACCCCAGATCATGCACTCTGCCATAACTATCCTGCATCATTCTCTCAGTCTTTTTTTATGTTTAGGAATTCACATTTTCCTCCTTTAATTTTATATTACTCTAAAATATGCATATATACTTTCCACTCATATACAGTAATTACAGAGTCTGAGAGTAAGTGGTGGACCGATTCTAGAGCCTGTTAAGAGATTTACATTATAACAACATAGTTGCTTTCAGATAAACAGAAATATAACAATAATGTTGTTCAGCTTGCCTTTCATCTGGTGATTTGGTGTTAGCATCCACAAATGAGGGAAACCATTCTCCATTTGTCTTTCTGGGATTGTGTCACCTCACTCAGCATAATGGCTTTGAGCTCCATCCATTTACCTGGCTCACAGAGTATCATTGGGTACAATCCAAACACACCTACAAAGGAATGGAATTCTTTCTTGCCTAGCATTAGGATTCCAGTTGAATTAAGATGTTCCAGCATGCCTTACAATGTTGACATAAAAATCATGAACATGACAGGTTCCTGAATCTTTTTATAATTTGTCTTGTTTCATCTGGACATGAGTGTCTCACCAAGATAGGCACTGACCACTTTTCATCAGTTCTTAATAGCAATATTGTGACAAGAGGCCTAGACTAAGGTTAAGACTTAAATGGATACTGTTGTCCACGCCATGTGAGTGGGAACTACTTCTGACACTCATTTCTGGTGGCAATCGAAAAGAATGCATTTATCAGCTCAATTTGAGAGACTGTGATGTTCTGCACTAATAAAGATACCACATTTGGCACAGCAACTGCAACTGGTTAACTCTTCATTACGTAGCTGTCACCTTATAATGGACTAGCAATTTTTGCAGGAACCAGGCCTTTGCATTAATTGGAGATACAATGAAGATTACCAGTCCTGCAATCTCTTACATATTTAATCTTCCAACCTATTCCAAAGTAATATTGCTATCTATTCTTTTGGTCAAAACAAGGACAGTTCTGGAGTTTCTATCTGGCTTCTCTGACTACAGTAACTTTTACATAAAGGTAAAGGAAGTAGTAGCTAAGGACATTCACAAATATAGAAAATGACCTTTGTGTAAGTCCTTAACCTCAAGGAAGAGAAATAGACCAAGACTCCATTTACTTACTTATTACCATGTCTCTACTCTAACAAGGAATGACAGGGACTCTGAACCCTCAGGATCAGGATCAGCTCAGACCCAGATCCACCCTTGAAATGACAGGTTATATTCTTTTGCAAAGAACATCACCCCAATAATTGGTAGGTGTCTGTGGGGAGGGAAGGGCAGATTATCTAACTGGCATTTCTGAGTCTTTTCCTATGATTTTTCTAGCCACTTCTTCAATCCGTGGGATTTTATGCCCAAGCAGGACATCAGTATAAACAATGGACAAGGTGACGTGCCTTCCATTAGGGCACTGGCACCCAGCTTCCTGTTCCCACACTTATGATTCATTTTCATTCTACATGTTCATTTATACCATTGTCTGAATTTCTTCATTCAAAGTTAAAAATGTAAAATCATTGCTCCATCTCCACCTTTCCACACTGAGTAACTGGATGAATTCTGCAGTCACTGTAAGTCTGCAGAAGTACTGAAGCAAATAAGTCCTCACTTCCAAGGACAATTATAAGGAAAGCGAAATAAACAGACTTGCATTTCAGCCTATAAAAGGGAGGTCACGAGGCACACCGAGGAGCTCTCCAGAGGCCTCTCTGCGGCTGTCTTCATGAGTGATGCTTATCTAAATTTTGTCTGGCCCCTGGATTTCCCACAGATTAAGTGGTCTGGACTGTCAGCTTTAATTCTACCTGAGCCATTCAGCAAACTTGGGAGAATGATGGGACAATCTTGTGACCACTTGGTGTTTCCTGACGTGTGAAATCAGATAAACAATGCAGAGAGAACCATGTCTGTGCAAGATTTATTACTGACTGCCTAGAATTTGGCAATTCGGAGTCATATCAGTCACTTCTGAAGGTCATAAAATACATCGTAATATGTGTTTTTCTTCTTCTCATGAAAAAGCAAAATTTTTCCAATAAACTTCTCTAAAATATAATGTGGAAGCCACTAGCCACATGGAGCTATTGAGTATGGGCAATGTTTGCTCATGTCACTGGTGAACTAAAGTTTTATTTTGATTTTTAAAAATGCACGTAAGGCTGGGCATGGTGGTGCACACCTTTAATCCTAGCACTTGGGAGACGGAGGCAGGTGGATCTCTGTGAGTTCAAGGCCAGCCTGGTCTACAGAGTGAGTTCCAAGACAGCTAGAGCTACAGGGAGACCCTGTCTCAAAAAAACCAAAAAATAAAAATATAAAAATAAAAATGCACGTGTGTGTGTGTGTGTGTGTTCTTGCTTATGTGCCTGCATGTGTGTGTGTACAAGTATGTGGATACCTAAAGTCAGTTTCAGATGTCATTTCTTAGGTAGGTTTTGTTTATTTGTGTTGGTGATATTTGTTTTTTTTTTTTTTAATTTTATTTATTTCTGTATGTGTATCAATGTACTATATGCATGCAGGTCTGTGCACCCGTGTCGTGCAATGCCGCGGAGGTCAGAAGAGGGTCTCAGATTCCCCTGGAACTGGAGTTCTCCTGGAATTGGAGTTTCAGACGGTTCTCGGCCGCCATGTGGGTGCTGGGGATCGAACCCGCGTCCTCTGTAAGAGCGGTCAGCGCTCTTAACCGCTAGGCCATCTCTCCAGCCCCGGTGATATTTGTTTTTACACAGGGTCTCTCATTGACCTGAAGCTCACTAAGTAGGCAAGGCTGGTTGGCCAGCATGCCTTAGAGATCCCCCGTCTCTGCCTGCCTGGCACTGGGATTATAACCACACACTATCAGGCCAAGGTTTTTTTTTGTTTTGTTTTGTTTTTTTAATGTGAGGTATGGGGATCAGACACAGGTTTTCATGCTTGAACAGCAAGCACTTTACTGATTGAGCTATCTCCCCAACCCCTTTATTTTATTTTAGAATTAGTAAGTCCTAAATAATTAGTTGAATGGATAACTACTACCCCAGAACGTACAGGTGTCTGAATTTGAAATCTACAGTGAGAAAACAAAAAAAATCCATTTACTGAGCCAGGTGTGGTGGCACACACCTTTAATCCTAGCATTTGGGAGGCAGAGGCAGGCGGATCTTTGTGAGTTCAAGGCCAGCCTGGTCTATAGAGCAAATTCCAGGACAGCTTGGGGCTACTGGGAGACCCTGTCTCAAAAAGACCAAAAAAAAAAAAAAATCCATTTGCTCACTGTAAATATTTAGGAAAACTAAGGGTTTGGTTTGAGGGGTTTGTTTTGTTTTCTTTGCTTGTTTGTTTTGAGAAAGGTCTCCCTATATCCTGGCTGGTCTGGAACTCACTATGTAGAACAGGCTGGGTCCCATCTCGTAGAGATCTGTTTCCTGTCTGCTGGAATTAAAGGCGGCCCCACCATACCTGGCCCAAAAGGTAGTTTTCAATCAGGATCTATATTATAGTTTGATAGTTTTCAGAGATATTTAATTCCCTAAGTATCTGAATTAAAAGTTTGAAAGGACAAATAAGAAAGATGAAAGCTAGGCAACCATCCATGGAACTCATAACAAACTTTACTGGGAGAAGAAAACTGATACTTCAACTGAACAGGCTGCTAAGCAAGGAGAAAAGTGAGTTCAGAGCGATCTCTGCATTTATTGACAAAACAGACAAACCCTTAGGTCAGAAGCTGGTGTTTCCCTTTGGCCTCTTGGGAGATATCAAGAGTTAGTCTAGAAAGCTTCTGAGACTAACACAAAAAAAGTATAGATGTTAGAGCTGCATTCTTGACGTTCAGGTTTATGATGGGCATGAATTGGCCTGTGATAAATAAACAGAATTGAAACTTGGTAAGGTCCCATTATATCAGGAGTGACAATGAACTATTTTTATTTGTTGACCCAGAAAACTAGAACAATGCTTTAGAGGGCAGCAAAAGCACTAAATCATGTTATGATCAAATAAATACAATGCCCTTTGGAACACAAAGAGAGAGAGAGAGAATCAGAAACAATGTCATACTGGAGCCAATGTGTACCAGGAGGTGTTCCTTTCTTAGCTCTTCTGTTTGTCTGCTGGAACATGAGTGAACTGAGCTGCACAACTGTCCCCCTCAGAGCTTCAGCATGATATACTAGAAAAATTACACACAAAAGAGATCTTTAAAGGTTAATTCCAGACATAGTGGCACAATGCCATCAGTCTCAGCACTTGGGAGGCAGAAGCTGGCAGAGCTCTGTGAGATCCAGACCAGCTTGGTCTACATAAAAAGTTTCAGGCCAGCTGAGTCTACAGGGAGACACTATCTCAAAAAGACCAAAAAAAAGTTTGTCTTTTCCTTTCTATTTCTCTTTCAAAAAGAATCACAACTGCAAAATGTCTAGGCCTTAACCAGGAAAGGATTTAGACACATTTGGCAAGCAAGTGTTTGATGTTCTGCAGAAAATAATCCAGTGGATTGATGAATCTAAATTGAGAGTTTGTGTACACTTCTTACTTTTTCTAAGATGTTACCAGTACTTTCCATCTTAGAAAGACTCCTGTAATTCATACTCACAAGTACAATTTTTCCCTGCACCAGCTACTTCTCTTATTTGGCTGTTTCTCTGAATCGAGTATTTCTGACATCATTCAGCTGAGTTCTTGTGTCTAACTGAATGCCAAGGAGTACTTTTTCTTCTAGATTAATTCCTCCTATCCCAGGTGTGGCACCTCCCAAATTAGGTTGACAACTTTTACACATAAAAATTATTAAATTCAGGAAGAAATTTGTTTCCAGGAGTTAGTCATTTGTTGCTTCTTATATTGGAGACTTATTTAACTTTACCAGTTCTCCTTGGATACTGTAGCCTATGTCATCTGCATTTGTATTCCTAGAGATTCATAAATTGTTATTAAGATTAGATTTTGATTCGCACTGGAACTATTATCCATCTAAATCAATCCTCTGAAAGCCCTAACACCGAAGTGATTGCTGAGCTGCATTCCTCAGACATCAGCAGATTATGCTCCCCAATCTTGCCATGGCTTGGAAGACAATGCTTTATCAACTGGAATAATTAGATTTCAGAAAAGCTCTTAAAGAGCTCATGGCTTGTCTCAAATATTTTCACCAATTTTGAAAATCTTAATAAAAGTAAAACTATGGTCTAGGTCAGGAGACTAGCAAGAATGTAGAGAGGGAATTCAAGGGAATGTGGAAAGGGATGATGAAGAATGTAGCTCTACTATCTCTGTCCTGGGAAATATGCACTAGATGTGAATCCTTTGGACAAGGTATAAGGCACTGCAAGCCAAATTTATTAGTGAATTCCAAAGGCAGAGAAGATGTCTCTGTTTTATATTGAATGCTGCTTGAAATAAATGGGCTATTAGCCAGGGGTGTGGACATCCCTTTTGCTATGAACCTTTCCATTATAATGGCATATTTTGTAATGGGGTTTGACATGTAATACAAACATAGTTCCCAAAGCATTTATTATCTATCTCAATTACTAACAACGCTAAAATTAGTTTTTCTGTTTTTCCCATTGTAAATTTGTGTACTCTCTTACCAATAGCCACCCACTTATTTTCTAATGTTAATAATCTGTATTGGATGACTGGATAATACCAATTTTCATTTTTAGTACCAAGGGACATTTTCACTGGAGTGTAGAGTGCTCAAAAAAATATTTGATGGGCAATAAAACTAGATGTCTACTTATAAGATTTGGCAAGCTTTCCTTGAATGCATAAAACAATGCAGATGGAAAATGTTAAGTTCTACTTAATTCATTTAAGAAAAATGGGGTCATGGAATATTTTATACATGAATTTAGGATGTTCTTTTTTATTTGTTTACTTATTTATTATGGATTTCTAGTGTAGCTCTGTAGACCAGGAAAGCCTTGCACTCTTGATCCTTCTGCCTCTATCTTCCCAGTGTGGAATTACAGGTGTACACCACCAAGCCTGATCCAGAACTTTCATATTCCGACGTCAACTTTTAATGAATTCTTTGAATAGGTAATACCCTGGTTTGTAAATTACTGAATTCACACCCTCAAATTTGTATTGAAGGAACACAATTTTAGCATATATTAATCATTCATAATAATGGGTTCCAGGGACTGGAGAGATGGCCTAGTGGTTAAGAGCGCTGACTGCTCTTGCAGAGAACCCAGGTTCGATCCCCAGCACCCATATGGTGGCTGAGAACCGTCTTTGGCTCCAGTTCCAGGGGAATCCGATGCCCTCTTCTGACCTCCGCAGCATTGCATGACACGAATGCACAAACCTACATGCAGACAGTACACTCATACACATACAAAAATAAAAAAATAATAATGGGTTTCATTATGACATTTTCAACATGTATATAATATTTTTATCACATTACCTCCCATCATTCTCTAGTTTCCTTCACACTCTTGCTGATTCGTTCCTGCTTCTCTACTAGTTCTCTTTCTATTCTTGTGTCCCTTTGTGTGTGTGACACAATGGGTTTCATGAGGGCTCTTTATAGGGGCATGGGCACTTAAGTGACTATATCACTGGACAAAATGTCTTCCTCTTCCCCAGTAACCATCAACTGCCAAATGCTCCTAGGGAGGAGTGGAGACTCTCAAGTCCCTCCCCACTCCACAACAACATGTTAATGGGCCCAACTTGTACAGGTCTCATGAAGGTAATTAGGACTGCTACGAAAGAACACACCTCCTGAATAAGATTGCAGTGAATTTTATATAATAAAAAGGTCATAATTTTATAATCAAAGCATAAAGGAAATTTCAAGAGACTGAGCATATTAATTCTCCTATAATTTCAGTGTTATCTAATATGATGTTAGGAGGTGGCTACTCATGCCGGTGCTATGGAAATATATTCCCATGCATAAAGAGAAGGATAAAGTTCCAAAAAAACTGTTCCTGCCTTTGCCCTTGCTTTTGTAGGCATAACATTCACATCAGAATCACACTAGAAGGAAAAGGATGTGCTGTTACCATTATCTATATGCAATGGCTCCTAAAATCAGGGCCATCTGAGGGAGATATTCAGCCAAGAAGATCTATAATGTTGGAAAGTGCATGACTTGGATCTCAGAGATCCAACTAAGTCATATGCTAGGATTTAAAAAGGTAAATATGCCGGGCATGCTGGCACATGCCTTTAATCCCAGCACCCAGGACTCAGGAGGCAGAGACAGGAAGATCTCTGTGAGTTCAAAGCCAGTCTGGTCTACATAGTGATCTCCAGGCCATCTGGGCCTAAAGAGAGACCCTGTCTCAAAAAGACCAAAAAATAAGTAAATAAATAAAAATAAATAAAAAATTAAAAGGTAAATATATAAATTCAAAGCTTTAAGTAGTGGCCAAAACCAACTAATAAATATCAGAGGTTATACAGGGAAAAGCAATATGCCTTATTACTGTCCAAGCAGATGCTAGAGAGCATGGCTTCCACATCCTGCACAATCAGTTTCTAAATCTGAACTCTAGAATTAAACAGACCAGAAAGCTACATTGTCTGATCCTTTGAATCCTATGGACAAGATAGCTGGGTGAGAAATAGCTGCTCTTCTTACAGGTAAGGACTCTGCGTAAGCTGACCCAGTGGATTAACTCCACTGAGGAAAGTCTGGAGACACTAAGTTGACATGATAGGGCGTTTGTGTTATTCTGGCAGAAAAACAGACCCGTAGATCAATGGAACAAAACCCAAGATCCAAACTTGAGCACATACAATTTCAGCCACCTCATATTTGACAAGGGGGCCAAAAAGACCCAATGGAGGAAAGAGCATCTTCAACAAATGGTGCTGGCAAAACTGGATCACCACTTATAGAAGAATAAAATTAAACCCCTACCTCTCACCCTGTACAAAAATCAACTCCAAATGGATCAAAGACCTCAACTTGAAACCCAAAACTCTGAAGGAATTAGAAGAAAAAGTTGGCAGCAACTTACCAGACACAGGTGTAGGAAAAGACTTTCTAAATCAGACAGCAGCTGCACAGGAAATAAGGTCAACAATTGACAAGTGGGACCTTATTAAAATCAAAAGTTTCTGTACAGCAAAAGAAACAATGAAGGAAATGAAGAGAAAACCCACAGAGTGGGAGGAAACCTTCACTGCTGTTTATCTGACAGAGAATTAACTTCCAGAATATATAAACAAAAAACAAGGAGGTAAGAAAACAAATGACTCACTAAAAAGATGGAGTAAAGAACTGAGCAGAGGCTTCACAAGTGAGGAAATAGAGATGGCTGAGAAACATCTTAAAAAGTGTTCAACATCACTAATAATTAAGGAAATGCAAATTAAAACCATTTTAAGATATCATCTCACCCTGATAAGGCTGGCTAGGATCAAGAAAACAAATGATACCAAATGCTGGAGAGGGTGTGGAGAAAGGGGAACACTCATCCATTGCTGGTGGGAACGCAAACTTTCACACCACTATGGAAAGCAGTATGGAGAACCCTTAAAAGCCTCAAAATGAGCCTACCACCTGACCCAGCCATACCACTTCTGGGCATATATCCATCAGACTCTTTCTACAACAGAGATACATGTACAGCCATCTTTATTGCAGCTCTCTTCACAATAGTGAAGAGCTGGAATCAACCCGAGTATCACTCAGCTGATGCCTGGACAACAAAAATGTGGTACATCTACACAATGGAGTACTATGCACCAGCAAAGAAACATGACATTATGAAATTTGCAGGTAAATGGATGGAACTAGAAGTCCAAAGGAGCCAATTCCCCAATTGAAGCACCCTCAACCCAGGTATATCAAGTTGACACTAAAGCTAGCCAGCACAATTGACCCCTTGTCAACTTTATGCTAAGTGAAGTAACACAGTCCCAGAAAAACAAAAGATGAATGATATCCCTCATCTGTGGATGCTAGTACCAAGTACCTTCACTGTGTTGAAGGCTGAAGGCTTGTTTTGTTTTGCTTGCCTCCTTCTGATGCTTTTTTCCCCCTCCTTGTTTATGGAATGTTGACTTGTCTAGGTTTCAGGCTTTCACTTTTGTTTATATATTGGATATTGGAAGTCTAAGTCACTCTTCCTTTCCTGTTCTGAGGGTTCTCCAAAAAAATCCACTTGGATACTCTCTCCTCAATTCCAGTTGGTGTGTGTTGGGGGGATGCCTGACAGCCTGCGCCCTGGTACCTGTCTGGAGTGGCACCTGGCTCCATGCTCCAGCTGGTCCTAGCAAGCAAGCCCGGTACCTGAGACCCACAAACACAACCTCACTATGGCACCAGAGCCAGACCCAGAGCCCTCAAATAAACTTTTAACACATTTTTTTTAACTGCTCGAGCTTCCATGTTAAACCTAGAATCTCTACTCAGTGGGCTCATATCGATAAACTCAGTCTGATCCAATTTTATATTCCTTCCACCATTATCCTACACCCTTAAAATCCATTCCCACACATATTCCTTAAGCTTCTGCCAGAATGAATTGGCAAACTCATTAATTTCTTTAGTGATGTAGCACACCTCCTCATGGACCACACATTCTATTACACCTTTAGGGGCTTGCTTAGCCTTCAATCTTGTTATAGGTCTAGAGGCAACAATTTCTGGGCCCTGAGGGACATTAGCTCCCACTGGGAGGGGGAGATTAGTTTCCTCAGACAAGGGTGGGGAGGGGGGATCTGCAGGGTGTGGATTATCTGCTGAGGGTGAGGAGATTAATTCCTCAGATAAAGAAAATCCCTCAGAATCCAAGGGTTCAAAGTCCTTATCATCATGGTTCTCCCACACATCTCCATCCCAAGTTTCAGGATTCCACCCTTTCCCCACCAGTGGTCTCACTTTGACTGCTGACACTCTTCGTGGCTGGGAATTAAATTTGAATTGTAAATCAGCCAGTCATATAATAAGGGCTCGATTTTATAATAAGCTTGATTTTCTGCCACTTTAGCTCTTTGGCTGCTGTAGAGAAGATGCTCTTCCAGAGCACACTTGGAAACTTTTAAATTGTTGTTGCAAATCTGGAGCTGGTTAATTTTATCACTGAGCTCCTTATTTTCCTCTATCACTTTATCCAGAGATTCTAGGAGCAGCCAGGCAACATCATTATTTTCCTTATTTTTCCGCAATTTCTCAAACATTTTATATAGAGAGTTGCTAAATTCCTTGCTCCTCACAAGGCGAGTTAGGTGAGTCAAATGGATCCATCTATGTAACTACATCAAATAGTCTGCACCAAGGATTATCATTCCACTTCATGCCACCAGGAGAGTCTTCTGTAACTTTAGGCTTCATTGGGGCTGGAGAGATGGCTCAGCAGTTAAGAGCACCGAATGCTCTTGAAAAGAACATGGGTTTGGGGCTGGAGAGATAGCCTAGTGGTTAAGAGCGCCGACTGTTCTTGCAGAGGACCCGGGTTCAATCCCCAACACTCACATGGTGGCTGAGAACCATCTTTAACTCCAGTTCCAGGGGAATCCAACATCCTCTTCTGACCTCTGTGGCATTGCATGACATGGGTACACAAACCTGCACGCAGACAGTACATTCATACACATACAAGAATAAATAAAAATTTCAAAAAAAAAAAAAAAAGAAAAGAACATGGGTTCAATTCCCAGCACCTACATGGTGGCTAAGAACCATCCTTAACTCCAGTTCCAGGGGAATCCAATGCCCTCTTCTGACCTCCAAGGCATTGCAAGACATGGGTACATCAACCTACATGCAGACAGTACACTCATACACATAAAAAATAATAAATCCAACTAAAATTCAAGGGCCATCTACCTCAGTGAAGTTTCTAGGAGTTCAGTGGTGTGGAGCATGCAGAGACATTCCTTCTAAGGTAAAGAATAAGTTGTTGCACCTGGCCCCTCCCTCCACCAAGAAATAAGCACAATGTTTAGTGGGCCTTTTTGGATTCTGGAGGCAGCACATTCCTCATATGGGTGTGTTACTACGACCCATATATTGGAAGGCAGCAAACTTTGAGTTTGATGGGGCTTGGAACAGGAAAAGGTTCTTCAACAGGTCCAGGCTGCAGTGCAGGCTGCTCTGCCCCTAGGGCCATATGATCCAGCAGACCCAATGGTGCTTGAGGTATCAGTGGCAGAGAGATATGCTGTCTGGAGTCTGTGGCAGGCTCCCATAGGGGAATCACAGCAGAGGTCCTTGGGATTTTGGAGTAAGGCTATATCTTCATCTGCAAACATCTATTCTCCTTTTGAGAGATAGCTCTTAGCCTGCTATTGGGCCTTAGTGGAAACTGAACCTTTGACAATGGGCAACCAAGTCACCATGTGTATTAGTCACTTTTCTGTTGCTGTGATAAAGCACCATGACCAAGGAACTTATAAAGGGAAGAGTTTATTTGAGGTTACAATTGGCGGTTCCAGGGAATTAGAGTTCATTGTGGCAGGAGGTGTGGTGGTTGGATCTGGAGCAGCAAACCGAAGGTCACATCTCGCAAAGAGCACAGGAAGCAGAGAGAGGGTGATTGTAGACCACGAGGCTTGTTAAAACTCACTAAGCCTGCCCCCAGTGACACACTTCCTCCAGCATGGCCACACAACCCAAGACCTCCAAAAACAGCGCCACCAACTGGAGACAAATGTCTGAATACCTAGAGCCTATAGGGGACACTCATTCAAACCACCACATTCCACTCCCTGGCCCCCATAGGCTCCTGACCATATAAAATGAAAAATGCATTCAGTCCAACCCCAAAAGTCCCCATAGTCTCTACCAGTTTCAATGCCATTCAAAAGTCCACAGTCCAAAGTCTCTTCTGTGACTCAGGCCAATCTCTTAACTGTAAGCTCCTGTAAAACCAAAAGACAAATTACAAACTCCCAATGTACAGTGGAACCGAATACACATTCCCATTCCAAAAGGGAGGAATAGAGGCATAGTGAAGAAATACTGGACCAAAACAAGACCAAAAACCAGCAGGGCAAACTCCAAGTCCAGTAGCTCCACATGCAACTTCTGGGACTTGACTTCCAAAGGGCTTAGATGGCTCAGCTCTTCAAGCTTTGCTTGCAACACACATCTCTTTCTTAGGCCAGTACCACTCCCTGTATGCAGCTCTCCTTGGCAAATATCTCACAGGTCTGGCATCTCGAATGTCTTCTTCGGGTCTCCACTGCCAACCAGGCTTCACAGTCACAGCTTCATGCAATGGCCTATCGGGGCCTACTTTATGCAGGGACACCCCTGCTGCACTCCACCTGAACTTGGAAGCTCTCTGAAACCGTTGAGGAAGAACTGATGACCCCTTCACTCTTGCAAACTTCATGCCTCTAAAGCCAGCACCATGTGAATGAAACTGCCGAGTTTGGCTGCAATTTTGGGCTGGACCCTGGCCTATTTCAACCACATTTGCAACTTTTCTCTGCCCTGGACTTGTTGGAGGATTAGCTGGGTGTGGTCTTGCCCTGAAGGTACTGATTCTTTTGTTTGTTTGTAAATCTGGAGGCCCTTCCTTAATCACTTTAATCTCCTTATCAAAAGGAACCTCTCTTTCACATGCCTTGGCCCCACCTTTAATCTTCCTAGTGCAGTTATCAGATCCAAACTGTACATTCTGCATTTCTTTCTGCCCCATTTGCTCTTCTTCACTGTAGAGCTTCACAATATTCACCATTAAAAGCCACGCCACCATTTCTACATTAGGCTGTCTTGAAATATCCTCCATCAAAGACATCAGTCCACCGCTTTTCAACTTAGCATCAGGCAAGCATCTGGGCTGTGGGCAAACTGCTGCCAGACTCTTTATCAAAATATTCCAGTTGCTGCCTAAGTCTTTATTTTCCTCTGGAATTACATTCTTTGCAGCCATGCTTTCTTCCAGGCTTCTACTAAAATGGCCCCTTAAGCTCTGCTTACAGTAATCAACAGCTTTTCTAGCCCAAAGTTCCAAAGTCTTCCACATTTCTCCAAACATCCACATGGTCAGGTTCTTCACAGCCAACAGCCCACTCTCTGGTACCAAATTATTGTATTAGTCACTTTTCTGTTGCTGTGATAAAGCACCACGACCAAGGAACTTATAAAAGGAAGCGTTTATTTGAGCTTATGATTGACGTTTCCAGGGAATTAGAGTCCATTGTGGTGGGAGGCGTGGCGGCTGGATCTGGAGCAGCAAACCGAGGGTCACTTCTCGCAAAAAGCACAGGAAGCAGAGAGAGGGTGATTGTAGACCATGAGGCTTGTTAAAACTCACTAAGCCTGCCCCCAGTGACATACTTCCTCCAGCACCGCCACACACCCCAAGACCTCCAAAAACAGCGCCACCAACTGGAGACAAACGTCTGAATACCTAGAGTCTATGGGGGACATTCATTCAAACCACCACACCATGTGACCTGAGCTGCCCATCATGAGCTGTGTGTTATCTGACCCACAAGACCAGAAAGTAGGATGTGCACAGCAACAGTCCATTATCAAATGGAAGTGGTACATACCTGACAGGGCCTGGGAAGGCCCTGAGGGCACAAGCAAGCTACATGAAGAATTTGCCCACATGCCTATGTTTCCCACTCCTGTTACAATGCCTCCATGGGGTTTGCCCTATGATCAGTTGACTGAGGAAGAGAAGACTAGGGCCTGGTTTACTGATGGTTCTGCATGCTATGCAGGCACCACTAAGAGGTGGACAGCTGCAGCATTACAGCCAATTTATAAAACAACCCTAAAGGACACTGGTGAAGGAAAGTCTTCACAGTGGGCAGAACTTCGGGCAGTGCACATGGTTGTGCATTTTGCCTGGAAGGAGAAATGGCCAGAGGTTTGATTATATACTGTTTCATGGGCCGTAGCCAATGGTTTGGCTGGATGGTCAGGGACTTGGAAGGAGCATGTCTGAACAATTTGTCATGTATCCACTGGTCTTACCATGTTACCCACCACCCAGAAGCAGCTGGCTTGATAGAACGATGGAATGGCCTCTTGAAGACACAGTTACAGTGCCAATTTGGTAGAAATACCCTGGAGGGCTGGGGCAAGGTTCTCCAGGAGGCATATGTGCTTTGAATCAGCGCCCACTATATGGTACTGTTTCTCCTATAGCCAGAATTCATGGGTCCAGGAACCAATGGGTGGAAGTGGGAGTGATTCCACTCACTATCAGCCCTAGTGACCCAGTAGGAAACAATTTGTGAGAAAGACATTTGGGGAAGAAGTATGTGGATAGAGCTCTCTGAATGGTCAAAGGATGTGAAGATACTTGTGTCTCATGTAAATGCTCATCAAAAGGTGATCTCAGCAGAGGATGAGTTTAATAATCAAGTAGATTGGATGACTCATTCTGTGGGTAGTCAACCTCTTTCTCCAGCTGTCCCTGTCATTGCTCAATGGGCCCATGAACAAAGTGGTCATGGTGGCAGAGATGGAGGTTTTGCCTGGGCTGGACAGCATGGACTTCCACTCACCAAGGCTGATCTGGCTACAGCTGCTGCCGAGTGCCAGATTTGCCAACAGCAGAGACAAACACTGAGCCTCCAATATGGTGCTATTCCCCAGGGTGACCAGTCAGCAACCTGGTGGCAGGTTGACTACATTGGACCACTTCCATCATGGAGGGGACAGTGCTTTGTCCTTACTGGAATAGATACTTACTCTGGTTATGGATTCACCTTTCCTGCACGTAATGCTTCTGCCAAAACTACCATCCAGGCACTTACAGAATGCCTTATCCACTGTCACGGTATTCCTCACAGCATTGCTTCTGACCAAGGAACTCACTTCACATCCAAAGAAGTGCGACAGTGGGCCCATGGTCATGGTATCCACTGGTCTTACCATGTTCCCCACCACCCAGAAGCAGCTGGCTTGATAGAACGATGGAATGGCCTCTTGAAGACACAGTTACAGTGCCTATTAGGTAGCAATACCCTGGAGGGCTGGGGCAAGGTTCTCCAGGAGGCATATATGCTTTGAATCAGCGCCCACTATATGGTACTGTTTCTCCTATAGCCAGAATTCATGGGTCCAGGAACCAATGGGTGGAAGTTGGAGTGATTCCACTCACTATCAGCTCTAGTGACCCAGTAGGAAAATTTTTGCTACCTGTACCCACAAACTTGCATTCTGCTGATCTAGAAGTTTTGGCTCCAAAGGGGAGAGTGCTTTTGCCAGGAGATACAGCAAACGTTCCATTGAACTGGAAGCTAAGACTTCCTCCTGGCCACTTTGGGCTTCTACTGCCCTTAAGCCAACAGGCTAAGGAAGGAATAACAGTAGTAGGAGGAGTGATTGATTCAGTCTACCAGGAGGAAATTGGACTTTTTCTCCACAATGGGGGCAAGGAAGATTATGTCTGGAAGGCAGGAGATTCTGTAGGGCGCCTTCTGGTGCAACCATGTCCTATGATTAAGGTCAATGGAAAACTCCAACAACCCAAACCAGACAGGAAAACAAATGGCCCAGACCCTTCAGGGATGAAGGTATGGGTCACTCCTCCAGGGAAAGAACCAACACCTTCAGAGGTGCTTCCTGATGATGGACTTGGGATAGTTAATCCAAATGTGGGTGTTACCTTTTGCTGGCAGGGAGTATAAAAGGCCATGGCAGAGGGAGCTGGTTCCTTTTTTCCTGTGGCTTGCCTCTCTCTCACTGTTGAGTTTGTCTTGCTGCAGTGATCAACCCTTTGGATCCCAGCATGTACTGAGACTGACAGATCTCCTGGAATCCATCAGGCCTTCAGCACCAGATTGGGATTACTGAGACATCCAGCCTTGCAGACTGAGCAGTTCCCTGGATTCTCAGCCTCTCCAGTGTGGCATAGCTGTTGTTGGACTCCTTAAGCTCTGTCACATGAGCAAATCAATAAATTATATATAGCTATATATTCGTCCTGTTGATTATGTTTCTTCAGAGAACCCTGACTAATACAGATTCTGGTACCAGGAGTAGTTCTAGAGAAACAGAATTGAAAGGATGAATTTCTGACATATGTCTGTGTGGGTTCAAACCCCACTCCTGGTACCAATTTCTGTTCTAGTTTCTCTTCAATTGCTGTGACAAAACACTCTGACTGACACCAACTTGGGGAGGAAAGGGTTTATTCAGCTTACATCTCCTGGGTCATAGTTCATCACTTAGGGAACCCAAGGCAGGAACTCAGGGCAGGAACCTGGATGCAGGAGCTGAAGCACAGGCCATGGAGTAGTGCTGTTTACTGGCTTGCTCCTCTGGCCCATGCTCAGCCTGCCCTCTTTTACAGCACACAACAACCTGCCCAGGGTGGCACCACCCATAGTGGGCTGGGCCCTCCCACATTGCTCAACAATCAAGACAATACTCCACAGATGTGGCTACAGGCCAGTCCAAAGGAGCCAATTCCCCAATTGAGGCTCCCTCAACCCAGGTGTGTCAAGTTGACACTAAAGCTAGCCAGCACATATGGGATTAAAATGGAAAGATGTGCATCAAGAAATATGACATGGAAATAACATACAGTTTGTTTCCAAAAGATACAATGTTAATATAGGTGCAACATAATAGGCTGGTGCAACTTAGCCTTTCTGGGTGCTTAATGACCATACTTGACATCCATACTGATTTGGCCAAAGGACCTGGGGGATTACTTTGTTCCTTGCCCTCAGAGGTCAACCAAATTTTAGGGGATTATGTATGGGAGCATCTCTTGAAATGTCCTCCAGAAGTGGGTCACCAGTCTTCCTGTTCAGGGAGGCCTTGGAAAGCCACTCAGGGGACTTCAGCCAGTGTCCAGTCTATAAAGAGGAAAGTCTGCTCATGCATCCGAAAAGGAAGCCTGGTCTAGCAAGACCTGATTTTGTCCTCAAGTGAATGGAACTGGTGGATGAGGAGCTGAAAGGAGCAAGGGACTTCCACCCTCCCCCCCCCCGAAAAAAAACCTACAGCAGACCCCTGAGGACCAGATCCTCAACTGACCTCAAGAAAACAAAAACCTTGGTTAGTCTGGGCTAACTGTGTGGCCTTAAGCATCCAGAAGGAAAGTACAACCAGAAATAAATAACCAGTAAGATCAGAGAAACTGTAATGCAGACATAAAACTTGAGATCTTAGTAAAAAGACAAAAGAGAGCACTATTGTTTGGCCTGTCTTCAATTCTTACAGGCAGGTGCATCTGTTCTGTGGCTGTCACTGCTTTTGGCACTCCTCAAGGACGAGATACAGATTTTTAACCTTCCAGTGTGGACTGAGGGCTGCTGAGATACCCAGTTTGTGAACTAAGCAGCTAATGGGAATTCAGCCTCATCAGAATATGGACTGCCACAGTTGGACTACCTTGGTTGTATCATGGAGGACAGTGCAGGGGGGATCAGGACAGGATGCGTGCTTACTGGACTTCGTTTGGGGAACTATGGTAGGGAAAGACCCCATTGTGGAGCACAAGTGCAGGATTGATGGTTGTTTGGGCTTGCCAAGGACGAGGCTTTGAACACTTCCTTAAGGAAAATATGACAACTTTTAGGGAAAAAAGTCCTCCAATTCAAGTGATATGTATATGTATGTATGTATATATTTATGTATATATATATATATTTATGTATATATATGTTTATATACTGAAGCAATACAAGTAGGAGAGAACAATAACAACAAAAGAACTGGAAAAAAACTGGATAGATTCAGAGAAAGATGCAGGACATGTATGGCAGAGTACAGGGACTCAGGTGTAGTTGGGGGCATGGAAAGGGAAGTGACTCTAGATTCAATTGAGAAATGATGTAAGACTTAGGGAAAAAGTTTAATAACAATAAAAAAGAATGTAGTAAGAAATAACATTGGTCTAGGGAAGTACAGAAGTAGGCTCTTCTCCAGGGTTCTCTAGTCTTGTGTACTTAGCTGTGTTTACAGTACCATGCATGGGTTCCCTCCCACTGAAGAGGCCTTAAGATCAACTTGAGGTCAACTTGAGAAAAATAAGACATCTTAACAATGCAGCCTTCCAATCCTCAATATCCCTCCATATATTTAGGTGATATTACTTGGGTTTCCCTAGCAATACTTCATATAGTGTATAAGTCTTCAACATGTATTTTTGAAGCTACTGAAAATCAAAATTTTTATTTTCAAATTATTTATTACAAATATAGAATAATGCTACTGATTTGTATATCATCAGCCTTATATAAAGCATGCTAAATTCCTGTTTGGGTTCTGGTAGGTTTCTAAAGATTCCTTAGTATTTTCCACAGATGAAATCACATATTCTGAAAATGAAAAGGTTTACTTCTTCAATTCTATATTCCTCTTCTTTTGTCTTTTGCACTGATTCTGACACTGGACATAAAAATATATCAATGAAGTAAGAGTGAATAGAGCTGCAAGAGGTTCCTACATTGGATATGGGGCTATTCAGACATCATATATTCATAGCGGCCCCAACTTACTTCTAGTCCTAGGGACGCACTGGTTATTACATTTTCATGCTGCTTATACATTTTCATAGATAACCTTTTTCAGTTTGAGTGTATTCCCATCTATTCAGGTTAATAGATAATTTTATCATGAATGATAAAACTTTGTCCAAAAGTTATTTCTACACTTATTGCAAAAGTCACACACTTCTACTGTCTTCTCTTTATATGGTAAATTTAATAATTTGGGAATAAAAATGAAATCTGAGGGGTGGGGAAGATAGTTCAGTTGCTAAATGCTTGCCATGAAAGCATGAGCACTTGAGTTTGAGCTTAAGGATGCATGAGTGCTTGTAATCCCAGAGCTAGGCACAGAAACAGGAGACTCCATGGGGTTTACAGGCTATTTAGCCAAACCCACTCAGTAAGTTCCAGAGCAATAAAAGACCCTACCTCAAAAAAAAAAAAAAGATGGATGGGTTGTACCTGAATAATGGCACCAACAGTTTTCCTCTGGCTTCCACATATACCTACACATGTGCACTTGCACATACATATACATTACCATGCACAGGAACATGAACACACACACACACACACACACACGCACACACTTTTATTTCTGAGATAAATCTCATTTGGTCATATACTTAACTCAAACACAATTGGATTCAATTTATTAACTGTGAAGTATTTGTACAGCTACATCCAAGAGGAATTTCATCTGAATTTCTTGTAACTCATTGATTTTGAAATGAGGGTAAAAAGTACTAATTATATGAAATGAGTTGGGACATGTTCTCTTCTAGTCGATTTTCTGAAAGAATTTATAATATTTATGTTATTTTACCATCCAATATTTGGGAGAATTCATCACGAAAGCCATGGGAGACTAGTTTTTTGGTAGAAACTTATATACAAATTAAACTTTTCTACTAGATATAAGGTTACTCACATATAAAATTTATGTACTTTTATAGTAGTATAATATATAATTTATATAATAGTATGTTTTATGAGGAAATTGTGAATTTGCCTTTTGATTATTGACATGATGATAATCTCAATAGTATCTAACTACTACCCTCTTTCATTCCTGATGTTTGTAATCTATGCCTTGTCCACTTTCTACTAATCTAGATAATGATCTATCAGTTTTATTGATGTATTGAGCATTTCATCCTTGGTTAATGGGGTTTTCTTTGTTGTCCATATTCTATTTCACTGACTTGTACTCTATCTTTTTAGTCCTTTCTATCTACATTCTTCCAATTTATTATTCCTTTACTGTAAGGTAGAAATTTAGATCATTAATGAATCTAGTTAATGTTAATCAATTTCCTAGGCATTTCTGGGTTTTCCAATTCTATTTTTAGAAAGCATTTACTAATTTTCCTTGACACAAATCAGTTGAAAAAATTCAGCTCCAGGAAACAAGCCCTGGAAACAGAGAACTCTAGAAGCCATAGAAAGAACTGAAGAAAGAAATGACCATACCCGAGAGGCAAACACAGAAAGAAACACAGAAATTATTATGGAAATACAAAATAGGACTATGAACACAGAGAGTAAAATGACAGTAATCAATACAAATCTTTCAATGCTACTTTAAATATCAATGCCATCAATTCAAAAGACACAGATTAGTTCAATATATTACAAAGCAAAACTGACCTTTTTGTTGTCTGCAAGAACCTCATCTCACCTTCAAGATGGGCATTTTCTTAGAGTGAAAGGATAGAAAAAAAGGAGTTAGGCATGCAGACAGCACAACACCAGTGTGCACCCAGCACATGGCATGAGTGGATTATAACCACAACCCACACAACACCAGCATGCACCCAGGTGAGTCCCACCTGCTTTGGTACTTTGAACACCCCTCTTCCCCCATGGAGGCTTGGCCAACAGGATATCGGGGGCCAAAGTAGCAACCCCCCGCACCTCCCTCAACCTGGTGGTGCTGTGATGCAAAGGATATAGCAGGCACAGTATTAGTAATTATAGTCTGTGCAGCCAACGTTGAGGTGCTGGAATCCAAAGACACAAATAAACAAAGAAATCCACATGCCAAAACAAAGAAAAAACAACATGGGAAAAGCTCATAATAAATCCACACTGAATTCTACCAACCCTACAGAAGATTCCTACAACAAGATCTCCCTGGAAGGAAAGCAAGACATGGATCTTAGAAGAAAAATTGTAGATATATTCAAAGAAATTAGAGTACTAAGGGGAGAGAATGAAAAACTCAAGAAGGACCTAGAGGGAGATAATGACAAACATTGGAAAGAACTAAAGGGAGAATATAACAAACTCCAGAAGGTAGTGGAAACACTGAAAAGATCCCAGACCAAAATGAAAAAAGAAACTAACAAACCAAGGTGCTACAAGATGAGAATGACAGGCTCCAGAAGGAAGTGAAAATACTAAAGAAATCACAGGATGAAATGAAAAAGGAAATTGAACATGCATCCAATCAACAGGAAATGATAGGAAAAAGACTCAGAAGCAGAATGGAAGAAGCAGAAAAAAGAATATCAGACCTAGAGGATAACATGGAGCAACTAGAATGTTCAAGTAAACATGAAAATTAAAAAAACACACACACACACACAAGAGTAGAACAACCAGAAAATGTGGGACACTATGAAAAAGACCAAACCTCTGAATCATAGGGATAGAGGAAGTAGAAGAATCCCAAGACAACACTATTGACCAGATCTTCAACAGGATAATAGAAGAAATTTCCCCAAACTGAAAAAAAGACAAACCCATACAAATAAAAGAAGCACAAATAAATAGACAGGACCATAAATGAAATTCTCCATGCCATATAATTGTTAAAACACTAGATGCACAAAACAAAAACAAAATACTGAAAGCCACAAGACAAAAACAAGTTACATATGAAGTGAAAACTCATCAGAATCACAGCTGACTTCTCAGCACAAACTATGAAAGCTAGAAGAACGTGGACCAAAGTATTCCCAGTGCTAAATGACTTTAGATGCCAACCCAGACTACTGTGCCCAGCAAAAATGTCAATTATAGTTGAAAGAGAAATAAAAATCTTTCACAACATGAACAAGATGAAAATGAGAGAATACATGTTTAAGAAACCAACACTTCAGAAAATCCTTGAAGCAATCCAAAGAACAGAGGAAAGGAGCAACTATCCCTAAGCAAATAAAGAGAGAAATCAAAAAAATCATAACAGAGTAAATACAAACCTAGATCAAGAATGCAAACCAAAAATAAGGTGAAAGGAACAACACACATCTCTCAATAATCACCTTAAATACTAATGGTCTAAATTCCACCAATCAAAGGACATAAACTGGGAGAATGGAAAAGGAAATGGAATCCTTCTATAAGCTGCCTACAAGAAACCCATCTCACCCTCAAGGACAGAAACCACCTTAGAGTGAAAGGATGGAAAAAAATATTCCAAGTGAATAGTAGCAAGAAACTGTTGGTTGCTTCTATCATCTGTTGGTCCTTTAATCGCGTGTGGCTGCAATCCACATAATATTCTTCCTTCCTAGAACCAGGCTGGCAGCTTCACTATGCTGCAAGCTTCAGGGCTGTCTCCTGCCTGCAATCCAACAGTCCCTGGACTTAGCTCTGGCAAGGATGGGGGAGGGAACCACAGGAAGTCATCCATGGAAAGAAAGACACGAACTCAGAGAAAGTCTGGCAGATAGACTGAAGTTTAATGTTGGAACTCAAGGCTTTTATACCAACCCATGCATGGGCTGGAACACATACACACAATTGGGGGCTGGGGCAGGCAACTGGGACAAGGGAACCTCATATATTACAGATCGAAGTTCTTTCCTAAGGGATCAAAGACAGCTCAGGCTTCACAGGTCTGTGAGAATAACAGCAGGGGTCAAGGCTTTGGCTGTTAGCTAACTGCTTTTAAGTGCTTCTTTCAAAAGAATGCCTACAAAAAAAAATCCAGAGTAGCTATTCTAATATCAGACAAAATAGATCTCAAAGTAAAATTAATCAGAAGAGACAAAGAGGGCAGTTATATCCTTGTCAAAGGAACAATTAACCACAATTCACAATCCTAAATGTCTATGCACCAAACTCTGATGCACCTAACTTTATAAACACTACTCTACAAGATCTCAAGATATATCTTAGCACACTAATAGTGGGAGACTTCAACACCCACTGAGCTCCTTAGATAGATCAACAGGACAAAAAATAAACAGAGAGACATCAGAACTGAACACCAAATGCACCTCACAGACTTCTACATAATATTCCACCCAAATACCAGAGAATATACTTTCTACTCAGCACCTCATGAAACTTTCTCCAAAATTGACCACATACTGGGGCACAAAAGAAATCTCAACAAATACAAAATGATTGAAATTATTTCATGCATTCTATCAGACCACAGTGCAATAAAGCTCAACTGGCTACAAAAACACATGGAGCCTAAACAACACAATCCTGAACAATGAATGGGTCAAGGAAGAAATAGTGAAATTAAAGTAGTCATGGAACTGAATGAAAAGACGACACAACACAAAACCTGTGGGATACTTTAAAAGCAGTCTTGAGAGGGAAATTTATAGCCCTAAGTGCCCACATCAAAAAAAAAAAAAAAAAAACAGAAAGGGAAAAAATAAACGCTCTAACGTTGTAGCTGAAAACACTTGAGGGACAACAACAAATGAAACCTAAACCCAACAGACAGGAAGAAATAACAAAAGTCAGAGCAGAAATCAATGAACTAGAAACAAAGAAAATAATACATAAAATCAACAAATCCAAAAACTGGTTCTTTGAAAAGATAAGCAAAATAGACAGACCTATAGCCCAGTTAACCAAAAAATAAAAAATAAAGAGTAACTCCAAATCAATAATATTCATGATGAAAGGGGAAATATCACAACAAAGAAAAGATCCAGAGAATCATATAGGACTACTTCAAAAATCTATACTCCACCAAATTTGAAAACCTAAGAGAAATGGATGAATATCTGAAGCCCTGGGAACAAACAAAGCTTAACCAAGAAGAGACTGACAGTTTAAACCAACCATGATATTTGAGGAAATTGAAGATGTAGCCTCCCAACTAAAAAAAGCCTGGTCCCAGATGGCTTCACAGCAGAATTCTGTAAAACATTTAAAGAGGTCCTACAACAATTACTACTCAAACTGTTCAGAAGAAGGAATTCTCCCAAACTCCTTCTATGAAGCCAGCATCACTCTAATACCAAAACCAGGCAAAGATACAAGCAAAAAAGAAAATTATAGACCCATCTCATTAATGAACATAGATGCAAAAATTATCAAGAAAATACTTGCAAATTGCATACAAACCCAGATAAAAAAGATCATCCATCATGATCAACTTAGATTCATACCAGAGATTCAGGGAAGGTTCAACATAGGTAAATCAACAAATATCATAAAACACATAAATGGACTGAAAGACAAAAAACAAAAATGATCATCTCAATTGATGCAGAAAAAGCCTTTGACAAGATCCAGCATCCCTTCATGTTTAAAGTTCTAGTGGGAATCAGAATGAAGTGAACATTCCTCAACATGATCAAAGCCATATATAGCAAACACACTGCCAACATCATCCTAAATGGAGAAAAATTGGAACCATTTCCCTTAGAGGTGGGAACCTGGCAAGGCTACCTCTTATCGACACTTCTCTTCAACATAGTGCTTGAAACAGGGCAATAAGACAAGAGAAGGAAATTAAAGGAGTACTAATTGGAAAAGAGGAAGTTAAGCTATACCTTTTTGCAGATGATATGATAGTTTACCTAAGGGATGCTAAAAACTCCACCAGAAAACTTCTAGACACAATTAAGAGTTTTAGTAAACTGGCAGGATACAAAATTAACCTGGAAAACTCAGTAGCCTTTATTTACACCAACAATAAACAAGTGGAGAAGGAATATAAGAAGACCTTCACACTCACAATAGCCTCAAAAATAATAAAATACTGAGAAAAAACCTAACCAAAGATGCCAAAGATCTCTATAACAAAAATTTTAAACCCCTGAAGAAGGAGATTGAAAATGACATCAAAAGTTGAAAAGATCTCCCATGCTCATGGATTAGAAACATTAATATAATAAAAATGTCCATTTTACACAAATTGATATACAGATTCAATGAAATCCCAATCAAAATCCCCATGAGCTTCTTCACAGACTTGGGAAAAAATCCTTAAATTCATATGGAAAAACAAAAGACCCCAAATAGCTAAAGCAACCATGGGTGAAAAATGCAATAGAGGGGAGGATTGCTCTACCAGACTTCAGGCAATATTACAGGGCCATAGTCATAAAGACAGCCTGATACTGGCACAAAAACAGACCCATTGACCAATGGAACAAAATTGAGGGTCCAAACTTGAGCTCATACAATTTCAGCCACCTCATATTTGACAAAGGGGTAAAAAACACTCAATGGAGGAAGGATAGCATCTTCAGTGAATGGTGCTGGCAAAACTGAATCACCATTTATAGAAGAACAAAATTAAACTCCGACCTCTCACCCTGTACAAAAATCAACTCCAAGTAGATCAAAGATCTCCACGTGAAACCTGAAACCCCAAAGGTGATAAAAGAAAAAGTTGGCAACAACCTACAAGACATAGGCATAGGAAAAGAGTTTCTAAATCGGACAGCAGCTGCACAGAAAATAAGGTCAACAGTCAACAAATGGGACCTCATCAAACTCAAAAGCTTCAGTACAGCGAAGGAAACAATCAAGGAAATGAAGAAAAACCCACGGAGTGGGAGAAAATCTTCACCAGTGATACATCTGACAGAGCATTAACATCCAGAATATATAGACTACTGAAAAAATCAAAGAAATAAGAAAACAAATTGTCTACTCAAAAGATGGAGTAAAGATCTGAACAGAGACTTCACCAGTGAGGAATTAAAGATTGCTGAGAAGCATCTTAAAAAGTGTTCGATGTCATTAATGATTAAGGAAATTCAAATTAAAGCCACTCTCAGATATCATCTCACTCCAATAAGACTGGCTAAGATCAAGAAAACAAAAGACACCAAATGCTGGAGAGGTTGTGGGAAAAGGGAAACACTCATCCACTGCTGGTGGGAATATAAACTTGTAGGACTATTATTGAAAGCAGTGTGGAGAACCCTTAAAAGACTCAAAATGAGCCTACCACCTGACCCAGTCATACCACTCCTGGGTATATATCCACAACACTCATCCTACTGCAAAGATACATGCACATCCATGTTTATGCAGCTCTCTTCACAATAGCAAAGAGCTGGAACCAACCCAAATACCCCTCAACAGACAAGCGGATGACAAAAATGTGGTACATATATGCAATTCAGAGGTTAAAAAAAAAAAAGGTGACATCATGAAATTTGCAGGTAAATGGATGGAACTCGAAGCCATTATGCTAAGTGAAGCAACACAGACCCAGAAAAACAAATGGTGAATGGTCTTCCTCATTTGTGGATGCTAACAACAAATCCCCAGCTGAAAGACAAGCTGAACAACATTATTGTTATATTTCTGTTTATCTGAAAGCAACTATGTTGTTATAATGTAAATCTCTCAACAAGCTCTAGAATGGACCTGCCACTTATTTTCAGACTCTATAATTACTATATATGGGTGGAAAGTATATATCCATATTTTAGAGTAATATAAAATTAAAGGAGGAAAACGTGAATTCCTAAACATAAAAAAAAAAGACTGAGAGAAAGATGCAGGTCAGTTATGGCAGAATGCATGATCTGCGGTAGAGTGGGGGGAAGGGAAAGGGGAATATGCCTAAATTGAAGTGAAAAATGATGTCTGAAATACACAAAACATCAATAAAGCAATATAAAAAATTAAATTTGACTTCACCAGAAACACATATAAACTGTGAACATCTTTTGACTTGTAAAATACATGTTAAGAAATAACAAACAAAAATGAAATGTGAGAGATTTTCTCCTATAAAGCATAGATTTGAAATTAAAAAAAAAAAATAGAAAAAATTGTTCCAAGCAAATGGCCCTAAGAAGCAGCAGGTTTTGCAATTCTAATATCTGATAAACTAGATTTCAAATTAGAATTACGTCTTCTTAATAACTTGATCTTTTTATCATTAGTAGGGACTCTTCTACATGTCTCTGATGGCAATCATTGTTTTGAAATCAGTTTTGTTGCTAATATTATTTCAATGGTATCTTATCATTCATATTTTCATGCCACAGCATTTTTCATCATGGATTTCAAATTTGTCTACATTAACATTTACAGACAGCATATTATTCACTATTGAATTTTTATCTAGTTAATAATCTCTATATTTTAACAAGAATGTTTAAACCAGTTGAATTAAGTAAAATTATGAGTGTGGTTGGGCTTGTTTAACTGTTTTTTTCTTTTTTTCTTTTTCCCTTAACAGTGTCTTGGTTTGTAGCCCAGGATGGCCCTGCACTCCAGACCCTCCTGCCCCAATCTCCAGAGTGCTAGGATTATAGGATTGATGTACAATCTTAGGTGGCTTGTATTTAAACTTTACATCTTGCTGTGCAATTATGGTTGGTCGCTCCTAGAATTTGTCTCCTTATGTCTCATTTCCTTTGCATTGAATATTTTATCAGCATCACTGGCTTATCGGCTAGGTATTTAATTTTATCTTTGTGCATATTCATGCTGCTCTATAACTTTCACTGTAGAGTTAATGTATCATGTCTACTTTCATGTGTTCTACCACTTTACATTAAATGTAAGAGGCTAAAAGAGAATACTTTTATTTCCTTCTTTCGATTCTGTGTATCAAGTTTATCCTATAATTGTTTCCAGATGTTACAAAGAACAGAATTTATTGTTTGTATTAAGGCTGTCAAATGTAAAGAAATTTGGGAATAAAGAAAATATTTCCTTGATTTTTCCCACATTTAAAATTTGTTATGGTTTTTTCTTTCATGAAAATGCAAGTTTCCATCCTCTCCTATTTTCTTTCTGTCTAAAGAACTTTCTTTACCATTTCTTTAAGTAAAACATGATGAATTCTTTTGTTTGCCTGGGGAATTATTTGAATCATTTTCACTTTTTTTTTAAATTTTTTTTAAGGGATTCTACAATACAATGACACAGTTGTTTGCAGATAACAATGATGTTACTCAGTATGTCATACAATTAAGTAATTGGTGCATTTTGCAAGTATCTATGTCCAAATTTTGAACAACCCAAGGTTCCCATAGTCCAGTTGGAGAAGCTTGTATGCACAGGCATGTTGATCAATCAGGTGTCCAGACTATATTCCTATAGTCTCAT